>CP125979.1:94948960-95360694 GCA_030063025.1 Avena longiglumis
CATTTGATGTCTACCATCCCACTGAACTCTGCTCTCCTGATTAATTCTTTTTGGTGAGTTGACATGCTGGAATATAATCTGACTAGCTTCATGGGTGATGCACGTTGGAACAATTTTTTGCGTTTTACCTATTAATTAGTAAATAGAAGTTAGCAGGAAAGCATGTAAATGAGATCCTGTTGGTTTTTTAAAATGCAATTAAGGGAATTAGATTAAGTGTGTAAAATATATATATATATATATATACATCAGTAAAGTTATCAAGTTGCATTGGAAAAAGGGTAGTCTACTATTGAAATATATACATTAGGAAATAAATGGTAGGGTAGAGGGAGACTATTGAAGTACAACTGATAAGGTTATAATTCCTTAGCTAAAAGATAGGTAGCACACAACTACATCAGTTTTGTTGATATAGTTTTGCTCAGGAAAAAACAAGTTAATAGGTCCCTATGATTTATACACGACATGACATTCAGTAAAAAGAGATGGCTCACGTGAGTCACTATTGTCTTCTCATCACCGTTAACTGCCTCTTCAATGGTGATCTGTACTGGATTTCGTGGCCTCAACTTTTTATTTTTCCTACTGCTTTTTAACCTTGCCATTTTTTCCTGTTAAAAATAGGAGAAGTAGGAAGATAGCAAATTGTTACACATGCTGAGTACATTAGGAGAAAAATGTAAGTTCAAGATTTGGAAAAGGGGATGGATTGGAAAAGGCAGCAAAAACTGTTTGAGTAGTGAATAAGATATGGCGAAGAAATGAACATCATAAACACATAAATAAAAAGGGCGGGATCCTCAAAGTACATTACAACTGCATTACGAAATTCTTACGCACTTCATGTCTTTCCTTCAATAAATAAGTTGCATTCCATGACTTTGAACGACTAGATTACATCAGGCAGCAGGGTCACTACCGAAGCTTACATCATAACTGTAACTTAAACTTGGGTTGGTCTTAACATTTAAAAATAGAATGTGAAAAAAAGTACGTCTCATACTACAACTTATCCTAACTTACATTCCGTGGGGTCTTATCGTTTTGAGTTACATTGCAAAAAAAATGATACATCCTGTTGTGTAGTACGTATTAGTGCCAGAAAATTAAATGGCATTCCATCAGGTTTGTCTAGTGACGATTACATTCAGTAATTTACAATCTGTGGGGGTCTAGCAACAATTTTACACCGTAAAAAAAATTTAACTACATCCTGTTGTGAAAAAAATATAGGTTCCGGAAATTTAATTGTGCTACATTCGGTGGTGTAGCAACAATTTTACATCCAGTAAGCCTTACATTCAAGTGGGTCCCTGTAGCGACAGATTTTACATCCATTGTTTCATTATTCGTGCCAAAAAAAAATAAAAAAAGGGAATACTTCCAGTGATCTGGCGCCCCCCACATACATTCAGTGAATTTACATTTCCAGTGTGGTCCTAAAGGTTGATTTACTCCGCGATAAGTAAGCTACATCCTGATTGTTCATACTAATGCCAGAAAAAAGGAAAATAAACTACATCCATTGGTCTGACCATTGAGTTACATCGATTAATTACCGCCTCCTCGAAACCCTACATGTACGCTGAAAGTTACACCGTAGATGAAACTACATCACATGTATGACTGCCCATCTGAAAAAGAAAGCACTGCTAGAAATCACATGTGCAGGAACTAGCATGTGAGAAGGGAGCTTAGAACTCAGCCGCATCTCGAAAACTAAACCCCTGACATCTGTGGAGGAGCGACTGGGGGCGCGCTACTGAACATACCATGGGGATTGCGTCTGCCAGGGGACGTAGTACTCGGTCACATGTACATAAAAGAGTGCTCACTCTTGTGAAACCCTAACATCTATGAATGAGCACACAGGGCGCGCGTGCTACTGAATAACATGGTGCTGGATCAAAATCACAATAATGAACATGGTGCTAATAGCTCGTAAAAACTAGCCGGATTAGGCACTGGAAAAAGCAAGGCCTAGCCTGCAGAGGAAAAAAGGATGCGCGCGAGGATGGACTCAACTCTCCATCACACAGATCCGTGCGCGCAGGAGCAGGGATACGAATAACGAGAGGCTCGATCTAGCGTTACCTGGCTGAAGACCACCGGATATGTCCTCCTCACAATGTGCCACCCCTGAAGGCCCGTCACCGACGAAGAGAGACAAGCGGGGAAGACAGAGATGTCGCCGGCGAGGACTAGCAGGCAGCACGCTCTTCCCCCGCTCCGTAGGTGTGGTGGCGGCAGTCCAACCTCTCCCGCGACGGCGCGGACAGGCGATGCAGGCGCGGGCGATTCGGAGGAGACAGAGATGGCGGAGAGGTGAAATGGGGACGAATGGAGGAGAACGGTTCTCTCTCTAAGATTGTATTATCACTTAACATCATATATGTTGGTGCATTTTTATCACTGAATCATAACTTGAGTATTTTGTTTCACAAATCACCAACTTTTGTGATAATCTTTTTCACAAAACATAGAAAAAGTCTAGATGTTTGACAACTGATTAGTACGCCTGACTGAACCCACCGTGGCGATATGGGCAGAGACCCGCTCTAGCCTTCCTAAATTGACACGCAACTACCTAGATCGATTCTTTAATCTATATAAACTAACGCACACGAAATATTTGACAATTTTTAACCAGAAGTTAAACCACATATCTGATAATTTTAATCAGATTAGTGTTTATGTTCACATTTAGTGTCTCACAACACATACTCCCGCTAATTTTTTTTAAATAATACATTTTTTTTATTTATTGTCACAAATAATACGCAATTTTAAAAATTTACAACTCTGTCGGTCCGTCGTCCGTTGAACGGACGAAGGCTGCGTGTCGTCCGTTACGCAGCCTTTGTCCGTTCAACGGACGACATGTCTGCTAGCTCCTCTCTCAATTAGTGCAATCAGTGGCGCAGCGCATATGTTACTTTCGCGGCCGTCGTCTCCTCAACGGACGACTCCCCCTTTCGTCCGTTGAACGGACGACACGCAGCCTTCGTCCGTTCAACGGACGACGGACCGACAGAGTTGCAAATTTCTAAAATTACGTATTATTTGTGACAATGAATAAAAAAAATATATTATTTAAAAAATTTTAGCCATACTCCCACCAATCCAAACTAATGGGCTCATATTTATCTAAATTCAGATATATCTAGTATAAAAAATAATAACATGACTACATACATCTGAATCTAGATAAATTCGAGTTCATTAGTTTAGATCAAAGGGAGTACAAAATAAGAGTCTAAAATAATTTAGACAGCTACGCCTTGTCAGTCTAGGCAGACTACAGCAAGTCTATGTCGCCATGGTGGTGTTTATATCATGTAAGACCAGCGCACTAATTAGTTGTCAAACATTTAATGACGTTTTTTGTGTTCCGTAAAAGAATTACCACAAGAGTTGGTGTTTTGTGAAACAAAATACTCAAGTTGTGATTCTATGATAAAAAAGACTCCAACATATGGTGTTAAGTGATAAAATCTCTCTCTATCTCTCTCTCTTCCAACGTAGGTCCCAAAATCTGAAATGAGATCGATAAGTTTTTTGGAGCCCCTTCAAAACAAATTTTACATATTTTACTGCGCTAAAGTCAAAAAAGATGCCCCGTCCCCGTCTAACGATACAAATTCCTGCATCAAGTTTCAAATTTTCGCCTCCCGTTTTGCAAATATGGAGCACCAACCGAATGCTGCAAAACATTTCCGCTAGCCAAATCCTAGCAAAATCAGGTTGAAATTGCTCCATTGATGTTCCCCAATCACCCTCTGGCCTCGCCCTTCCTCGCCCACCTCCTCCGGTACCTTGGGATGGATGCCTACGCCCCGTCGACATCGTGAATCTTTGCCCCGTCGCCCAGCAGAATCTGTTTGATTCTGACCTGCCGCCGCCCTCGGTTAGTTGTATGTGGGGCCACGCCACCCCAAGGAGCTTCAATTTGGTGCGCAGGAGGTGTCGGGTGGCCTGCACACGCCCCGCCCTTGACTGCTACCACGAGGGTCATCGCGATCCTCCACCGTGCAACTTCGGCGCCCCGACCACCTACGTTGACGCAACTGAGACTTCCATGCTTGCCTTATTCCTTTGCCATGTCGTCGACGAAGCCACCTACCGCCACGAGCCGATGAGCTTCACCTTGCATATAAAGGTGTTTGGCTTTTTTGTCGAAGGTAATTCCACTCTTCTTTTCTAATTTCTTTTGTTTCTAAAATTCGTTTTTGTGATGTAGTAGTAGTTTGATTTAAGTATTACCGAATTGTAGATGAGTTCGAGTTCATATGATTATTCGACGTCCTATGAGGAGTTTGGCATGGATGAGGATGAAGACACTGCTTTCATTGTTGCATTCCACAAGGACAAGCAGTCGAAGCACGGTGGTTCCGTTATCGGTCGTGAGAGATTGTAGAGGGCTCAGGGTTATGGGCACAACTAGTTCATGCTCAACTACTTTGTGGATAAGCCGGTGTATCCTGAACAGTACTTGTGTCGCCAATTTTGGATGGGAACCGAGTTGTTCCAACACATTGCGAGGAGTGTGAATTTGCATGACCAGTTCTTCGAGCAGAGGAGGAATCGCGCTGGAGATCTTGGACATATCACCATCTATAAGGTTATTGTGCATGGTGGCATATAGAATTCGAGCAGATCTTGTTGATGCCACTTGTCAATGAGTGAGAGCAAAGACATCAAGTGTGTCAAGCGCTTTATAGTTTCTATTATTCAGGTGTTTGGTATTGAGTACTTGAGAGCACCCAATGCTCAAGACACGGACAGGCTTTTGGAGGTCAACAACGGCCATAGTTTTCTAGGCATGCTTGGCTAAACTGATTGTGTATAGCATGGACAGTTCAAAGGATGCAAGAAGGATTCCGCCATCATTCTTGAATGCGTAGTCGATCAGGAGACATGGATTTGACATATTTTTTTATGCATGGTTCTTGCAACGACATCAATTTTTGCCAAAGTTCACCACTATTTGCAAAGCTATCCCTTGGAGAGTCAGCACGGGTGGAGTTTCAAGCAAATCTCCACACATAAAAAGTGGGTTACTACCTTTAGGATGGTATTTATCCAAAGCGGCCTACATTTGTGAAGCCATTTGTCAAACCCCAAGGTAAGAAACAACTTGAATTCTATAATTCTCAACCAACGACTAGGGAGGATGTTGAGAGAGCATTTGTGATTTTGCAAGAGCAATTTGCAATTGTGAGATGACTGACTAGGTTTTGGGACCAAGAGATCTTTTAGTACATCACAAATGCTTGTTGTGTGATTATCCATAACATGATCACTGAGAACAAGAGTGGAAAATATTTGGACTATGGCATCTATGACTTGATGGGCCAACCGGTGCGGTTGCAAGAGAGGGCATACTGCATCATGATTTTGTCCAACTTGATGGGCCAACCGGTGTGGAAAAGATTTCTTGACTCATACCACGACATTCATGATTCTGATGTGCACAAGGATCTTTTGAAGGATCTCATCGAGTAGTGATATTCATGGTTTGGCCAACAAAACAGTTAGCTTTGTATGTGATAAATGGTATGTTGTATCTCATGAATTTTTAGTGCTTGTGAGTTGATTTGTGTGGAACTTGATAATGAAGTATTTGCGTAATAATTAATGATCCATTTGTGTGATGTAATATTTAAGTACTATTAGTAATTTATTTGTGTACAGAATCATTTAGATCGAGTTTCATGATATTTGTGTCACATATATTACAATTGTGAATATAGGTCACAAGGCATGGTGCCCTATTTTGCATTATTTGGATTTTTGCGGCTGCACTATTTTACACCATCTGGAATGAGTACCCTATATTTTGTGCCATAAAACCCCAAAAGTGGTTCACTAAAACTTTTTCAGGTGCCCTATTTTACATCATCTGTTAGAGATGATCTTAGAATTTCATATTGGTAGAGAGATCCCACCCCTCGCGTTGTGAGCCACTCCAGCTCCAACCCTCGGCTCATCGCTCCGGCAACAACATCCACCCCTGCTATCCATGGCTTCTCCACCCCTTCCATATACTCTTCACCTTCCCCTGCGAAAGTGACCCATCTCCGTGCAGCAACGAGCACATGTGGCATAGTGGGGGCTAAGATTTGGAGGAATACCATGCTCCTACCGTGACATGATCATGTGGCCATGGTCAACTGCATGGTCCGAGGTGTCGGAACCCTCTAGAGCCCGCCATCAACCAAGGTCGGATATCAGCGAGCTCGACGACTTGGATGACCCGCTGGAGGAATCAAAAGGTGTGCCTTGGGAGTCATGGAGGCAACAAGGGTTGTGGCATCGGCGGCGATAGGAGGATCTTAGAGCACTCGAGAGAGGGAGAGGTGTGATATTCATCTCCTCCAATGGCTACAACAGGGGAGGGACTGACAAGAGCTCCATCATCTCCAATGGCAGCAGCTGGCAATGACACATAATCTGGATCAGGATGGGGACATGGAGAGGGAGGTGTAGGGGTTCGTAGTATGGAAAACAAAAAATTTATACCGCATGCACACAAATAAGCCAAGATCTATCTACTATATTGTAGCAACGAGTCGATTAGAGTACTCACCCTCGAAGATTCCAAAGAGGTTAACGAGAGCAGATTCTCGTGGATGATGTAGTCGTACACTTGCCGATCTCAAGATCGCGTAGATGATCCTTTCGGCGCTGCGTTCCGGCAGTGCTTCCACAGTCGGTCACACGTTCGGTACTCCATGAATACCTTCATCTCCCTTGTTCCAGCAGGTAGCGGAGGTTGTAGTTCTCCCCTCGCGATTCTGCCAGCACGACGGTGTGGTGTCGGAAGTAGAGGGAAGATCCCGCAGGGCTTCGCCTAAGCCAGTGCGAGTTATGGTGGATCTAGGGTTTCCGGCGATCTAGGATTAGAAGGCTGGAGAGGAGGATGAGGTGTCGTGGCTGACGGCGGCGGCATGAGGCGGTGGCGGCGTCTGGCAAGCGGTGCAAGGTGGGGAGGGCTGGTTGTGGTGCTTTGGGGCAGCCCCTCCCCTCTATTTATGAGAGGGAGGGAAGCTTGGGAGAGGTAAGTTTGAATCCTTCACCAAACCTAAGTTGGAGATAAGGAAGGATCTTTCCTTCTTCCACGAGGAAACTATTGTTCCAGTTTAACTTTGTCAAACCTCCTTTTTGACTTTCAATTTAGAGTTTTATTTCTCTCTCGAAAATGCCCAACCAAGTGACCTAGGACATGATCCAATCATTCCACTTAACCATGACACATTCATGTACCATTCCCCTTCCGGTCCGGTGAACCTTCTAGACCCTTCTAGAACCTCTCTGATGAAAACATCGAAATCATTCCCGAACTCCGGAATCGGACTTTCCTTATATGAATCTTATTCTCCGGACCATTCCGGATCTCCTCGTGATATCCCGGATCCCATATGAGACTCCGAACAACATTCGGTCTCCATACTTATATTCCATATCTACTAAACAACATCGAATCCTTAAGTGTGTTCCCCTATGATTAGTAAATTATGCGGACATGACCGAGACACTTCTCCAATCATTAACCAATAGAGGAATCTGGAAATTCATATGGCTAGCACATATTTCTACGATTACTTTGCGATCGAATAAACCACTTACATACAATACCAATTTCCCTTTGTCTCACGATAGTTTACTTATTCGAGGTTTGATCGTCTCAATTTGGTTTTCACTAACCCTTTTGTCTCACCTTTGAAATGATTAATATAACCAACCTATCATTTTATTAGTATCTAACCTCTCATGATCACTCCAAATGACTATTTAGATTCTATTTGCTAACTTAAACTAAAGAGTATTGGAATTTTTTAGCACTTATGAGTTCTATCATAGTTCTACCATGTTATTATCTTACTTCTACCTCAAGATAATTCACTAAGTACTTGTCATATTTACACCTACATCATGGTTTCGGAGCTAATATCACCATGGTATTGTTATGTTTTACTTATTCATCATGGTTTAAGAGTTAATCTAGTCATAATGACTTTGTTTCACGTTACTTTATTATTAAGTCTTAGCATAATATCACTTCATCACATAGAATTCCCAAGTGAATTCCACATGATTACTACTTATTACCTCAATATTTATCCTAACAGTATTCATCATGTTATCTTTGGTTATTAGCTAACCATAAGATTTTACTGCTCTTACTTAAATTATATGGTTAGGCTATACCATTTAAACTACTCCAATTAATATCTTAAACTTGATCCTAACCTACTGTAACCAATTGGCTTTCCTATAGTATCTTGATGGTTTATGTCTCCTTCGGAAGACACTAAGTAGCACTATACTTGAGAGAAGATAAAATAATTACTACTAAGAAAGAATGACTTAAGCATCTGACTTACATGTGACAAAGTTATCCTCAAGTGGATACTCATCACAAGTCATAAGAATATTTGGTTTAGATAAGATGGCTCCTGTAGTCACTATCCAACCTACAGATCTTCCTAAAAGGATTTTTTAATCCTAAGGTCAAAGCATATGCTCTGATACCAACTGCGGTGACCCAACATACCACTGCATGATGTAGTACACTATAGTCGTTGACATAACACCAATGAAACACCGTTCACTAGTATTACATCCCTTAGAGTGGTACAACAGAAACACGGCAGATCCAAGACATGACTATAGGTTACAACTAAACTCTTTACACAAGATCCAAAGAACACTCTAGGTTAAAGAGAGAGAAAGAAACTTCTTACAAAGAAGAATCAGAAATAAACAACTCAAAAACTATTATACTATTAAGACTAGTATTTTAACTAATGGTCTGGCAATGTTGCTATTGCAATACGCTATAGAAATAGGTTCTATGACTAGAGATTATGTTCCTATCTAATCAGTAACTTCGTCTTCACTTGAGTTGATGTATATGTTGACTTTCTTGACTTCATTGGAGAACTTTAGATTCTAGTGATGATTCCTGAAGCATAACTTGATGTAGACATCGTCTGTAGTGGCTTTAGAACCTAGCAAGGGTTAAGAAGATACTTTGAGTACGAGCGTACTCAGCAAGTTCACTAGAAAAGGAGTGTTTGATGCACTATAGCTACAGCCACGGACCATAGGTCGTAGGCAATGCAAGTTTTCGTAAACATTTCTTCAAAGGTTGCTTTTATTCTAAAAAGCTATGTCCGTCAGCCTTCACGGGTTTACCAGAACTTTCATGGAGTTCCTTTCCGCCGCTGTCAGCAGCTCCTTCCCGGAACAGGGAGTAACAAGTTACAGTTCTTACACTCTGCAGAGGTGCGTCACTTTACCCATGAGAGACCTTAGGTTTTGTTGCACGGTCGGGAGTATGTCCCCGTTCAAACTTCCTTGGTTTGAGGCCCAACCTAAGATCCAAGCCAATCACTGCCTTCTCCGCAACCCCGCATGTCTCCTTGGTGTACATCATGCCCAACTATTGAATTACGGCAATGGTTTGTACAGACCGTTTAGATGCCAGAACTATCGTGGGACGTTGAGTGCTCCCACCCATATGTTGCATATCCTCTACGAATTACTAATTAATATGCATGATACGAGTGATAACAGCCATGACCCACACATCCGGATCCATGCGAGAGGGAAAAGATACAGCTGACTTCTCTGTCCCATTCCAAATCTCATGGTCAACGCGTAATATACGGCGCAAGAATCACTAGCGACATTGGTTGTTAAGTCCTAGATAATATGTTCCTTTACCACTAGAACTCTTATAGTAGGTTATTACCTCATGGTAAATAACCTATAATCATATTATTATGAAAATAGTGTTTTCTGACCTTTTTCAAATGCAGGTGATGGAAACACTGGATTTGTAAAATACTTTACAGAAAATAATCAAAAGACATGAGCAAGTGTGAACTTGCCTTTTGTGATTGCAAGATTATGCACTCACGGTCTTCAAGACAATGTAAGATCCAATATCTGAAATCAGCATCATTGGTCCGGTAAGGACTAATGTTTAAAGAAGCAAGATGCTTTTATGCATAAGTAATGTAATGCAAGTTGATAAACACGAATCTCGAGGGTAACGTTGTTCTAGGGTTTGGATACTGGAAAGGGTTCCTGTTAAAATGTGTTCCCCTTTTAGATTAAGTTTCACACTTGTGCTTCTTATTAATGTTTGTGAGTGTGTGTGAAACAATATGTAAACATAATGGCATACAACAATAAGATATACTAATGAGATGTGCTACTCAAGGACTGCTTATATGTGAATCATCTTATCTTCAAGTTTTACCTTGCAAGTGATGACATTTATAAGGAACTTAAGTGTTAACGATTCTAGGTATATAAGTAAAGCTTAATGTAATATGATTATTATTAATTGTCATATGTTGACTGAAGTGGCAAAACGAATAACTTTTGAAGAAAAGATTACTTTATTAAGGTTTAAACAATCCTTGTGGCTAATCAGAGGTGGTTGATGTTATTTGTGCTTGATGGAACAGTTTGGACTTGAGATGCTTTACAACTTAATTATAATAGACCAAAGTTAACTATAAAGTATATAATAAAGTTTTTAGCATTATACTTAAAGTCTGGTAGACTAAAGTTAACTTTAAAACATAGATGGATTTAAGGTATTATGCTTATAATATTTGTAGCTTATTTACTTTATAATGTTTTCTTTAGAGTTAATTAGGAAGGATTATACTTTTATTTGGTAGTGGTTTCTTTACATTGTAAATGTATAAAGGGATATATTTCCCGATAAGGATGTGGTTATGATTTATGATTAAGTAAACAATATTGTTTACTACTTAAGAATTCACTATAATGTTTTGATTTGTTTGTAAACTTGTGGTTAAAATAGTGGTAATAGACTTTATGAAGTCAAAGTAATAATCTTGAGAATTTAATATTTGATAACTCCATTTGAATAATAATATACTTTAATGTTGAATGATAAATCAAATAGAATTGTATTAAAAATGTGTTAAATCATTTTGACTTCCTATTATCAATATTTAAGATTAATACTATCTATTAGATTTTAATTATTTTAGAATATTAACAAATTTTATTTCACCCTTATATGAATTATTAATTAAGGAAATAGGTTAAATCTAAGTTATTAAAGTGTTTAACTTTTTATTTAACTTAAAAGTGGAATATTATATTTTTAACATATAGGTATTATTTTTGTGATCATTTTGGTATATTACATTTATTTTTGTGATTTATAAATAATAAGATATGTTTTTAATAATACTTATTACTTTATAAAGACTTAATAAATAACAAATATTTAATTAAGTGGAGTAATAATGCATGATTATAGTTTTAAATTATAATTCTTATTTTTCTAAGATTTTTCGTATTTTATTTATATTTTTAACATTTACCATTATTAAAATATGAATTATCAAAGTTTTATCACTTATAAAACCTTTATTAAATAATATTGTTTAAATAATCATCATAATAATATTTGATAATAGTTTTAAGTTGTAGATTTTATTTTTCTGAAAATTTTCATATATTAAACATATTTTTCTGAATTATAAAACAAAAGTTATTAACGAAACAAGATTTAATCCTTTTATTTATATTGGAATTAATATTGTTTTATCTAATTCCTAAACAGGGAATACATTTTGTACCTAAGCTAAATTTACCCACGGCCAGTAGCCACGTTGGTGTGCCACGCGGGACAAGGACTAGGTCAAATGTGTTGACTGGGCTGGGCTGACGAGAGCATGACGTCGGCATGACGTTAGTCGGGTTGTTCTTCTCAGATCGATACTTGATCTCGCGATTTGGTGAGCGCGTGGGAAAATGGCTAGGTTTATCAGAAAGAGGGTGCGATGGTGAACCTGATAGTGGTGGCGCCGCTCATGTTTGGTCATCGGAGCTACTCCGGCGACCCTCATCTGCGGTGGTCTACGGCGGTTCACGGTGGGAGAGCAAACGAGGAAGCAAAAAGGGGATGGTCACGGCAGATGAGGGTTGCTTCCATGGTCGCTCTTTGCATTCCATGGTCGCTTGACGTCGAGTTCGCCGTCCCCGCGGACGTCGATGAGGTAGTAGGCGTCGTTGCCAAGTACGTGCCCGATAGCGAATGGGCCTTCCCACGGAGGGGAGAGCTTGTGCATGCCCTTCTTGTCCTGGATGAGGCGTAACACCAGGTCGCCTTCCTGGAAGGTGCGAGCTTTCACCCGCCGGTTGTGGTAGCGGCGGAGTCCTTGCTGGTAGATGGTGGTGCGTGACCGAGCGAGGTCGCGTGCTTCGTCGAGCTGGTCGACCCCATCCTGGCGGGCCAGCTCGTTTGCAGCCTCCGTATAGTGGACGAATCGCGGCGAGTCGTGTTCGAGGTCGGTGGGCATGACTGCTTCGGCACCGTAGACCATGAAGAAGGGAGTGAATCCCGTCGATCTGTTGACTGAGTTGCGGATCCCCTAGATGACGGAGGGCAACTCCTCGACCCAGCACCCGGCGGTGCGCTCGAGTGGTACTTGGAGTCGCGGCTTCAGGCCGTGGAGGATGCTTTGTTTGGACCGTTCCGCCTGGCCGTTGGATTCCGGGTGGGCAACTGACGCGAGGTCGAGCCGGATGTGGTGCTCTTCGCAGAATTAGGCCATGGCTCCCTTGGCGAAGTTGGTGTCGTTGTCCGTGATGATGCTGTTTGGGAACCCGTAGCGATATATGAGCTCGCGTAGGAATTTAGTGGCGGTCTTCCCGTCGCATTTCCGGACTGGCTTGGACTCCACCCACTTCGTGAATTTGTCGACGGCGACTAGCAGGTGGGTGTAGCCCGAGGGGGCCTTCTTGAAGGGCCCTACCATGTCCATGCCCCACACAGCGAATGGCCAGGTGATGGGGATTGTTTTGAGCGCCGAGCTCGATGCGTCGATTGATGATTGCACCCGGCGCATCACTGGACGATGTCGACAGCGTCGGCGTGTGCGGTGGGCCAGTAGAAGCCGTGTCGCATAGCCTTGGCGACCAGGGAGCGAGCGGCGGCGTGGTGGCCGTAGTCACCTGAGTGAATGTCGTGGAGGATTTTGCGTCCTTCAGCCAGTTGGACGCAGCGTTGGAACACACCGGTGATGCTGCGCTTGTGTAGCTCGCCGTCGATGATGGTGTATGACTTGCATCGACGAGCGATCATCCGAGCGTCTGTCTCGTCTGCTGGCAGGGTGCCGGCTTCCAGGTAGGCGATGTAGGGCTTGGTCCAGTCGTTCGGCCTGACGAAAAGCGACCAAGGCTGCCTCTGGTTGGAGTGGGACTCCGATGTCGATCTCCCTCGGTGGAGATACTGATGGCTTGGAGATAGTGTCGAGGAAAACGCCGGCGGGTGGTGCGAGTCGAGCCGACCCGATGCGAGAGAGGGCGTCGGCCTCCTCGTTTTTTCGCCTGTCTATCCACTCGACAGAGTAGCCGGTGAAGTGGCCGCCCAGCTTGTCCACCGCTTGGCGGTACGCCACCATGGTAGGGGAGACGGCGTCGCAAGTGCCGGCGACTTGCCCCGTGACAAGGTCGGAATCTCCGTAGCAGCGGAGGCGATTGACGTTCATCTCCTTGGCGGCTCGCATACCGTGGAGTAGGGCCTCGTATTCAGCCATGTTGTTGGTGTAGGGCGTGAAGTCGAGGTAGAGGATGTAACGGAGCTTGTCGCCCTTTGGTGAAGTCAACACTATCCCTGCGCCTGCGCCGTCTGCGTTCTTGGAGCCGTCAAAGTGCAGGCTCCAGTAGTGGAGGTACGGCAGCTTCTCTGGCTGCTAGGCCTCCTCCCAGTCGGCGATGAAGTCTGCCAGTGCCTGTGACTTGATCGCCTTTCGTGGCTCGTATTTGATGTTGTGAACGCCGATCTCGACGGCCCACTTGGCGACCTGCCCGGTCGCCTCGCGATTGCGGATGATGTCTTGCAGTGGTGCTGAGGAGACGACCGTGATCGGGTGCTCCTGGAAGTAGTGCGGCAGGCGCCGCTGAGCTCTGAAGACCGCGTATACTAGCTTTTGTATCAGGTATTACTGGCGCGACTCGGTGAGGACCTCGCTGATGTAGTACACCGGCCGCTGAACCGGGCGCTCCTTTCCTTCCTCTGTTCGCTCGACGACCATCATAGCGCTGACGACGCGCTCGGACGCCGCGACGTAAACCAGCATGGGTTCTTTGTCGGCGGGGGCGGCGAGTAGTGGTGCGGCGAGTAGCACCTTTTTGAGGTCGCGAGCGTCGTCCGCCTCCTTGTCCCATCGAAGGTGGGGTTCTTGCGATCAGCGGTATAGGGCATCGCCTTTTCTCCAAGCGGGGATGAAGCGACCGAGAGCTACTCGCCGCCAGCTTACGACGCCAGCAGGCACTCGGGTTTGCCGAGCCGGGCGATCGTGTCGATCTTTGTGGGGTTCGCCTCGATCCCTCGTTTGGAGACGACATACCCCAGTAGTTGTCCGGCGGGTACACCGAAGGTGCACTTGCCTGGGTTGAGCTTTATCTTGTATCTTCACAGGTTGGCGAAAGTTTCCGCCAGGTCGTCTGTCCCCTCCATCATCAGGGGGAGGTAACGGGCGGCGAGCAGGTCAGTGTGACCCGCGATCCCCATTGCCATGAGGTATGTGTCGAGCCAGACGGGTCGTGAGGAGTCGCATTTTCTATCTCCATTGGCCTTGAAGTTTGGCGGGTACTTCGCCTCGGATCATTGGTCTGAAGCACTTGGGTCCGAGTCGTGGCGACCATGGGCTCGCCGTCGCGGCGATTAGTTAGGTGTGTCGCGAAGTCGTCGGGCGCGGCGCGCCAGCTTTGGTTGTTGATGATGTGGGTGCGGGCGTCGATGGGTTGCCCGTTGGCGGTGACAAGGTTGGTTGCCGGCACGATCGTTGGAGAGTGCCGCGTTCGCTGGTCGGTGTTGAGCTGCAGCGCTCGCGGCGGCGATTGAGGGTGTTTGCGCCGCTGGGCGGCCGGAGGCCGCTCGCTTCGAGGAACGCGAGTATACTCGACCGCCGAGTCGGCGCCCGCTTTTGCTGCTCGACGGCCTTTGCGAGGTGGCCTGACATATTGGATCTGTAGGGCGCCGTCGCTTGGTCGCGATGTTGTTTGTCGCTGCTCGCCTGCCACGGTTGTCCATTGGGGTGGAGAACAGTGGGAGGCCGTTGCCTCGCTCCGTGAGGATACTACTATCCGCGGCTGGTCCTCAGGAGGGTGCGGTTGGGTGGAGGTGGGCGCCCTCGCCGTTGATCTGGCGGGGCGCTTCCTCTGGTGGCGCGTTCTCGCAGATCGCGTTCGCCACGGGCGGGTCGTTTTCAGAGTCGAAGTTCGTGGCACGCCTTGAACGGTGGGGTTCAGCGTGACCTGATCCGTTGCTGGTGGTAGCGCGACAGCCTCTGCGCCACCGCCGAGGCGAAATTTTCCGCGCTCGGCTTGCTCATGCGCCTCCGCCGATTTGTGAGTTCCTCGACCTCCGTTGCCATGGCGTTAGGAGGGATTGGGGTGGAAACGATCCTCCGGCGGATCGGCGCGGTGGCCATGTAGGTCGTGGCGGCGGTTCCGTCAGCGGAGGTCGGCGGAGTTCTCCGACCGAGTCGGTCGAAGATCCCGAGGATGGAAGGGTCCTCAAGTCTCCGCGTTGGAGACCTGGCGATGGAGCCCGCGAGGGCAGGTGATGGATCCGGCGAGTGACGCCGGGTCGCCGAGTCGGCGTCGTCGGTGAGGCGCATCCTCTGCGGCGCTGAATTCCGGCCATGTTCTGTGGGTCGAGTTGTACTCGGGCGGCGATGGATCGTGCGGATCGGCTCTCGGAGAGCCGATCGCGTGGCGGCGACTCGCGGATGCGAGCTGAGTCCTCCGAGACGATGACGTCGGTGAGGCCGACGAAGAGGCTGATCGTGCCGATATGCAGGATCACGCTGTGCGTGACGGGTCGCGCCGCCGGGACGTAGCTGCTCGGCAAGATCTGGAGCATCTCGCCGATCGCTATCATGCGGCCGGTGGTGACCGTCTCGTTGATGGGCAGATTGGATCTCGCCGCAGAACACCGGCCAGACCGGCCAGGCCCCACGGTGGGCGCCACTGTCGTGGGAATGGTCACGGCAGATGCTGCAATCAGCAGCGAGTAGTAGAGCGAGGGGCAAGGGCGGCCAGCCATCTGCGGTGCGAGATGAGGACAAAGACACAGGGTTTTACCCAGGTTCGGCCCCCCGGAGGGTAAAGACCTACTCCTGCGGTGTTACAATGGGCGAGCTCGGCGGTTAGGCGGCGAGTCGCTTGGGTGTATGACGGAACGTGTCTCTACTCACCCTATAGGGAGGTTTATATAGGCTCACCTCCCCTAGGGTTTACATATCTCAACCGATTGATTCTGACTTGATGGTCGTTTAACCTAGTCCGACTGGCCTATCTACTACTTTGGGCCTTGACTTCCGATCGCTCGGTACCTTGCTGGGCTTCGATCCACTCGCCGTTCTGCAGGCCCACTCGCCAGCTCATGGGCTAGTCGGAAACGTCCTGCTGGGTATACCCCAGTATGCATATCCCCATCAGGAAGGTGCGTGAGCACCGATAACTCACTATGAAAGCTGAAGAGCGCGACGGCGTGACCCGAGGAACCCTGTGGAGGTGGCAATCAACGATTGAAGAAGATGACCGGAGAGGGGATGACATGTCGATTGGGTCGACTGGGAGCTCTCCGGCTTCCATGATCTAGCCAGGGAGAACGAGGGTGGCGAGGCGATCCTCCTGGACACCTCAGATAGACGCGGGGAGGTCTACATCGACGAGCTCGGGCGGAATTTGAGGCTAGTGTGTCGGTCACCGAGAGAAAACAAAGAGGAAGAGGAGGGGCGAGCGGGTGAGGATGAGACGGAGCGTCGCGGTGGAGTTCGTATCCCTCGGGATGACGTCGGCGGCTGCATGAATCGTAGCGCAGCGACGGCATACGGCGGAGCTTGAGCCAGCGACCTTCTTCCCCGGCATTGCCCTTGTGGCGAGAGGAGGAAGAAAGGAGGAAAAGAACTGAACGGGTACTGGGCCGGAGTTGGGCTGCTTCTGGGCCGTAGCAAAGTGAGCAAAGTGCATCTGCTGCTGCACGTGAGCGTTTGGTAGAGTAATGAAGCAATGGGCTTTGGGCCAGTTTCGTTTCTGTTATTTTTTTTATCTTTCTTATCTTTTATGTTTTCTCTTATAGCCTTTTATTTATGCAATTGTTTTGGCCTTTTCTTAATGGAATTTCTTTGCTAAATACTTGCAGCAATCATGAAGTTATTTAGATTTAATTTATGGACTTTATTATATAATGTTATATTTCTTAATTTTCTTTATATAGATACTTTTCCTATTATTATTTGTAAAGGCTTTAAAATATGAATTTTTAATTTATCTAAAATCCATAAACTTATTAAAGATTGCATTATTATTAATCCATGAGTTTTGATTCTTATTGATCTATAATATTAAAGAATCTTTTATACATATAGTGATTCTTCATAAGTATTTGATACATAAAGTTCTAAGTACTAATATGGTTAATATTATTCCTATGAAACTATATCATGTCATTATATCATGTCACGTGATGATCGGACTTGGTGTAGTGAATTTGGTTCGTGTGATCACTAAAACAATGTGAGGGATATTGTTTTGAGTGGGAGTTCAATAGCAATATGATTAAAAGTTGAACACTATTTATCCTAAATTAAATCAAAGTAAATTTGCAAAGTTGTTGTAGTCATTGGCATCCGTTTACCACCTTGCGCTTAGTTATAATTGAGATAATAGAACTATAGACTTCTGGTTAGTTACTTTACGAACTGGTATCGTATTGTTTTGAAGTGTTAATCTAAATTTTAAAAGTTCTATTGCAAACTTTCAGTAAGTTCCGGTTACTCCGTGAAGTTTAATAATTGGTATTAAACCAAGAGTGACAATTCCAGTGTTAGTATATAAGTTTCATGTTTGTCTCCATGATTCTTGATATTCAAAAGATTGTTTTAATATCAGGGTTATCTAGGATCTGAAAGAGTTGTTTCAGAAACCGTGATGTGTGGAAGATATTGCGATATCTAAAATGATGTTTTGGTTGAAACATGAGAGAGTATAATATGGCAAAGTTTATGTTCTCATATTTGATGAGAATTTGAAAAAGGTTGGAGACGCTTGTCGTCCTAATCCTCCAAAAGGTTTTGGAGAGCAACATTATACTCGTGATTCACCGTTATCAGCTAAAAGTATCTTGATCATGAATAGTTCCATGATAAGGGTGAATATTTGATAAAATGTTTACTACACTAAAAGATTACTAAAGAATAGAATTTGAAAGAACACCAAGAATTTGATGATGGTGATCTACTTCAAAGTGCAAGTCCAAAGACATTGGTATTTAACTATACATGATTTGGACTATGTGTCATGTGTATGGCTCCACTATTGATGTTGATAGATTCTTTCAATGTAAAAGGAAATCTTGAAGAGTATCTCAGAAATATATGGCAGAAAAGAAAAGACTAGAATTGTTCAGCTTAGGTATATAGAGGATATACATGTTATGGATATATTCTTTGCTTATTAAACAATGTGGTTCTTAAGTATTGGATACTGAATTTGTTGGTGTGAATCGTCATACGAAACAACACAATTCATGAACTACAATGGCCTAAGTAACTAGCAAAACAATATGTGATGATGTTCATCGAGAACAAATAAAGGGTTGTTGTGTTGCTCGTTAACATCAAAGCTTGCCATCAAGATTTGTTTTATCAGGTATTATGAGAACAAAATGGTTGTTCAAATAATTGCTGTAATCCATAAAAGATGGATGATTTACAAATCTCGTTGGATAAATCACATACATAAGAATATTGCTAAAAATGTCGAAAGACAATTGATAAGAAAGATCACTTAGGAAGTGACATCGCCATTTAAATTATATTGAAAAGAAAACATGAAGAAACTCCATGTGGATGGAATTTTGGAGTCTTTTGATTTTTGATCAAATGACGTTTGTGAAATTTTCCTAGAGATAATTAAAACTCCACTCATAGGCCAAAGAGAACGGATGGCTAGCTTATTGGAACTTGTACATATTGTTGTATGAAGTCCATTATGTGTAGTCAAGAGCGATAGATTTCAACTTCATATGATTTCTCTGAAAATTTGAGTGAATATATGCATATTTACTTAATAAGAATGAAGTGTGAAACATTTGAAAAGTTTAAAGACTTTCAAGATGAAGTGCAAAATCAATGTAACAAGAAAATAAAGAATTTATGATAGGATCATAATGGAAGATATTTGAGTTATAAAGTTTAGCATAACACCTAAGATTTGAGGAATCGTTCCATGGATTTACATTTCCCGAAACACCATATGAGTATGGAATAATCGATATATGCAATGAAACCTTGTTTGACATGGTAAGATCAAAGTGTAATTGATAAAACTGCCATTATATTTTAAAGATTAAAGCTTTAGAGACTACCGTTTTTACACTGAAAAGAGCTCCATCATAATCCGTTGAAATGACACCATATAAAGTTATGGTTTGGGAAAAAAACCCAAGTTGTCCTTTCTTAAACATTGGTATGCTATGCATAAGAAAGATGTTTGCAACCAAAATCGGATGAACATATCTTTGTATGTTATTTTGAATAATCGTTGAGTATTCCTCCATAACACCAAATACAAAAAAATGTTTGTCGCTTAGAACGTCAAGTTTTTTTTAGAAAGGAATTTTTCGTGAAAAGTTAAGTGGGAGGACAATAGAACTTTGATAAGGTTAAAAGAACCTTAGCTATATGTGCAAAGTTGCGCAGCGCTGAAAAGTGTTCCGGAGGCAGCAACAATGCTCATGGCTCACGTGCCTCAAAGGTTGTGGTCATGGAGGTCTAAGTTCCTATTGAAACAAGTAGGTCGGGTAACCAATCAAATACCAAGATTTGAGAGTTAAATCATTATTTGACAATAATGATCCGACTACATGGAAAGAAGTGATGATGGGCCCTGACTCCGTCAAATGGTTTGAAGCCATAAAATCCGTGATAGTTCCATATACGAGAGATCAAGCTTTGAACTTGAAAGACCCTCTGAAAAGGTGCAAGACCTTACAGTCGTATTTGGATCTATAAAGAAATAGACATGGATGTTTCAAATCTATGAAATTATCGACATGTCGGGAAAGAGTTCACGACAATGTTCAAAAAGTTGACTATGACAAGATCTGATCTTTCATTAAGCGATATTTAGTCTAGACGGATTAATATAGCAACCACTACATATAATTTTGTTATGTGGTAATTGAATAAACAAAACAAGTTCTTCTAATAGAATGGTTACCTAGGACGTCTGCATGACACGGTCCAAAGGGTTTTTTTAATTCAAAGGATGCTAAAAGCATATGCAAACTTCAATGGTTGAAGTAAGCATCACGGAGTTGGAATATTCACTATGATGAAACTGTTAAAAGAGTTTAATTTCATCGGAGACGATGAAGATGCTTGCATTTGAAAGAAATTAAGTGGGAGCGCTAAGACATATTTCTAATACATTATGTGGAATACATATTGTTGATTGGAAATGATGTATCTTTTTATTGACACAGGTTAAGAATTTCATCTCGATGAAAGGCTTAGGCAGAACCCGAATATTTGGCATCACTGTCTATATGGATAAATTGAGACGCTAATATGGTTGTGCCAGAAGTACATAGATGAGATATTGAATGAGTTCAATATAGAAACTACAAGAAAGGTTCTTGTTGCACAGGAAGGATTGAATAAAGATTCAAGTATTTTTGATACTTGATATATAAAATCACAAAGAGTACTTTATCAATCATGCTGTAATGTGTACAAATCCAAATATGTCCTATGCTCTAAATGTTATGAGCGTATACCAGAATGATTCATAATATGATTATTAGACGATAGTAAAGATATTCTTATGATCTTTTAGAAGAACTAAGAATATATTATTTTATAGAAGTGACAAATAGATGTTTAGTT
This sequence comes from Avena longiglumis, assembly GCA_030063025.1. Lineage (NCBI taxonomy): Eukaryota > Viridiplantae > Streptophyta > Magnoliopsida > Poales > Poaceae > Avena > Avena longiglumis. Next base: position 94,969,930 of record CP125979.1, read on the forward strand.
CATTGTAAAAGTATTACATTGATACTAGTTTTGTCACAAAGTACAAATTAGGTTTATCTCTATCTAAACTAAGGGTCGCACAATATGATGGAAAGTAAATTCCATAATGGATTTGGATGAGTTCCAAAGTTAAGACATTGTGACAGATACTACAACAAAAGGCTAAGTATATGATTGCTATAATAGCAGCAAAAGAGGGCATTTGTGTCAAGTAGTTTGTTACCAAACTAGGTGTGGTTCACAGCGGGATAGTACTATGAAGATATATTGTACGACAATATTATCAACATGTTTTAACCCCAAGGAACTAAAGGTCTCACCAAAGGACGAAATTTATACAAAGCCATCTCATTAGAGAATGAGTGATGCGTAGAGACGCAAAGACATGCAATTACACACGGACCTGAAAGTGTCGGATCCGGAGATCAGTTGACCACTAGCAATCATTTAAATACAACACCGGAAAGCCATAGGTGTTGAATGCACAAAGGTTTGAAACTAGATTATTGACTCTAGTGCAAGTGGGAGACTGTTGGAGATATGCTCAAGAGGCAATAATAAAGTGGTTATTATCATATCTTCATGCTTATGATAAATGTTTACATACCATACTATAATTGTATTAACCGGAAACATTAATACTTGTGTGATTTGTAAACATAAAATAGTCCCTAGTAAAGCCTCTTGTTAAACTAGCTTGTTGGTTAATATATGATCATGGTTTCCTGATCATGAACATAGAGATGTTATTAACAACAAGGTCATATCATTAGGAGAATGATGTAATGGACATACTCCTATAGTTAAGCGTAGCATAAAGATCAAGTCATTTAATATAGTTCACTTGCTATAAGCTTTCTGATACATAGTAACCTAATTACTTCGACCATGAGATCACGCTAATCACCATCACCGGAAGGATGCTTTGCTGACATCAAACACCACACCGTAACTGGGTGTCTATAAAGGTGGCATTGAGTGTTCGGAAAGTATGTGTTGATGCACATGGATCAAGATTGGGATTTGTCCATCCATATGACAGATAGATATACTCTGGGCCCTCTCGGTGGAATGTCATCCAATTAGCTTGCAAGCATGTGACTGGCTCACAGGGGATCACATATCACGGGAACGAGAAAAGAGTACTTATTGGTAACGAGGTTGAACTAGGTATGCAGAGATACCAACGATCAAACCTAGGATAAGTAAAGTATCGTGAGACAAAGGGAAATTGGTATCGTATGTAAATGGTTCATTTGATCACGAAGTAATCGTAGAAATATGTGGGAGCCATATGAATTTCCAGATTCCTCTATTGGTTATTGATTGGAGAAGAGTCTCGATCATGTCTGCATAATTCACGAACCGTAGGGAGACACACTTAAGGATTCGATGTTGTTTAGTAGATATGGAATGCGAGTAAAGAGACTGAATGTTGTTCGGAGTCTCGGATGGGATCCTGGATGTCACGAGGAGATCCGGAATGGTCCGGAGAATAAGATTCATATAAGGAAAGTCCAATTTCGGAGTTCGGGAATGATTTCGGTGTTTTCACCGGAATGTTCTAGAAGGGTCTAGAAGGTTCATCGATCCGGAAGGGGAAGGGTACATGGATGTGTCATTACAAAGTGTAATGGTTGCATCATGTCCTAGGTCACTTGGCTGGACACTTGGAAGAGAGAAATCAAACTCTAATTTGAAAGTCAAAAAGGCAGTTTGAAAAAGTCAAAATCCCAACATGGTTTCCGAGTTAGGAAGGGTTTCTGAGTTAGGGAGGGTTTCCACGTGGATTGGGAACACCCTTGGATGCCCCCCACCTATATAAGGAGGGGTAGGGGCGCACCCCAAGGTATCCCCCTTGCCCTAGGCGCCCAAGAAACCCTAGGTTGGCCGCCGCCCCCTCTCTAGTTGCGACCAATCTAGATCTCCTCTACCGACTAGATAAACTCTAGTTGCTAGCTACCTCTAAACCTTGGCCCTCTAAACCCTAGATCGCCAGGGCTCCCTCTACTCCACCATACTCGCTCTGGCTTAGGCGAAGCCCTGCGAGATCTCCCCTCTACTTCCGAAACCACGCCGTCGTGCTGCCGAAATCGCAAGGAGAGAGCTACAACCTTCGTTGCCTGCTGGAACAAGGGAGAGTAAGGTCTTCATCGAGTACCGTATGTGTGACCGACTACGGGAGCGCTGCCGGAACGCGGCGCCGGAAGGATCGTCTATGCGATCTTGAGATCAGCAAGTGAACGACTACATCACCCACGAGAATCTGCTCTCGTTAACCGCTTTGCATCTTCGAGAGTTAGTACTCTATCAACTTGTTGCACCGATCTAGTAGATAGATCTTGGCTTGATCATAGATTAGATCTTGATTGTGTGTTCATACGGTAGAATTGTTTTGTTTTCCATGCTACGAACCCCTTTAGATTCCAAAGCGGTTAACGAGAGCAGATTCTCGTGGATGATGTAGTCATACACTTGCCGATCTCAAGATCGCGTAGACGATCCTTCCGGCGCTGCGTTCCGGCAACGCTTCCATAGTCGGTCACACGTTCGATACTCGATGAATACCTTCCTCTCCCTTGTTCCAGAACACAGCGGAGGTTGTAGTTCCCCCCTCGCGATTCCGGCAACACGACGGCGTGGTGTCGGAAGTAGAGGGAAGATCCCGCAGGGCTTCGCCTAAGCCGGTGCGGGTTATGGTGGATCTAGGATTTCCGGCGATCTAGGATTAGAAGGCCGGAGAGGAGGATAAGGTGTCGGCGGCATCTACAGCGATGGCGACGGTGACGGGCCGACGACGGCGTGTGGCGGCTGCGCGGCGTGCGGCGGCGGCGGCGCAAGGTGGGGAGGGCTGGTTGTGGTGCTTTAGGGCAGCCCCTCCCCTCTATTTATGAGAGGGAGGGCAACTTGGGAGAGGGAAGTTTGAATCCTTCCCCAAACCTAAGTTGGAGAGAAGGAAGGACTCTTTCCTTCTTCCACTAGGAAACTATTGTTCTAGTTTGACTTTGTCAAACCTCCTTTTGACTTTCAATTTAGAGCTTTATTTCTCTCTCGCAAATGCCCAACCAAGTGACCTAGTACATGATCCAATAATTCCACTTAACCATGACACATCCATGAACCATTCCTATTTCGGTCCGGTGAACCTTCTAGACCCTTCTAGAACCTCTCCGATGAAAACATCAAAGTCATTTCCGAACTCCGGAATCGGACTTTCCTTATATGAATCTTATTCTTCGGGCCATTCCGGATCTCCTCGTGATATCCCGGATCCCATCCGAGACTCCAAACAACATTCGGTCTCCCTACTTATATTCCATATCTACTAAACAACATCGAATCCTTAAGTGTGTCTTCCTACGGTTCGTGAATTATGCGGACATGACCGAGACACTTCTCCAATCAATAACCAATAGAGGAATCTGAAAATTCATATGGCTCCCGCATATTTCTACGATTACTTTTGCGATCGAATGAACCACTTACATACGACACCAATTTCCCTTTGTCTCGCGATAGTTTACTTATCCGAGGTTTGATCGTCGGTATCTCTGCATACCTAGTTCAATCTCGTTACCGATAAGTACTCTTTTCTCGTTCCCGTGATATGTGATCCCTTGTGAGCCAGACACATGCTTGCAAGCTAATTGGATGACATTCCACCGAGAGGGCCAGAGTATATCTATCTGTCATAAGGATGGACAAATCCCACTCTTGATCTATGTGCCTCAACACATACTTTCCGAACACTCAATGCCACCTTTATAACCACCCAATTACGGTGTGGTGTTTGATGTCATCAAAGCATCCTTTCGGTGCTGGTGATTAACATGATCTCATGGTCGAAGGAATTAGGTTACTATGTATCAGAAAGCTTATAGCAAATGAACTATTGAAATGACTTGATCTTTATGCTACGCTTATCTATAGGAGTATGTCCATCATACCATTCTCCTAATGATATGATCTTGTTGTTAATAACATCTCAATGTTCATGATCAAGAAACCACGATCATCTATTAACCAACAAGCTAGTATTATAAAGAGGCTTTATCAGGGACTCTAATTTAGTTTACAAATCACACAAGTATTAATGTTTCCGGTTAATACTATTATAGCATGAATATAAACATTTATCATAAACACAAATATATAATAATAACCACTTTTATTATTGCCTCTAGGGCATATCTCCAACAGGAGGTGGTGAAGCAAGGTCTCCGGTGGCTAGGGAGAGGATGGGGTGGAAGAGGAGGCCATGGAAGGAGGCGGGAGGGAGGGAAGAGCACGGGCGAGCTATGCCGTGGCGGCCATGACAGCGCTAAACGCATCACAGGAGTCCATATCTAGGGCGAGTGAATTGGCTGATTTGATTATGTTACTACAACATGCTCACTCCTGAGTATACATAGTATTTATATTCCAAATGTCCAAATTACACATATCCAATTCGACGACATAAAATTCCCAAGTGGAAGCTAATATAATACTAGAGTACGTTATTTGTTTTTAAAGTCTAAATACACAGAGCTTATCCAGTTTACAGAAAATCAAATTCTTTTAGTCCCAATTAACCCGCACGTCACCCGTTGTATATTGAAGTCAAGATGTGCCCTTTTCACCAAGAAAGGAAATTTATACTCTCTCTCGTTCAATTAATGGTCTCAACTTTGTCTAGATTCATAAGAATCTAGTTAATGGCCTGTTTGATTTGATTCATAGGATGGAAAAGTATAGAAAAACCATAGGATTGAAATGTCATGCCAACTTGAATCCTACGGGAAGAGAAATTATGTTTGATATAGCAAAGGAATTTTTTCATGAGGTATTATCTAATATTTATTTCCTATAGGAATTGCACTACAAAACTCCTATAGGATGTGTTCCTATGAATCAAACAATAACATAGGGAAAATTTCCATAGGATTTAAATCCTACACAATTTCTATGCAATTTCTAAAAATCAAACAAGCCCTAAGTATTTTGATGAGGTATATACACGCAGGGTACACAAACTTGTCCTCTAAGTGCAATCTCATGCACAATCTTGTAAACAGTGGTACCGTGGTACATCAACTTGTCAGTCCAAGACGATTTGGTCCATCTAGTCCGACTCCTTACGACAGTGAACCTGCCCTGGTATGAAGAAATTGCAAAAACACCCCTCATGATAAGGAATTGCATGAATATGTCCTTATTTTCAGCTCGCGAGGCGTACAACTCCTCCGCAAATTTCAGATAGACAGGTTGCTCACTATGATAGCAGCGCCGCCGAGGATGATCCAAGAAATGCAAATCCATCTTGAGGAAGAATATGGGCCCGGCGACACCTCTGACGATGGTGTATAGTACATAGAACGGCCCTGACAGTTTGTTGTACACCCTCGAGGCGGTGGGCACCTCGGTTCGCCAGATCCCAACGAGTGTCCAGGTATTCTGCAATAGTCTGGTAACCTCGGCTAGAAAGAGCATGACGAGGAGCGTGTATGCACCATGGTGGACCATGGCAATGTGGTGGGCGATGAAGAGGATGTCCCCGCCGAGGAATGCAAATTGTGAGGTAGAGTGGAGCAGGTCCATGGTGAAGTAGGCGACGTTGTTGTCAAGGACACGGTCCTTTGGCGCTGGAGTTGGGCACAGTGAAGCCCCATTTTCTCGCAGGATACACAGCGATAGCCGCAACCGGGGCGGCGAAGACGTGCACGAGCAACATGAGGCATCTTGCGCCATCCAGCCGGTGCTGCCACTCACAGCGCCAGAACAACCCCCGTTTGTTGATGCAGTAGATGACGGTGTACATGGCCAGGAACACCGGGAACATAACTTCTCTAAACCACCATCGGTTGGCCCGGCGCGAAGACATGGTCCACCACCCATACCACGTGCTTGCTCTCTGCTGTCGAAGACCATCGTCAGACCAAATCGCGCCACAAGAGCCAGCGTCCCTATAGATTTAGAAATTTCTTGTTAAATCGAACAGACAAACTTTGTTGTAGTTTCTAAGAACCTTAGGGATATAAAAAAAGTGCTATGTGCGGCGAGCCTGCCTATCGCACGTATGGCAATGTTTTCTTTATGCAACTACGGCGGACATAAACCATTTTCATATAAAGCTCGAAACAGATACAAACACAACGGCTACCACATGTAACACACAACACTAACACAAAAACAACAGAAAAACAAAGAGAAGCCGGACATGGACAAGGCCTACAACACCACCATTACAACTTAGACCCCAACAAACTTGGAACAGACCATGAAGAGCATGGAGGAGTGTCGTTGGAGTAATCGAAGGGATCCCGAAGTCGAGATTGCAACGAGAAATGAAACCCGCCTGCCGAGCGAACACTCTACACCTTGAAGAACTAGGAGAGTCGCAGTTGTCGTCGAAGGGCATCCCCCTGTCGAGGTCACCACCGAAGGGCAAGGTTCCACCGAGACAACCACCGCACCTCCTCTTGGCCTCAATGACCATAATTAGATAAGCGAACCTGAGCACAAAGCGAGGCTGTGAGAACCTCAAATGCCACCGAAGGACCGTGGTCACCGATATCACACTGTTGGCACAAACATCCCATAGAGTAGGCCAACCAAAACTGCATGGAGATCCAAAGAACATAGCTTGGCATGGAGACAGAGAGCATTGCGCGAAGACCAGAGCTTGTCGAGAACGCCCAAGTCGGAAGCACCAAAGATAATCTGGGGATGGGAACCAAGATGACAACCAATATGACGATTCCAGGGAAGTGAACGACGCCCTCGGGCACCGTCGTCACCAGTACTGACCAAAGTCAGGATAGAGCTTTTGCTTGGTTCCCTAACATCCCCAAATAGCCGACCACAAGCAAAAGATGGGTTCCTCCATGACGCCTCCAAGGAGAATAGCGAAACCCATAGGCGACGCCATCGTCAAGCTTTTGCCCGGATACCCATCTCCACCTTGATCCAGGCGGCATAAAGCAACCCGACCGCCTAGATGCACCATGGAGGTCGTCCAAGGACAACAGCGGGAGGCAAGAGATTGGGACGGATCCCAGACCGGAGAAGATGTGAAGCCGACGCGGCCGAGCCAAGCAGCAGAGTCGGTGGCGCCTAGTCTCCAGATCTGGAGAAGGCGCGCAACATGTGCGACCTTGGGCAGAGGAGGCCCACCAATGTCGATAGGGTGGGAACGACCAGAAGCTGGCTGGAAGGAGAGAGGAACGACAGAGGCATGCACGTCAGAGGCCAGCAACGGCGGCAACGAAGGTGGTGATTTGTCGACAAAGCAGGGCAAACGACCCAAACCTTGAGGGGAAGAGGACGGCGGCAAAGGGGAGGAGCAGGTGGCGCCACCGCGGGGCAGGGAACAGACCCAGGAACCGACGACGATGGCCCTCGTTCCCTAGCACGGCGGTCTTCCTCCCCACCGGCGCGCAGGGAACCGAGAGGCAGTAGATCCCCGTCGCCCCCTTCACTGGCGTTGCTAGGCTTAGACCAGCAAAGGCCTTGAGAGGGGGGGGAGGGGAGGAAGGAAGGTGGGAGGTGGCGGCGGTCGAGCGGCTAGGTTTTCGCTCCCCGGTCGCCTGGGGGAGGCGACCTAAGGAGCGGGGGGATTTTTTTCGGTCAACACACACATTCTTTCCTTCACGAGGACTCCCGTCTGGCAATGTAACAGGAGGGCTAAGTGGACCAAAATGAATTCGCATGACAAGTTTTTTATTTTGAGAAGTGCATGACAAGTTGGTCTACCACGGTACCACTCTTTGCAAGATTGTGTATGAAATTGCACATAGTAAACAAGTTTATGTACCACAGGTGTATAAAGCTCTATTTTGATGCATCCGTATTTAGAAAAAGTTGAAATTATTAATATGGACGGAGGAAGTATATAGAAGTAAGGGCCATGTTTTCTTTAAAGTAACATGCCAAAACTATAGAAAACGCCCATATTGGATCGCTCAAGTCACCGATGGCAAAAATTGTCCTAGGTTTAATTTTCCCTACACTACAGGAATAGGATGCTACGCCGACGGCCGGTCGCTACGCCGATGACAAAACGTCGGGGCCGTCGGCGTAGCCATCGTTCAGGCCAGCCTCTCCAAGCAGCCGTCAGCGTAGAATTGTTCTCGGCATATCCTATGCTACGCCGATGGCTGCCCTCGGCGTAGCTATTTTTTATTTTACCTCATTAAACCTTGAAAAATCATAACTAGATCATTCTAATTCGGAAAAATATAAATAATATATCAAAATTTGCAGAAAAATGAGATATATCTATCTACACATTTGTAAAAAAAATTAAGTGAAACATAAAACATTATATATAGTTTAAAACGGGCATAAAATTTTTAAAAACGACGAAACAATGCGAAACCTTCACGTGGTGTTATATTATGTGACATAGTTAGAAGGAAAAATATCAAACTTGGTATATTGATTATGTCTCAAAAAACCTTTCATAAAATGACCTATCTCATTCGAGGTTTCTTGGCTTTCGGGTCAAATGACCAATGTTATAGCTAGAATCAAGGCATAGTTTGTGATAATGTCCCCATATTGTGCATACATGTGCATCATGGGATGGCGAACAATGTTGCAGGAGGAAGTTTTCCTTTTTGTCGCACCAAAAAGCCATTTTTATTTTCCGAGCAAAAAAAAACGGACGGTTTTATAAAGCAACCACCAATGGATAATTTAAAATACTACCACCATATTTTATAAAACGGTTTTGCTAGTTCTCAGGCGCCTGAGAACTTTTTAGGTCTCAGTTGCCTCTTTCATCATTCGATTTATCTCGTGATTCGTGCAAAGTGGAAGTTACACATGAGTTGCAACTAGGGTGTAACTGAAAATTTAATGAGTTGCAACTAGGTTGTAACTGAGAATTAGTACAAATCTTATGAGTTGCAACTAGGTTACAACTGAGAATTAGCATAAATAATAGGATGACATCAGCGATTTAGACCTAAGAAGTTTTCAGGCGCCTGAGATCTAGGCACTCCCTTTATAAAAATACTAGACCACCTTATATGGACAATATCCCAACAGGTGATCTGAAACTTTTCTGTCCACCTCTGATGAAAAAGACAAATTTCTGCAGAATCGGCAAGAAGTGGGTGGGATATGAACCAAGTGGCAGGAAGCTAGCTAGCGCCTTTTTTTAAGCTTACAACATTGGGCATAGTCTATCTAAACAAACTAATGATGTGAAACGTTGAGTTCAGTTTTGTGACCATGTGATTTGAGTTTTTTTTCTAGCTTAATCGTGTGATCTCAGGATATCGTAGTTGTATCAGGATAGTAGAGACCACGAGTCCACGATATATATATCGTGAGACAAGTACAATAGTAGTAGTACTTACTACTACTTAGAACTACCGATATTTGTGTTTCCTAATTAGTTTCATGGCGGTGGTAGTACGACTCCTACCCAATGGGATGTCTCTGCTACTAGTAGTTCATTAGCCTGCGTTTGTCGACCTTCTCTCAGTTCTGACGGGAAAAAAACATAGAGTTAGGGTTGGGGCGGCGGCTTCTTTGTTTCCGATCGCCATGGCGAGCCGTAGCGGCGCGCCAGAGATGGAGGAGACCGTCGTCTTCCCCGACTTCGTGATGCTGGATCGCAGGGGCCACAGGAGCTTCCACGACGGCCATGCCGCTGCTGACGAGGCTGTAGACAACGACTACATCGCCACCGCAGTCCACACTTCCAACGGCCACTCCTGCTACATCTCCTTCGCCCTCGCGGCTCCTCCAAAGGTCTCCTACCTCAATCTCCACTGGCCGGAGCTCCCAGCAGACAAGTCCGGGATCCACTTTCCCGCCTATCCCTACGTCCTGGCAGCCGACGACAACCTCGTCCTCCTCCACGTCGCCATCTCGAGCTGCGGCGGCAACCCGTCTGATCTGTTCGTCTACGCGGCCGGTCCTCCTTCTTCTTCCCCATCGGCGCTGCGGCTCCCGGCCGGTGCCCGCCGAGGATGTGGAGTACTTGGTCCGGCGGGGGAAGTTCCAGGTGGGTAACTCCGTCATCGGCATCCTGCGGCTCGCGGCAACGGCCGCGGGATACCAAGACGACCGCGGCTACATCGTCGCCCACCTCGACGTCTCCGCCCAGACAAAAAGGGTCAGCCCCCGCCACACTACGACCCAAGACAACAACACCCCCGGCAACAACAGTCCCACGTTATTAGTTGCCAGATTCTGCGTCTTCTCCTCCGAGACAGGAAACTGGAGAACCGTCACCAAGCGTGCCCCACGGAGCAACAACAATGGCGGCCACCAGTTCCCCGCCCGCTGGTCCACCAACGACGTCCTCCCTCTCGACGGCCGTTTCCTCTGCTGGATCGACTACCTCAAGGGCCTCCTGCTATCCGACTTCTCCACCAACACCACCTCCCCGCCGGCGCTCCACTTCGTGCCTTTCCCCGGAAAACAGTACGCCGACGACACGATACGCGAGCAAACAAGGAGCTTCCCGGCGACATACCGCGGTGTCTCCGTCAGCCAGGGCATGCTGCGCTTCGTGCACATCGACAATCACTGGTACGAGAAGGATGAGTGGACCAAGTGCAGCGACTGCCTTGAGAGAAAACGCCAGAAGCTCGGCACCAAGATCACCACCTGGACTCTCACCATGAGGAACAACATGATGGACGGTGGTAGCCAGCTCAAGTTCGAGTGGGAAGCGCATCGTGTGATCAACCTGGAATGCCTCTGGGCGCAAATCGGTTACCAGGATAAGGGTTTGCCTCGACGTCTTCCCGAGCACCCGCTCATCGCCCCCGACGACCCGGACGTCTTGTGCTGCCTCCTCACGGACGGGGAGTATCGTGGTAAGGAATGGATGATCATGGTTGACATGAAGTACGCGTATCTCCGGGCGTCTACTCCTGGTGCCGATGAAAAACCTTACAGAGACGCTTTTAGTTATACAACCCGACTTCCAAGTGTCTTCTCCAAACACCTCAAAAACCCAACACAAAACTAGTACTAGTAGAAGCTATTATTATTATTCAAACTATTACGTCACTTTTACGTTCTTATTACATATTGCCCTAGCATGATATTATGGCTTTCTGTCCATCGTTGGATGTGGCCCTCCAGAGTACCTCTGTGTTTTGCATTATATACTTATATCTATGCTGATGCAATACATATGCTGCCAAAGTTGGGTGCATGATTTTGAAGGGTGATTCAACCGTGATTTTGGTTCTAGCTTAATTGCTATTGTACATTAATAATTGTCTGCTCATCTCTGTATATGGATCTCTTTGAAATGTTTCCCCCTTTTTCATTATTGTAGCAATTCTCATGCAATGACATCTAGCTCTATTGGTATCGAGGAGGAAAGGGAGTTTAGTCACCACCGACCCCCATGGTATCGACAAAAAAGCGAAACTCCGTGACGCACCCTCTTGAAGCCACACAAGGATGATAATATGGACGCACACGACTAGATATCTAGGACTGACACGTGCCAATCTACATAGATCTTCGACGGAGAAGACCGGAACTCGTTGGTGCGAGAAGACACTAAGGACAAGACACCATTACTCAATCCAAGCCAGCACGCCGCCGGGCGCCTCCCTACGTGATCGGCCTCCCCTACTACAAGACAGCCTGGAGCATGCTAAGCCAGCAAAATTGAAGAGATGACAACATGTGCCAGTAGGCTACCATGACATCGAGAATGTTGTCGATGTGAGGCCACCTCCACGTCTTTGATGCGAGGCCTCCTATCTGTGTCCACGGTACCATGGGGCTTCTCTGCTGGAGAAGATGTCCCTCGCCGCTATCCTCCATGCGAGGAGGAGAGGGAGTTCCGTCGCTGCAAGGCTTGGCCTGTGGCGGCAAGGAAGGGGAGAGAGGGAAAGTGGATGACCTTGATGAAAAGGGTGGAGGGACCACTACTCGGAAACCCAATTTTTTCAATTAGTAGCTGCCACCACCAAGAGTTGCATTCTAATATTCGTAGCATCTTACGAGGAACACATTGAAAATCTTCTAGATGTGTAACTATACGTTTCAAATCAATGTAAAAACATGTGAATAACCTTTTTAGATAGTTTGTGGTGTATCAAACGTCTAGTTAAAATAATACAAGTTCACACGAGAATAACTCCGGTCAGTCTTCAGATAAAAAAATGTGTGGAATTATAACGTGACTCCAGGCAACAGGCATGCATCAGTTATCCTTCTGAGGTGTGACTTTTTATTTACGAGTTTTTCCAAAAAAAAATGTACCTTGATGAGATTTTTTTTAGAAACACGGTACAATCATAGACGTACACAACATGTACATGCACCCATACCTATGAACGCACACACGCACACCCTATCTCTATGAGCACTTCCGACAGACTGAGCCGGCGGATCGGGTCTTGAGATTGACGAAGTCACCACGGGCGTCTCGTTGTCGACAGGAACACCATCGTCTCCCACTTTAAAAAAATATTCCGCCTTTTATGCGAAAACAATGTCAAATCTAAGGTTTAAACCCTGATAGAATGGGGTACAACCACCCTCCTAGTCACCCAACCACAGGTTGGTTTGCACCTTGATGAGAATTGTTCTTGTGACTTTTTTTTAGAGCAACCGTTTCAATTAGATAGAGGAGAACCAAAGTCTAACATTACAGATATGGCATGTTTTTGTGACTTTAGCGTGTTGCTAATATTCCCCAACAAGCTAGTTGTTGGGGGTGATCCCGGATAGGCTAAAGACGGGGAAAGACGAAGGTACGACCCCCGTATAGTTTCCGAGTTACAGTCTAAGTCGGCCGAATCCTGTAGAAGTCGGCCGACATATGGAGACAAGAGGCCCGTATATGTATATTAAGACATTACCCGGCCGAGGTATTACGTAAGTCGGTCGGGTTAGCTTGAATGATCTTGATGCAGGTGAAGGACGATCCGAGCTATGCGAGGAAGGGCCGAATTATATGAGGCTTGCAGGAGAAGGAGAAGCCTGAAGTCAAACCCTAGCTGCAAGCTAGGGAGAATCTAAGCAGAGCCAAGCGCTACGGACAAAGACGCAGAGATTACGCCGGAGAGAGGGGAGGAGAGAGTTGGAGTTGACAAAAACCACATCCAAAAAAACCAAAAAGAAAAAATCGTTGAATTTGCATTGCATCGCTATCATGTTGCATTGTTTGTTTAAACCAAACTATTTTCGCAGTGGCTTTTTTTTTCAACCTTTTTTTCAAACGCGCCACCCGTTTCCCTTTGTATTTTGTTTTGTTGCTGTTATCAAGGTTGCAACGGCTAAATTAAATTAAATAAAATTTTTACTTTTACGGATAGCGCTCCGAAAACAATCGGATCATATCCCTCACCTACCATCCTAACCAACTCCTAACCCTACCGCTAACCTACCACCCCCACCTACCCCACCACACCTCCACACTATCACCCACCACCCTCCCTACCCCCACCCACCCCACTCCCCTCACCTCACACCACACCTTATCCTCCACTCAACTCCCTCCACCACCACACCACTATCACGACGCGCAATACCTTCCGACTCGGGATGGCCATCACCCCCACTTTCCACGCCCTGCTCCTGGCTCAAGGCCCACTCTCTCACTCTCCCTGTTCCTCTCACCACCTCCCCCCCTCCCCCCTCTCCCGCCTCTCTCTCTCGCTTCCCATCGCCTCCTCCTTCAGCCTCTGCCTCTCGCCTCCTGGTTCCATGCAGAACTGCCTCCTCTCGCTGCAACGCCTTCCTCGAACGCACATTCCTTCTGGCTGGGCCACCCCACGCCCAACTCCCCACGCGCCTCTTCCCTGGCCCCACTCCCCCATCCCAACAGCCTCCTGCGGCTGCACCACTGCCTTCCGGCCCCGCCCACACGCCCAAGCTGGGCCCCCCCGCTGCCCTGGGCCCGCTGTCCTCGCCGCTTCCTCTGCCCCGTCTAACTCCGTCACTCCCCCCTCCTCCCCTTTCCTTCGCCTAAGCTTCGCCAGACGAACACACTGTCACTCACCTCTCCGCAAGCTCCCCTCCAAGAACTCCTCATGTTGTCCCGCCTCGGCCCGCCCATCCCCTGAGTCCTCCCACCACTCGCACTGACCTGCCGCCCGCTGGCTCCATTCCTCCTGGCCGCCACTCGCTCCGCCCTCCGTCAACCGGGTCATCCGCTCAGCCCTGCCTGGCCGCGCCGGGGCGCTGACTACGCCGCGCCTCGAGTCTGTCACGCCCGCACCAGGGCCGCCGAAGTCCCCCCTCGCCCCCCGCCATTCTAAGTGCCCCCTCGAGCACCTCCTCCTTGCGCCGCCTTCGCGAGAGAAGCCTCCGCCGAAGCGAGCTCCCGACCCCACGCGAAAGCACGGTTCTCCCTTCGCAAGCGCCGTCGCCCGTGCCCTGCTCCCCCGTTCGCCAAGCCGTCAGTGCGCGCCTTCGCCATCCACGTGTGCGAGTGTTCAGATGTGGCGACATGGCGGCTACAAGAATATCCGGTGTGATGACTCACTCGCTCGAGACTATCCCGATGGAGTTCACAGAACGCCAGGATCTTCGACATGAACAAGATCTACCGATGACCCGCCAAGGTCCGAGACCGAACTCGTCAAGATCTCCTTCCGAAACAGAACACCGATACCTTCTCGACATCGAGTTCGCCATCACGGATGCGACAAGTTCTCCGACATGGGCCCGATTGAGCGAACCCAAGACGGTAGGTGCGACAAGTTCTATTTCACGGACATCGAGTGCCAAGATCGCCAGAGAACCGGTTGTCGAGACCACGAGGACCCGCTCCCGGAGACGAAGACCGGATCCGACAAGATCACCGACGACAAGAACGGCACCGACCAAACAAACCCGATGCGCCGACGCGAACCAAGCCTTCTACCCGGACACCGAGAACTTCCCCGAACGCCATGACCGCCGATGACCCCAAGTCCCGCACTCGATGCGCCAAGATCTGCCCCCATATCGAGAACCCGAGATCCATTCCGAGACCGACCTCAACCCCGGAACCCCAAGATCGCCGAGCCCTCGATGTGACCCCTTTTCCTCGAACCCTATTTTACAACATAATAACAACTTGTTGCATATTGAATTGTCATTCATCTCGCATGCATATCTGTGGTTTGGGGGCCTTATGCCGATTCACCTAATAAATAAATATGGGGCCCATATGCGGGCAAATCTAGCCTTATATTGGCCTCATTTAAACTTGTGTAGCGAACGGGAAACTCATCTTGTCATGTTAATACAACATTTAAATTGCGGGGTAGCTAAACAATTAGAACCATCTATCTAATTGTCGGGACCCCGGTTCCGCTTAATATGACCTAATTGCATTGCAGCTTTGCCATGTCATGCATCATACATGCATCATGCCGATCTTCCGCCGTGTATTAAATATTGCATCCGGTGTTTATTCTAGTGTTTTGCTTCTTCGCGGATAAGGCCGTTGAGTTGATGTGAGTCACCGATCTTCGGATGAACCTTCGACAATGTTTTCAAAGCAGCATCTCCTCTTTCTACCTATCTTACTTTTATAGTCTTTATTCCCTCCTGTTGATCTATTGCTATCTGTGTTGCGATGCTCTAGTTTCCGCATTCGATATATCCTCAGCCTTATATTGCCTTGGACACACCCTATTACCGTTGTTTGGTAGATAGTTGGACTGCTGTCGTAGTTGCTTGCTCAAGTGCTGATGTGTGTCATATATGCCCCGATTTGATGTATTGCCGCATGTTGATGTTGGAGATGATTCTAGTTTTACTTATCGTCACTTTAATTTCTGTTTAACGACTAAAATTGAAATAAGCAGGCATCGGTGGGTGATAGAAAATATTTGGTTCCGAACGCCCACTTGTGTCCCGTAAGAACCCCGAGTACTTGATACCTATTCCTTGATTTATCGCGCTATCCACATCCGGAGGTATATGGGACCCCCGAGCCGTAGCTTGATTCAGTCTTATTTCTTGGGGCCACAAACTAGTTTGAGGTGTTTTACTATCCTGTACTTATGCCATGCTACTTTCAGTATTTAAATTGTGCGAGGTCGCACAATCGCATCGCTTAGGATCGGGACACGTTTATGCGGTATCGACAAGCCCAGCCACACTTTCGGGTTCCCGAATGCCATTCCACCCAAACCTTGAGGCCGTCTCGAGCTTAGCTTGCTATGGAATCTACTTAAGGGTGGCCCTCAAATATTTCTGAATCCTGATTGTTCACCGTGAAAGCCTCGTTGGGTTTTGTTTTGGTTTTTCCGAGGTTGATCGAGCGTGTGTTGCTATTGGTGCACCCCGGCCGGGTAAAACTTTCTGAAAGCCGTGTCCGCGGATATGGACGACTTGGAGCACAGTTTCTTGATCATAGACAAGCATAACTAAAGTTTACTGCTATAAATTTGACTTTATAATGACTAGTAATCAGCTTCACTATAATGGAATGGCTAAATAATACTGCCCACAACTGCTTGTTTGGAGTGTCGCTTGCGACCATTGTACCTGACTAGTAAGTATTGCAACTACAACGAAATGGCTGAATAAAAGTACCAACAACTGCTGGGTTTCGGGATTACATCATGCTATCTGTATCTGATTAGTAATTGCCGTAACTACAACGGAATGATTAACTAAAAAGTGCCCACCGCTTATTTTATCAGGACGATTATCTAAACCTGACTAGTAAAGTGTCGCAACTATAACTGAATAAGTAAAACTGCCAACGGTGTGAGTTCCTCGGTTGACTTCCTCGTTTGGTCTCGAGGGGGAAACGCCAGGATGGGTTTGATTGATGGTAGTATCAGGTTGGTTCCGACTAGGTCTTTCTTACCCCTCTCTGATTGCCGCCAGTTGTATCGAGTCTCTATAGGTTGTTTAGTGCACGCTGCCGCTGCCGCTCAGTCCACCATACCTATGTAGGCGAGGACCGCCGAATTCTAGCCTCGCCGTGTACTGGCCTCGATCGACGCTCCTTCTTTTTCCTTTGCCCTTTGTCGGCACCCCTTTTGTTAAGCAGGTTTTGAGATCGACGCCGTTAGCAGGGTTACCCTTCCGGCTTGGCCTGGGCAGGGTTATGGACGCCATTGGTTATTCTTCAGGGCTCTTAGCCCCATTTTGCTTCTTGTCCGTAGTCGGATGCTCTATCATTTCAAGATGATTTGGATCTTTGTACCGTATATCTGTAATCTTGATTCTTGAGTCGCTGTTATATATATCTGTTCTGTGGGTCCCATCGAGGACTGTTGTGTAATGCTATTACTTCGTTTTCCACCCGCACGAAAGTGCCTGGTGGGCACCTTTGAATCGTTTCTATGCGGGTTTGGCGAATTTTGCTCAAACTTGCATAGGTTCGATTCTCGAGGTGTTACGAGTGGTATCGAGCTCAGCTGCGATACCCCACAAGTCCAAACTGTAGGATAACCTAGCTAACGGTCAAGTAGAGTGTCAAAACTATTTTTGAAAATCGGTTGGATAGTTCAATAGGTCTGATTTTACTCCTTACCCTCCGCTGATCCCTCTTATCTCGGCGTGTTTTGAATCGCTCTCTTATCTTTTCTTCGAGTCCAGGATTTCTCGTGGTTGGGTTTCCGCTGCACTTCGTGGTTTCGCTTCCTCTTCGATAACGGTGTCCTACCGTCCGGTGTTCGTCACCTTTGATGAATCCGTCACGGTGTTACCTTTCTTTGTTCTTTGTTTGTGCCTTCCGTTTTTCCGACGCGATGACATCCTCTACGCCAGATCCGGCGAGTCCGCATCACTCCTTTGTTTCGAACCTCGATTGTCGAGATCTTCATCTAATTCGAGAGTTGTTTGCATGCTCGCCTATTCGTGTGCGAGTAATGGTTTGGGTGCGATGGACTGATCACCATCCGACTACTCTTATCATTCGCTCTTGTACCTCGAATCGGTGGATCCAGCGATTTTACTCCGCCCGGAAGTTAGGTGGCTTTATTTGTGGATACCTCTACCTTCGACCTTTTGTCCCGGAGTGTTCTCTCGACGATCACGGACAACGACCTCTTGTTAGTGGTGTCGCGAGGATCTACACGAAGCGAGAAGATGCAAAACGCCGACCTTCCTTCCGGTACCATGAGGCGGATCTCGAGGGCGAGATCCATTGTTAGTGGTGTCAATTGTGGCATCCCGCAAAACCACTAAAAGAAAATCGCGTTGAATTTGTGCATTGCATCGTCATCATCATGCATTGTTTGCATAAAACTATTTTCGCAAAGCCGTTTTGGTTTCTAAACGCCCCATCTTTTATTCAAACGCCAAACCCCGGGTATCCGGATTATTTTGTTTTGTTGCTATCGGGTTGCAAACGGCCCAATTAAATTAAATAAAACATTTAATTATTTTATGGGCAATGAACGGGCCGAATCGACCCGAACGACCACCCCAGATTAACAATCGGTCCAACTCCTAAATCCTAAGACTACCCAGCTTCCTACCCACCCCAGCCTCCACATCACTCCTACCTATCACGCGCTGCCACCTCACCCCTCTCCCTTCCTGTGGCATCCCGCAAAACCACTACTAGAAAATCGCGTTGAATTTGTGCATTGCATCGTCATCAGCATGCATAGTTTGCATAAAACTATTTTTCAAAACCAGACTTGTTTTCCCAAACGCCCCATCTTTATTCAAACTCCAAAACCCGGTCCCCGGAATATTTTGTTTTGGCCGCTATCGGTTTGCACGCGGCCCGTTTAAATCAAATAAAAGTTTAATTATTTTAATAGGGCGATGAACGGGCGATTGACAATCGACCACCACCCCAGGAAATAATAAACGGTCCAACCAGTCCCACCCTTTAATCCTAAGTCTACCCAGCTTCCTACCCACCCCAGCCTCCACATCACTCCTACCTATCACGCGCGGCCACCTCACCCTCTCCCTATCCCTCACCCAACCAGCCTCTGCCACTTGTCCTAACCCCTCTCTCTCTCCCCTCTCTCTCACCTGCCCACCTCAGCACCACCCCAACCCCACCTGGCGCGCCTGCCCTCCCCCAGTTCCCACCTTCCCTGGCCGTCCCCACGTGGCCCCACCAGCACCCCTCCACCAACCGACCAGCAGCCAACCTCCTCACCCCACTCCCTGACGCGCGGGTCCCACCGCGTGGACCCTGCCCCGTCCCCACTCACAGCTCCCTCAACCCAGCCCCGCGACAACCCCCGCTCCCGGCCCCACCATGCGCCCCTGGGTCCCACCCGCGTCCTCTCTCCCTTCTCCCTCCTTTCCTCAAGACAAGGCAGCCATGAAGTTCCTCCCAGCCCCCGCCTGGCTCCCTCCTCGCTCGTCCTCCTCAAGACCGCCTCCACTGCCGCTCCACTCCGCCCTCCGCCACCTCTGCCGAGCCCCGCCTCGCCAGATTCGCCTCCGCCACCGCCGACCCTGCCTCGCCTAACCGTGCTCGGCGACCCGTTCTCTCCCGAGCCTCGCCAACCTCGCCGCCGACCGCTGCGCTCGCTGCCATGAGCCGACCCTCCGCCGCCTGCTCACACGGCCCGCCGCCCACTAAGAAGAAGCGGCTCATGGCGCCAAGCAAAGCCTCTCTAGCCTCGCGGCCTCCTCCGCCAGACGCCGGCTGGCGAGCACGCTGCCGTCCCTGGCGCCGGCCGACCCCATGAAGCTCACCATGCCCTCTTCCCGCGACAAGCCCGCTTCCGGCGGTTCGCGGCTGCCGCGCCTCGGCCCGCCGACGCCGCCACCGCTTGGCGAGCTGAGCCGCCGCCCCCGAGCCACCCCGAGCGGCGTCGCCTCGCCTCTCCGCCTCCTCCGCCTGCCCGCCTGCCCCGCCTGGGCCTCGCAAGGCCAGCGCCCTCCGACCGTTTTTCAGCCAGAGGCTGTGTTCCTGTTGCTAGCCCAAGTACCACGATCTTTTGGAGATGTGACCAAGGGTTTCAAGAAAACCGCCAAGAACTCCACGTAGTTTCGGATGCATAAGGACCCTGAGCTGCCAAGGTCGCCAAGAACCCGTGCACCAAAGACCGATCCAAGACCAATTCTAGGCACGCCAAGACCGAACCCGGAGTCCGAACCCGGAGATCTCCGTCACGGAACACCATGATCGCCAACCCGGAATGCCAAGTGCTCCTTACCGGACCCGAAGACCAACGTTTAAGTTCACAACCGACAAAAGACGGGCTACGAGATCTACTTCGCGGGCACATGCGACAAGAACTACCCCGATCCGAAGGCCCGAACCCCGGAATCCGAGTCCGACGCCGACAACTAAAACCGTGGAACCGACAAGATCGACCTCACCGACGCCATGATCTCCCTCACGGAATCCGAAGCACGGACCCGCCAAGACCTCGCCACGGCAAGATCGACCCCGTGGGACCCGACAAGGTCTTCCCGACGACAAGAACGACACCGCCCCGGAAGGACCCGATGCGCCCCGAACACCGAGACCCCGATGCGCCCGATGCCACGCCAAGTTCATCTACCCTAACGCCAAGACCAACCCTGAGCTCCGAGAACGATCCCGCCGAGGCCGAACCCTAGACCCGGAACCTGAGACCGACCCCGACCCCAGAACCTCAAGATCGTCGAGCCCCCTCTAATGTGTGAACCCCTTCCCGGAACCCTATTTTCATAACATAATACAACTTGTCGCATATTTAATTGTCATCTCGCATGCATATCATGTGGTTTGGGGGCCTTATGCCGATTCACCTAATAATTAAATATGGGGCCCATATGCGGGCAAATCTAGTCCCATATCGGCCTCATTTAAACTTGTGTAGCGAACCGGTATCTTATCTTGCCTTGTTATAACAACATTTAAATTGCGGGGCTTCTAAATAACATGAACCACCTAATTATTGTCGGGACCCCGGTTCCGCTTAATATGACCTAATTGCATCGCACCTTTGCCATACATCATACATGCATCATGCCGATCTTCTGCCGTGTATTAAATATCGCATCCGGTGTTTCTTATAGTGCTTTGCTTCTTCGCGGATAAGGCCGTTGAGTTGATGTGAGCTACCGATCTTCGTTGAACCTTCGACAATGTTTTCAAAGTAGCATCTCCCTTTCTACCTATCTTACTTTTATAGTATTTATTCCTCCTGTTGATCTATTGCTATACGTGTTGCGATGCTTTAGTTTCCGCCTTGATATACCGTGCAGCCCTATATTGCCTTGGACACATCCTTTTACCTATTGTTTGGTAGATAGTTGGACTTATGCGTCGTAGTTGCTTGCTCCAGGTCGATGTGTGTCGTCATATGCCACGATTCTTGATGTATTGCCGCATGTTGATGTTGGAGATGATTCTAGTTTTACTTATCGTCACTTTAATTTCTGTTTAACAACTAAAATTGAAATAAGCGAGGCATCGGTGGGTGATAGATAATATTTGGTTTCCGACGCCCACTTGTGTCCGTAAGACCCCGAGTACTTGATACTGTTCCTTGATTTATCGCGCTATCCACATCCGGAGGTATATGGGACCCCGAGCGAGCTTGATTCACTTATTTCTTGGGGCCACAAACTAGTTTGAGGTTTTATTTACTATCCTGTACTTATGCCATGCTACTTTCGTATTTAAATTGTGCGAGGAGCACACTGCATCGCTTAGGTAAGCGTAATGTTTTCATGGTATCGATCCCGATTGGGGACCTCTTTGCCATGACCATTGTCGCAAACCTTGGGTCCGTCTCAAGCTTGCTTACTTGCTATGGTGTACTTCAAGGTGGCCCCTGAAATATTTCGAATCCTGTGATTGTTCGTCGTGAAAGCCTCGTTGGGTTTTGATTTGGTTTTTCCGAGGTTGATCGAGCGTGTGTTGCTATTGGTGCACCCCGGCCGGGTAAAACTTTCTGAAAGCCGTGTCCGCGGATATGGACGACTTGGAGCACAGTATCTCGATCATAGACAAGCATAACTAAAGTTTATTGTTATAAATTTGACTTATAATAACTAGTAATCAGCTTCACTATAACGGAATGGCTAATAATACTGCCCACAATTGCTTGTTTGGTTTGTCGCTTGCGACCATTGTACCTGACTAGTAAGTATTGCAACTACAACGAAATGGCTGAATAAAAGTACCAACAAGCTACCGGTTTCGGATTACATCATGCTATCTGTCGATTAGTAATTGCTGCAACTTCAACGGAATGATTAACTAAAGGGCCCACTTACTTTATCGGGGCGATTATCTAAACCGACTAGTAAAGTGCAACTATAATCGAATAAATAAAGCGCCAACCGTGGTGAGTTCCTCGGTTGACTTCCTCGATTGGTCTCGAGGAAACGCCAGATGGGTTTGTTTGGTGATAGCTTGTTGGATCCGGTTAGGTCATTCTCATCCCTCTCGATATCCGCCAGGTTGTATCGAGTCTCTATAGGTTGTTTAGTGCACGCCGCCGCTTGATCCACCATACCTATGTAGGCGAGGACCGCCAATTCTAGCCTCGCCGTGTCTTGGCCTCGATCGACGCCTCTTTTTCCTTTGCCCTTTGTCGGCACCCCTTTGTTTAAGCGTGTTTTGAGATCGGCGTCGTTAGCGGGGATACCCTTCCAGCCTTTGGCGGGGTTATGGACGCCATTGGTTATCCTTGGCTCTTAGCCCCATTTGCTTCTTGTCCGTAGTCGGACGCCTATCATTTTCGGTGATTTGGATCTTTGTCAGATATTCGTATTCTTGACTCATGGAGTCGCTGTTATATATATATCTGTTCTGTGGGTCCCATCGAGGACTGTTGTGTAATGTTATTACTTCGTTTTCCACCCGCACGAAAGTGCTTGGTGGGCACCTTTGAATCGTTTCTATGCGGGTTTGGCGAATTTTGCTCAAACTTGCATAGGTCCGATTCTGAGGGTGTTACACTTCCCCAACCACCCATAGTCTGCCACATCACCCTTATCCCCTCCACCTCACACTCAGCCCCAGCACGCCACGCACTACACGCGCGCGCGCTGGCCACCCCGATCAGATCACCCTGGCCCATGCCCCACCTTGGCCCGCGCTCACCCTCTCTCTCACCACGTCTGCCCGGCCCCACCCCTGTCCCCCACCTCTCTCTCCCTGTTCTCTACCTCCCTGGCGCCCCGCTCGCCGCTTCCTCCTCTCGCTCCCGCACCACCGCCTCTCTCTCCGCGGCAACCGCACCCTCCTCCTCGCCGGCTCGCTGCCCCCAGGCCATCGCGCGCTGCTCGCCGCCTTCCACCTCCCCGGCGAACCCAGCGCCGCCACGCGCCTTCCCCTACCTCAACCCGCCGCCCATCCTGCCTCAGCCCGTGGCGCGCCGCCCTCACCTCCGCTTCCGCCCGCTTGCTCGCTCTCTGCCAGCGCCGCCGCCGCCTGCCCCGTCCCCGCCGCCCGCCTCTCGCCAACCTCATTGCCGAGCAGGCTCCTCCCGGCTCCTTCCCTCACCGTCTCTCCGGCCACCGGCTCGCCACCTCCCGCCCGCACTCCTCCCTCAAGAACCTCCTCACTGCCGCCCATCTCGCGTCGCCTGCGCCGAGCCCTCCTCTTCCACCGCTGCCTCGCCGGCCGCTCCCGCTCGCAGCCGCCGCCTCGCCGCTCCCGTCAACCTGGCGCCGCCGTCTTCCGAAGTCGTGCGCCGCTGACCTCGACCTCGCCGCCCAGACGTCCGCCCCAGACGCTGCGCCTCCGTGAAGCTCCTCTAGCGCGCGCCAGTTCCATGGCCGCCGTCGACCCTCTCCGCTCGGCCGCGCCAGACGCCGCCAGCAAGCCTCCGTTCGAGCCGAGCTCCCCGACCCCACGTCCCCCTGCACGCGAGCACGGTTCTCCCTCTCTGCAAGCGCTCGCTGGTGCCCGTTCCGCCGTCCTGCGTCGCTGCCGAAGGCGCGCCTCTTCGCCATCCACGTGTGCGAGTGTTCAGATGTGGCGACATGGCGGCTACAAGAATATCTGGTGTGATGACTCACTCGCTCGAGACTCTCCCGATGGAGTTCACAGAACGCCAGGATCTTCGACATGAACAAGATCTACCGATGACCCGGCCAAGGTCCGAGACCGAACCCCGAAGCGTCAAGATCTCCTTCCCGAAACAGAACGCCGATACCTTCTCGGGACATCGAGTTCGCCATCACGGATCGACAAGTTCTCCGACATGGGCCCGATTGGAGCGAACCCGAAGACGGTAGGTGCGACAAGTTCTATTTCACGGACATCGAGTGCCAAGATCGCCACAGAGAACCGAAGTTGTCGAGACCCTGAGGACCCGCTCCCGGAGACGAAGACCGGATCCGACAAGATCACCGCGACGACAAGAACGGCACCGACCGAAACAAACCCGATGCGCCCCGGCACGGAACCAAGCCTTCTACCCGGACACCGAGAACTTCCCCCTGAACGCCATGACCGTCGACATGACCCCAAGTCCCGCACCCGGATGCGCCAAGATCTGCCCCGTTACCGAGAACGCGAGAACGATCCCGCCGAGCCCGAACCGTCGAACCCTGGACCCCGAGACCGACCCCGAACCCCGGAACCCCAAGATCGTCGAGCCCCCTCTGATGTGTGACCCCTTTTCCTCGAACCCTATTTTACAACATAATAACAACTTGTTGCATATTGAATTGTCATTCATCTCGCATGCATATCTGTGGTTTGGGGGCCTTATGCCGATTCACCTAATAAATAAATATGGGGCCCATATGCGGGCAAATCTAGCCTTATATTGGCCTCATTTAAACTTGTGTAGCGAACGGGAAACTCATCTTGTCATGTTAATACAACATTTAAATTGCGGGGTAGCTAAACAACTAGAACCATCTATCTAATTGTCGGGACCCCGGTTCCGCTTAATATGACCTAATTGCATTGCACCTTTGCCATGTCATGCATCATACATGCATCATGCCGATCTTTCGCCGTGTATTAAATATTGCATCCGGTGTTTATTCTAGTGTTTTGCTTCTTCGCGGATAAGGCCGTTGAGTTGATGTGAGCTTAGCCCCGATATTCGGATGAACCCTTCGACAATGTTTTCAAAGCAGCATCTCCCTCTTTCTACCTATCTTACTTTTATAGTCTTTATTCCCTCCTGTTGATCTATTGCTATCTCGTGTTGCGATGCTCTAGTTTCCACCGATATATCCTCGTAGCCTTATATTGCCTTGGACACACCCTATTACCGTTGTTTGGTAGATAGTTGGACTTGTGCGTCGTAGTTGCTTGCTCAAGTCTTGATGTGTGTCGCCATATGCCCAGATTGTCGATGTATTGCCGCATGTTGATGTTGGAGATGATTCTAGTTTTACTTATCGTCACTTTAATTTCTGTTTAACGACTAAAATTGAAATAAGCGAGGCATCGGTGGGTGATAGAAAATATTTGGTTTCAACGCCCACTTGTGTCCTGAAGACCCCGAGTACTTGATACTGTTTGATTTATCGCGCTATCCACATCCGGAGGTATATGGGACCCCGAGCGAGCTTGATTCAGTCTTATTTCTTGGGGCCACAAACTAGTTTGAGGTGTTTTACTATCCTGTACTTATGCCATGCTACTTTCAGATTTAAATTGTGCGAACGCATTAATCGCTGCTTAAGATCGGGACACGTTTACGCGGTATCGACAAGCCCAGCCACACTTTCGGGTTCCCGATCGTACCGCCCACCCAAACCTTGAGGCCGTCTCGAGTCGCTAAGCGTTCATGGAATCTACTTAAGGGTGGCCTCAAATATTTCTGAATCGTGATTGTTCAATGTGAAAGCCTCGTTGGGTTTTGTTTTGGTTTTTCCGAGGTTGATCGGCGTGTGTTGCTATTGGTGCACCCCGCCGGGTAAAACTTTCAAAGCCGTGTCCGCGGATATGGACGACTTGGAGCACGTTTCTTGATCATAGACAAGCATAACTAAAGTTTTCTTGCTATAAATTTGACTTTATAATGACTAGTAATCAGCTTCACTATAATGGAATGGCTAAATAATACTGCCCACAATGCTTGTTTGGAGTGTCGCCATAACCATTGTACCTGACTAGTAAGTATTGCAACTACAACGAAATGGCTGAATAAAAGTACCAACAACTGCTGGGTTTCGGGATTACATCATGCTATCTGTATCTGATTAGTAATTGCCGTAACTACAACGGAATGATTAACTAAAAAGTGCCCACCACTTATTTTATCAGGACGATTATCTAAACCTGACTAGTAAAGTGTCGCAACTATAACTGAATAAGTAAAACTGCCAATGGTGTGAGTTCCTCGGTTGACTTCCTCGTTTGGTCTCGAGGGGGAAACGCCAGGATGGGTTTGATTGATGGTAGTATCAGGTTGGTTCCGACTAGGTCTTTCTTACCCCTCTCTGATTGCCGCCAGTTGTATCGAGTCTCTATAGGTTGTTTAGTGCACGCTGCCGCCATCCACCATACCTATGTAGGCGAGGACCGCCAATTCTAGCCTCGCTGCATCGCCTCGATCGACGCTCCTTCTTTTTCCTTTGCCCTTTGTCGGCACCCCTTTGTTAAGCGTGTTTTGAGATCGACGCCGTTAGTTAGGTTACCCTTCCGGCTTGGCTCAGGGCGGTTATGGACGCCATTGGTTATTCTTCAGGGCTCTTAGCCCCATTTTGCTTCTTGTCCGTAGTCGGATGCTCTATCATTTCAAGATGATTTGGATCTTTGTACCGTATATCTGTAATCTTGATTCTTGAGTCGCTGTTATATATATCTGTTCTGTGGGTCCCATCGAGGACTGTTGTGTAATGCTATTACTTCGTTTTCCACCCGCACGAAAGTGCCTGGTGGGCACCTTTGAATCGTTTCTATGCGGGTTTGGCGAATTTTGCTCAAACTTGCATAGGTTCGATTCTGAGGGTGTTACAACAGTCCAGAAGACCGAGGCGCACAGGAGGGGCCCCCTGGAACCTTGTCGTCGTTAGAGGGGCGACAGGGAAAGGGGGGCGCCGAACTGCTATATTGGGACAAGCATATTCCTCGAATATGCTTGCCACGTCATCCCTAAAGAAACCCAGGGCTCTTTATAAGGAGAAGCTTGGACTCAGAAGGGGGGGATCGGCTCATTTTGGTACCGTTAGGCTGGTGAAGTTCATCTTTTCTCCCTGTATACAGCTCGAGGAGCACTTGTAGCCCAAGGGAGGAGAAATAAAGATCTTTGCCTTAGTCTTTTGTGTGTAGAATCAACTGCATCTTCCCTCCCCAGATCCCTCAAGCATCCATTGGCCCCATACTTTAGCCTATCCATGGCATCTGCCGTGCCACCACCACGACAGTTGGCGCCCACCTTGGAGTTATGATCCGGACGGGAAACTTCATCAACACGGGCGAGCGCGTTGTTTCTGGCTTGGTATAGAGATTTGGTCTCCGTGACTATGTCAGCGACAATGCAGGGAGCTTCAGGGGGAAAACTCCCCCGCGTAATGGTGTCTTCATCAGCCTGGGCGGGCACAAGGTTTACGTCGGCGTCGACGTCACCGGCGTTTATCCTCACCAAGTTGTTGTTGCAGGAGAGCCACCTCTTAATGCAGCAAGCCGTCCGCCCAGAGCGCGTCCTGCAGGCGGCGTCGAGGTGATGGTCGCCGCCGGAGTGCAAGCTAGAGCAGCAGCAGCCGGGTCAAGCAAAGAACCCGCCACAGGCGTACAAGGCGCACCCAGGCAGACCGCACCACAACCCACCGAGGTAATCCCGCCAGTGACCGACCCGACCGAGGTGCGGGACACCACCCCAAAGGCACCAAGAGTAAGAGGGCCACCTCTGGAAAGACCAGAGAACATTCTTCAGGCGACCATAGAAAACTTGACTACACCTGTAGCGCCGATACTTGATCCGGCAAATGCTCAGGCTGAGTTAGAAGAAACCAGGCAAAAGGTGCTGGTAGAGGCCAGGAAGGTATCAGCCTTGCGGGAGTCCCTGAACAGGACCCTGAGAGAATATGCCAAAGCTAATAAGCTTGATGTCGCGCCCGAGCGGGTGGACGAATTAAGATTAAGGGGGAAGAACCTCATGGATGATATCAACAAAGAGCATGATGCTCATAGGGCAGACTCAGGTGACTTGGGTTTGCCGAGGTACAGTACCCCGGCAAAGAACCTGAGAGCGGCGAATGCCGCAACATTGGAATTAGAGGGGTTGACCGGGGAGGCCCGGAAGAAACAACAGGAAAGAGTGAATGAGCTAGTGCGCATCGCGAACCAGCAAAACGAAGAAATACTCAGAACAAACCCGGCGAGGCCAGGGGCCTCGCGAATGGTTCACTCGGGAGGGGCAGTACCTGCCTTATCCGCGGCAGCGGCATCTTCACCCGGAAATAATGCACGAAGGGACAAAGCAGTAACCTCAGGAAAGAGGAACAAGCAAATTGTTCCATATGATCCGGCAATGGCTGGAAAGGCAAATGAGAACAGAGGCGATGCAAGCCGAGGTAACAGTGGGGAGAGGAACCACGACCGTGTGGAAAAAGACGGCGGAAGCCGAGGCAATGGAGATCTCGGCAGAAGAGAACCCGCAAGAGGCAATCATGAGAACGGAGCCCCGGTTGAAGTAAGGAGAGAATTGCCGCACAACCCGCAACCAAGGCATGAACCCCGGCAGGAAAGAGAAGCGAGGCCGGCTCGCCACAATCAAGTGAATGAAAGGTACAATGATGGTTATTCCGAGATGGAATATGCGATTCATGGTGGAAATAACCACCATGGAATGCAAGACAGAATTCTGTACAGAGATTTTCCATCAAATGATGCAAGAGTGAAGCTGGACCGGCTATACCGGTCCGAGTTGTTGGAAGAACAAGGTCCACCAGGTCCGACATGCTTCGGACCACGGATCATGGGCGAACCACCTGTGCCGAACTTTCAGCTAGCGAGAGGCACGAAAAAATATAATGGGAGTACCAAGCCACAAGACTGGTTGATTGACTATGCCACTGCTGTGAAAATAGCGGGTGGGAACTTACGATGGGCAGTGCGGTATGTCCCACAAATGTTGGAAGGACCAGCTAGGGTATGGCTGAATAATCTACCAGCAGGCAGTATCAACTGTTGGTTGGATTTTGAAGAAATGTTCGTCAGCAACTTTACCAGCACGTACAAGAGGCCAAACAGGCCACAACAATTAGCCATGTGCAAGCAGAGGCCGAATGAAACAGATAGAGAATTTTTAACTCGATGGTGTAACCTGAGAAACTCATGTGAAGGAGTTATAGAATCGCAGGCAATAGCCTGGTTCGCTCAAGGATGCCGATATGCCAGTGTGTTGTGGCAACGTCTGCAAAGGGATATGCCGACCACATTGGCAGAAACTATCAGAATAGCGGACTCCTACGCATTAGGAGACCCAACGCAACCAGAGTTAATGTCGGCAGATCATCGGGAGCAACAATACCAATATGCAAGAGATTTGGCCGGGTCATCCAGGCGCAGTGACTTCAGAGGAAGAAGAAGAGAAGAAAGGCCGGATTATAGATATAATTCGGCTCAAGTGGCAGCAATAGTGCAGGATCCGCCGAGTCACGGAGCGACTCAACGGCAGAAGAATGGTCCTCAGCAGTGGACGCCAAGGAATGAGGGAAAAAGACAGTGGACTGCATAACAAAAGAAGCAGTGGCAGGAGAGGCCGAAGTACACGTTCAAATCTATGTTAGATCAGCCCTGTAAATTTCACACGTCAAACCCATCCAGGCCAGCCAACCATACGACCCGCCAATGTGCATGGATGAAAAATACAATGGGAAACCCCGTAGGCACTCAGGCAGCACCCCATCAAGTACATCAACAGCATCAACCACAATTGACTGGAGCAAATGCACAGCAACTAATGTTACCGCCTCCTCCCCCGAGGTACGATAACTCGGATCGGAGGGATGCGGTACATCAAGTGATGAACCAAGTCCAGGATGGAAGGACAAATCCAGCAAATACTGGACACAATGATTATAGAGAACATCTTCAGTCTTATTGCGTGTTCACAACGGAACAGCAAGACAAGCAGAGTGTGCAGCGCCGGCATATGGAAGTAAATGCGATTATGCTTAGCGGTACCAAGATATATGCCTTGGTCGATCGAGGTAACTTGGAGCATAAAGGATCACCCCAAGATAATGCAATCCAGGGTCGATGCACTCGTGTTGGATCCGACATTCGTTGGACCAAGCATCAATGTGAAATTTTCAAAAGTACTCATTGACAATGGAAGCAGTATCAACATCATGTACAAAGATACCATGCATAAACTCGGAATATCACAGAACATGCTGCAGTCCACGAGGACCACCTTCCATGGGATAGTGCCAGGACTTTCATGCGAACCCATTGGTAAAGTCCGAGTGGATGTGTTATTCGGCACGAGAGATAACTGCAGAGCAGAAAACTTAGAATTTGAAGTGGTGGATTTGGAAAGTTGTTATCATGCTCTACTCGGACGGCCTGCGCTGGCCAAATTCATGAGCAGTTGTCATGTAAGTTATCTGAAGATGAAGCTGCCCGGACCACAAGGAATAATAACAGTTGCAGGGGATTACAAGAGGTCAATGGAGTGTGCTTCAGCCGGGTCAAATTTGGCCGAATCATTGGTTATAGCAAGAGAAAAGAGAAGGATTCAAGAGGTAGAAGCCCTCGCCCGCAAGACAATGAACATGCCGGCTTAGCCAACCCGCATGGCAGTGTCTCTTTTCAGCCGACTAAAGAAACGAAGAAATTTCAGATCGATGAGCAATTCCCAGAGCGTACTGTTACCATTGGTGCAGGCCTGGACGCTAAATAGGAAAGCGAGCTCTCCAACTTCCTCCGTGAGAATCGGGACATATTTGCATGGTCAACTCAGGATCTGCAAGGTGTTCCGAGGGAGTTGGCTGAGCACTCTTTGAACATGAGGCCAGGAGTAAGGCCGGTGAAGCAACCTCTCCGCCGCTTCGCCGAAGACAGGAGAAAAATAATAGAAGATGAAATAACTCGGCTCCTCACGGCCGGGTTCATCATGGAAGTGATGTACCCGGATTGGTTGTCGAATCCGGTGCTAGTGGAAAAGAAGAAAGATGATCCCAACGTAGCCATTGTATGGCGAATGTGTATCGATTACACCAACCTGAACAAGGCGTGTCCAAAAGATCCTTTTCCATTGCCTAGAATAGACCAAGTCATTGATTCGACCGCTGGTTGTGAGTTATTATCATTTGTAGACGCGTATTCTGGTTTCCACCAGATACCGTTAAATCCGGCCGATCAAATAAAGATCGCGTTTATTACCCCGTACGGGGCTTATTGCTATCGCACGATGCCATTTGGTCTGCGAAACGCAGGAGCGACATACCAAAGATGCATGCAAAAATGTCTACACGATCAGATAGGAAAAAATGTACAAGTATATGTAGATGACGTGGTCATCAAAACCAAGGAAAGCAAAACATTACTGGAAGATATACAGCAGACTTTCGCGAACCTGAGAAGGTTCCGAATGAAGCTTAATCCAGAAAAATGCACGTTTACGTCTTGCCGCGGAAAATTACTCGGTTTTCTTGTTTCTAGCCGAGGTATAGAGGCCAACCCAACAAAAATAAAGGCAGTAGAAAGAATGGAATTGCCAAGATGTTTAAATGATGTACAAAAATTCACGGGTTGTCTGGCCTCGCTTAGCCGGTTTGTATGTCGGCTGGGAGAGAAGGCGCTACCACTCTATCAGCTGATGAAGAAATCAGATAAATTCATTTGGACTCCACAGGCGGACGTCGCATTTCACGAGTTGAAAAGGATGTTGGTCACAACACCCATTTTGGCTTCTCCATTATCAAAAGAGCCTATGTTACTCTATGTAGCGGCTACCAACAGAGTAGTGAGTACTGTAGTCGTGGTGGAACGACTTGAAGATGGTAAGTCGGTTCAGAGGCCGGTGTATTATTTAAGTGAGGTGTTATCCACTTCAAAGCAGAATTACCCACATTATCAGAAGATGGCTTATGGGGTGTATATGTCGGCGAAGAAGCTTAAACATTACTTCGAAGAGCATCCCATCAAAGCGATATGTGAGGCACCCATAGCCGACATATTGAGCAACAAAGACGCAAGCAGCCGAATAGCAAAATGGGCAATCGAGTTATCACCATACGCTCCACAATTTGATAGGAGGGATGCAATCAAATCTCAGGCGGTCACCGACTTTTTCGTAGACTGGGCCGAGGTGAAGTATGAGCCACCGTTGTCGGACACAAATTATTGGACTATGCACTTCGATGGTTCCAAGCTAAGGAATGGGTTGGGGGCAGGAATAGTGCTAACCTCGCCTAAAAGAGACCAACTGAAGTATGTGCTACAAATACATTTTGCTGCATCCAACAACGTAGCCGAATATGAAGCACTGGTCCATGGATTGAAAGTAGCAAAAGAAATTGGCATACGCCGAATCTTGTGCTATGGCGACTCGGATCCGTGGTACAAAGACAAGTCTCGTGCTTGGGACGCATTAGATGCTAATATGGCGTTATACAGATTTCACGTGCAAAAGATCAGTGGATACTTTGAAGGATGTGAGTTTCACCACATACCTCGGGCAGAAAATGATGCCGCAGACACGTTGTCAAAACTAGGATCAACCTGGCAATCAATTCCTCTAGGTATTGCCCTGGAACATCTCAGGAAACCATCAATAATCCCGTCACCGGAATCCGAATCTATCTTTATCCCGGCAAATTCAGCAGAAGATAATGCGCCGATGGAAATAGATCAGCAATATAACTCGCAACCCCCAAAAAGGAGGACAGCCGGAGTAAGCACAATCATGGGGAAAGCCGAGAATAGATATGTCTGCAGAAAACATGGAAATAGACAGTGAGATCACACCAGAAAAGGTCACACCGTTATGGGCGCAGCCCATATTCTCTTACCTAAAAGACTCAATGTTGCCGAGTAATGAGGTATTAGCTAGACAAACTGCAAGAAGAGCAAAAGCTTATACGATCATAAACAATGATCTATATAAAAGGAGTGTCACAAGCGTGTTGCAGAAGTGTGTGAGTTCGGCAGAAGGTCAGGAGATCCTCCTAGATATACACCAAGGGGAATGTGGGCACCATGCCTCATCTCGTGCCTTGGTAGCCAAAGCATTCAGGCATGGATTTTATTGGCCGACGGCATTGAAAGAAGCAAAAGAATTAGTTAAAAAATGCAATGGGTGTCAGAGATACGCAACCAAAATACACATGCCATCGGCCGAGTTAAAAACAATACCCATCACTTGGCCATTTTCTGTATGGGGTTTAGATATGGTGGGACCATTTAAACCGGCACGAGGAGGAATGACCCACATATTAGTTATGGTGGACAAATTCACAAAATGGATTGAAGTAAAACCAATAAAAAATGCGACGGATCCACAACAGTGAAATTTCTCAAAGATATTATCTTGAGATATGGGTATCCGCACAGTATTATTACAGATAATGGCACAAACTTTGCAGAAGGAGCCTTCGCCAGATTTTGCAAAGAGAAACACATAAGACCAGATATTGCCTATGTGGCTCACCCAGCATCCAATGGGCAAGTGGAAAGTTCTAATGGGCTGGTGCTATCAGGAATAAAACCACGACTTGTCGAACCATTGCAAAGGTCGGCAGGATGTTGGATTGAGGAACTCCCAGCCGTACTATGGAGCCTCAGGACTACTCCGAATAGATCAACAGGTTATACACCATTCTTCCTGGTATACGGGGCAGAGGTCGTACTTCCATCCGACATAATATATGACTCGCCAAGAGTTACTCAGTATACAACCTCGGAGATAAACGAGATAGCTTGGCAAGATGCTGTAGACCTGCTAGAAGAAGCCAAAGAATTGACATTATCACGATCAGCTATTTATCAGCAGAACCTGCGACGATATCATAGCAAGAAGGTGCATCCAAGAGTGTTCAAAGAAGGAGATTTAGTTCTCCGACTGGTGCAACGTACGGCCGGCATGCACAAGTTGTCACCTCCATGGGAGGGACCATTCATTGTGAGCAAAGTGTTGCATAATGATGCCTATTATCTAATCGACGCTTAGCCACCCGGAGGGAACAAGGCAGACAAAGCTGGCGAAGAAACGAAGCGTCCATGGAATGTAGCTTTACTTCGACCATTTTACTCGTAACATTGTATCTCAAGGTCAAGAACCAATGATGTATTGAACCTCGGCACCCAGAGGCGATGACTGGGACCGCCATATGTTATCTCAATTTCATGTTATGTATTTGAACCTCGGCCAGAGCGGTGACTGGGACGCCATATGTTATCTCAATTTCATGTTATGTATTTGAACCTCGCCCAGGCGGTGACCTGGGACTGCCATATGTTATCTCAATTTCAGGTTATGTATTGGAACCTCGGCGCCCAGAGCAGTGACTCGGGGACTGCCATATGTCATCCCAATTTCATGTTGTGTATTTAAACCTCAGCACCCAGAGCAGCGACTCGGGGACTGCCATATGCTGCCTCAGTTTTCTGTTGAGCACTACCCTGAGGATCGCCTCCGTATTGGTCTTATATTATTTCTGAAATTTGGTTTACATATTGAAGTTCGGCGCGATAAACAGTGATTCAGGGATTACCATATATTGTCCCAAGGTAGTAGTCAACCTCTGTTCACAACAGATCAATATTATATGATATTCAGAGCTCACGCCTAGACCACTTGGATAAACCGCGAAAAAACGAAGGCAAGGATAAATCAACACGGGCCACCAAAGGAAGAATTCGGACGAACACCCACTTAACCAAATGGTAACAGCTACGAGCGTATATGTCACAGCAGTACACAGCAAAAGAAATTCGAATCATACAGAGAACGGACAAATTTTTCGCCTACATCATACGCCCGGCATGCCAGGGATAAGAAATAACTTAAGCATTGTTTGCTGGAGAGGCAACTTGGTCGGCCGGGCACTCCGGCGTAGGAGGAACTTCGACCGAGGTTGCCTCGCCTCCATAGACCAGTGCAGCTTCAGCTGAAGCCCGAGGCTGCTCAGAGCATCGTCTGTAGTAGAATGCCCGATTTTGGAGGAGGACCGCATCGCCATTGCTGTCCGAGCTTGAATCGAGCTGTCGGATGGCCGAGTCATCCTCACCTTCCCTTGCTCACCGAATTGTTGTCCGAGGCATCCTCAATCGCGACCTCCTCATCCGGTCCGAAGAAAACTCGCCCTTCATTCCAGATATGCGTCGGCATACTCGGCGAGTTGGAAGGCACGAGCTTGCCAAGAGCAACAAAAGTGGGATCCTCAACCCAAGGGAACCAAAGCAAATTTCTCGGGATATCAAGAGAAATGTCTTCATACCATGACATGATAACAAGAGGCCATATCAGCCAATACGCCTACTGATTCCTCCGAGACTTAGTTGCCTCTCGATGCCATCAGTCTTTTCACCAAGAATTCGACCTCGTTGATATCGAGTCCCGTATGTTCGCCAAAGAACGTGGTAAGCTCGAATAGCGGCTTGCACCAAATCTCGCCCATAATCTTCATTGACCAACTGCGCACCAACGGCAACCAAGAAATCCTCCATTGAATATTCTCGAGTCAGCAACGGAACACCTCAAGGCACGAGCTGCAAGAACAGCTTTAGAGCTCACGGGCTTAGCTTCGGGAAAATGATCTGCGCAAAACA
This sequence comes from Avena longiglumis, assembly GCA_030063025.1. Taxonomy (NCBI): domain Eukaryota; kingdom Viridiplantae; phylum Streptophyta; class Magnoliopsida; order Poales; family Poaceae; genus Avena; species Avena longiglumis. Next base: position 95,005,469 of record CP125979.1, read on the forward strand.
CGAACATGTCAGGCGGCAGCACAGACAAAGACAAAAATATAATTCGGCTGTGCTAAGAAACTTACGATGAATGTAACTCATCATTATCTGAAGGTCCTTGGCCCAATCGACCTTGCTCTTCTCAAAACAAGCAATTTCCTCGCTCAATCCCTGAGTTTTCAGTTCGGCAGCCTCGAGGAGTTCTTTATTCTTCTGCAGCTCCAAAGCCAGCCGATTCTTCTCTTCGGAGAATTCCTGATCGACCTTTTCTAATTCGGATTTCTGTGAAAGCTTAAGGGTCTCCACCTTAGCCCGTAGGCGAGCTATTTCATCATCCTTTTCTTGTAACTGTGCCGAGTGAGCAGCGCTTTGTTCTAAAAAATGCAGCATCACGTCAGGGATGGGCGTGCAATCTTGGTGAGATGCTGCAAAGGTTTGCAACTCGGCTTCACCAGAGCCAAACGAAATAAACAAGCTCAGCATACATGTTAAAGGGGAAAAGATCTAAGATAAAAAGGAAACTAACCTTCCAAGCTCTTCACTTTCTTCTCAAGACGAAGGTTGAGGTTATTAATATTACCTGTTCACCAAAAGAGTGAGCCGGCATCTAGCGGACAAATCAATAAGACCGCCGAGAATAACGAAAAGGAACTATCAACTTACCAGCCTTTTTTATTACAGGAAGGATTTTCTCATACTTTTCTTCCAGCTTGCGGTGCGAAAAAAGCAACCTTTGAAATTCGGCAGTCCGCCGGTCATGTGCAACCTGAGCAATGGGGCAAAACGATAAATGGATATTCAAAGCTAAAACAGATCCTAGTCAAGCAAAACTTAACTCGGATCTAGGTGGCTGGATATTCAAAGCTAAATCAGATCCGAGTCAAGCAAAACTTAACTCGGATCTAGGTGGCTGGATATTCAAAGCTAAATCAGATCCGAGTCAAGCAAAAATTAACTCAGATCTAAGTGGCTGGATATTCAAAGCCAAATCAGATCCGAGTCAAGCAAAACTTAACTCGGATCTAGGTGGCTGGATATTCAAAGCTAAATCAGATCCGAGTCAAGCAAAACTTAACTCGGATCTAGGTGGCCGGATATTCGAACCCTAGAAATAAACTTAAATTAAATCAAAGATCATTAAACTTCCAAGCATATAACAAGTTATTTCCTTGCAAGTTTCGGGGACTAGAGCATATAGTAACATCTGGGGAACTAATCTAAACTCAGAGAAACAACAATTACCTCATTCATCTTGTTAGTGTCAAGGATGAACTTGGCGTGGTCGAAACGACCGATGTCGAAATGAAAAGGCTGGTTGATGGGATTACCCTCAAACCGATCAAGCAACATTCCAATTATTGCGTACTCCACTAGCCGAGGTCGTTCCCACTAGTCGTCCGAGTTAAAACCTTACCGGACATGTTGTGTAACCATCGCGTGACATGAGGCTCTTATGAAGAGCAAGTCTGTCGGGCAGCCGAGCCAACGGAGGCTTTGGTAGGCGCAGTTCCCTTGCGCAGCATGTCGGCGATACTCGGCTGAGAAGAGCCGACAAGACCTTTCTAAGAAGAGGAAGCCTTGGGGGCAACAGTTTTTCTCGCCTTAGAAGAGGCGTCAGCAGGAAGGGATACCTCGGTAGTGGGGACGGCGTCTTCAGGAGCAGCAGGAGTCACGTTCGCAGAGGGCGCCGAGATAACGACCTCTTCGGCCGAGGTTGGAGTGGCCGTAGAAACTGTCGGGGTAGATAGAGGCTCAGTAGCGGCGCTGGGACCCACAGAAGGGGCAACGGGTTCGACGAAAACCTCGGAGGGCCGATTGGAATCAGTGTCGACAAAAGGGGTTTCAGGCACTTCGCGACGAGGCGATGATTCGAGCTGGAGGAGAGGCAAATGAAAGGACGGGAATCCTAGTATCATCAACAGGAGGAGACGGTGCCGAATTGGGCTAGTCATGCTAGGACCACGGGCTAATGAAAGCGAGCACCTGTAAAATAAGAAAGAAAAAGAGTGTCGATGAAAACAGAGAGAGAAACAAAAAATACGAGCAAAAAACTTACCCGGCGACCCCAGGCATAATCTTGCGCCTGGGAGGATTCGGAGCGGATTTCTTCGTTCGTTTTTTGGGGACCGCCTCCGAGGCACTGGCAGGAGCCCCACGTTTCCCCAAGGTAACAGGGGGTCGAGAAGCAATAGGCTCGGCGTCGTGAACCTGACCGGCCGGATTAGCTGGGAAAGTAGAAGCCGGAAATGCATAAGAAATAGGCATTGCGGCAACTACCTCAAGAATTTGGACCTCGTCCGAATCACCTTCCTCCTCGTGCGCCGAGGTCTTGCCATGAGCTCGAGCCGGGGCAGGATCCGACTTAGGGACGAGCTCCTCCGAGTCCGGTTCACCCGTGTCCGGGGTGCTCCGGTCCGCGGGCCACGAAAGCAACAAAACTTCGGCATACTCATTCTTCTGCTCTGTGAATCTCTGCAAGACGAGGAAAAAGAAAGTTAGCGGAATCCGTTACGAAAACGATGGAATAGCAGAGCGTTATTGATTAAGCTTACTTCGGGAGGCGGATGATCGCGGGTGAACGGTTTCAATCCCCAAGCCCAATCCTCAGGCATCTCCGTCTTAAATATAGCTCGGACACGCTTATAGATAAGGTAATTGTCCAGCTCCACGGTCGAGACTCGGTTAGGGTCAAGAGGACCACTCATGTAGCACCAGAGTCCGCTCGAATGGGCAGATCCGGCTACTAATAAAGGTAGCCATCAGGTCTTCGCCGCATAACCCGGCACGGATCAGCTCTTTAAGCCGGATCTCAAAAGCCTCGGCCAAGGCATGACTTTTCTTCGGATTGTAAAGCCAATTCACCTTAGAAGGAGGACCAATTGAGAAGGCAGGGAGCCGAATCTTGTCCTCTGTCCCTCTGTTCTTGACGTAAAAGAAGGATTTGTGCCACTTCTTGCACGACTCTAACCCGGTGACACGAGGAAATACGGATTCTCTCCGAGGTGTAATGGACGCTGCCCCACATTGAGTGAGCAGTTTCTCGGAAGGGTGCAGAGATTTGTCAGGGACTACGTTAGAACGAATCTGGAAGAACTTCGACCAGACGTGAACAGACGGCCATAGGTCAAGTATCCTCCGAGGCGAGATAAAAGCGAAAAGAAGCGATGGCATTCGCAGAAGATGATGCGTGAAGGTCAAGTAGTCAAGAAACTCTCTAGCAAAATCGCTAAGAGGAGGCCAAAGCCTCGCGCGCGACATAAAACCACATACGCCTCCCTAACGTCCGGAGAGGACTCACGCCGGTAAGCGACAGAAACCTCGGGGATCCTCCGAGTTCGGATAAGCCACTCAATCTCGCGGCGTAACAAGAACCTTGCCACGAGCCTCGCCCAGCCAGCGTCATCATCCTCCACCAGAGCACCACTAAAGGAGCTAGACATGGGTGGTTCGCCGGAGAGATCGACGAAAGAAGAGATGGCGGCTGAGGGAAGTTTAGAGCTACGAGGCCCCGTCATGATTTTGCACGGAAGCGGCGGCGGAGGAGCAGAGGAACCGCCGCCCAAATACAAGATCGAAACGGAGAAATCTAGTATAAACCTAGGCAATGCGGCCGGAAAGAACTCACAGGCAACAGTGCAGGAGCTGACGAGCGCAGGCGAGGCGGACGGATCAACACGGCGGAGTCCTCGCCGTCGGATGTACTGATGAGCGCGCGGCGGCGGAGCTGCAAGAAGACGCGAGAAGGAGAAGAGGCACAAAGCGGCGAAGGGAAAAGTGAATTCAGCGCGCGCCCTCTTTATAATCGAGCCACAAACAAGGTAGTGGGATCGTGGGTGCAGCAGTTGACCGTGTAGATCGTGGGTGCGGCACGAACGCACGACGATAAGTGAAACCACACCAACGGCCACACAGGAGCGAAGAAGATTGCGATCCCCTGTGAAGACACGAGGCGTCGGCGGCCAAGCAGGTATAGTGTTAATGAATCGTCAAGAAATCGTAGAGGAACAAAAAAATAGAACAATGATGGGAGTGACACGAGGACGAGGCGAGAGAAGGAACATGAGTACCTGACGAGAAAAGGATAACTCGGAAACAATACGAAAAGTGTGATGAAGTCGATACGACGGCCAAAGTTATCGGCGTGGCCACACCATCTTCGGGACTAATGTTGGGGGTGACCCGGATAGGCTAAAGACGGGAAAGAAAGGTACGACCCCTGGTTTCCGAAGTTCTGAGCCTAAGTCAGAATCCTGTAGGTCGGCGACATATGGAGACAAGAGGCGTATATGTATATTAAGACATTACCGAGGTATTACGTAAGTCGGCGGGTTAGCTTGAATGATCTTGATGCGGTGAAGGACGATCCGAGCTATGCGAGAAGGGCGAATTATATGAGGCTTGCGGAGGAGAAGCTCGAAGTCAAACCCTAGCCGCAAGCTAGGGAGAATCTAGCGAGCCAAGCGCTATGGACAAATGCAGGCGGCAGAGGCAAGAGGAGGTCACGGAGTTGACAAATGTAAGACCGAGGCGCATGCGAGGGCCCTCGAACCTTGCCGCCGTTAGAGGCGACAGGGAAAGAGGCGCGAATCTATATTGGGACAAGCCTTGCCGTCATCCCTAAAGAAACCTGGGCTCTCCTTTATAAGAAGCTTGGACTCGAAGGGGATCGGCTCATTTTGGTACCGTTAGGTGGTGAAGTTCATCTTTTCTTCTCAGATACATGAGGAGCACTTGTAACCCAGGAGGAGAAATAAAGATCTTTCCTTAGTCTTTTGTGTAGAATCATTGCATCTTTTCTCCCGATTCTCCAAAGATTCATTGGCGCATACTTTTTGCCCAAGATCCGCTACGCCACCACCACCACACTAGTTTATCGGAAAAAAACTTTATTAAGTCATCTTAAAATAGAAAAAGATCATTCAAGTGGCAGGTACTCCCCGGTTCAGAGCGGGGGCGGCCGGCAAGCCGCAACCTCGCCGTCCACCTCTACAAGACCCAGGCCTGCGCGCCCGCCAGCAGCCACCCTGCGCTGTGCGGGTGCATCAACCCACCTTCTCTTCTCTCTGGTGTGGGCATCTCGCGCGCTCGTGGACCTACGCGGGCCGGACATGGAGGCGGCGGCGGCGCTGTCGGGCGCGGCGGGGTGGGTGTGGGCGGCCTCCTACTTCGACCTCACGCGCCGGGCGCGCGCGCTGGCGCAGCCCTGGGTCACCCGACGCGTGCACGCCGAGACGCAGGCCATCCTCAGGTTCCAGGTCCGCTCCTCTGCCACGGCCAGTCAACCTCTGCTTCCAGCTAATAATCAATGACCAATTCGAATAAAGAACGAAAAATTTCGTCCCGCACTTTGTCCAGTAGGCAGTTGATGTTGGATTTGTATGCTTCTGGTTTATTTATTTATTTATTTTCTGCTGGATTGGATCATTGCAGAGGATGCAGCACAGGTTGCTAGACAATTTCTTCTCTGTGCTCTCATGCGTTGTCTCTGCCCCTTTCTACATAGGATTCCTCCCCCTCCTCTTCTGGGTATGTGTCTCTCGTGTCCAGTGCCACATTCTGACCACCTCTGCCTATTCTGCTTCTGTGGTTCTGAATTTGTTCTCATCGGTACTGCTTGCAGAGTGGGCACGGCAAGCTGGCTAGGCAGATGACCCTCCTCATGGCTTTCTCTAATTACCTTGGCAATGTTGTGAAGGTTATCATCTACTTCCTCTGTTTCAAATTTTAAGCCGTTTTTGGTAGCCTACCAAAACGTCTTATAATTTGGAATGGAGGTACTCCCTCCGTTTGGGATTATAAGTCCCGCATGCATAACTAGGTTGTCAATTTAAACAACAAAATATAAATAGTATAGCACAAAAATTATACCATTAGAAACTTTAGAGGTTATATTTTTTAATGGTATAATTTTTGTAATATATAAGTTATATTTTGTTAGTCAAATTAACAACCTAGGTATGCGCGTAGGACCTATAATCCCGAACAGAGGGAGTAGTATCTATCATAATTAAAATGAGAAATCCTCTACCTTTTTATTCAAAAAATAAATAAATAAATAAATGGGTGGTATTTGATTTGCTTAGTTTTCTGTTCGGTTGGTTTAGCACTTGCCGCTTTGGGTATTTGTGGATGTAGGATTTAGTGTCAGCTCCTCGGCCATGCTCTCCTCCCGTGAGAAGAATCACAGTCACCCAAGATGAGAAGGAAAATGCCTTGGAATATGGACTGCCTTCATCGCACACTCTCATGACCGTTTGTTTGATGGGGTATACTCCTGTTATAGTTAGTATTTTACGAAGAGTTGCATCGCTCTATATTTATTGGGTTTGTCTCTGGCTAATGCTGGTTCGGACGAGTGCAGATATATGCTGCATTATGTCCTCACGTATGGAGCGTGTGACGGTTTTATGCTTACCGCTGGTCTCTCCCTAGCTTTCTTGCAGATTATTTTGATTGCCATTGGTGAGTTTTTACTTTCTTCTCGTGAAATTCTCTTAAAGATTTACTGAAAGATACTGATGATGTGGCTTACTTGAAACTGTTAGCGAGGGTGTACTTGGGCATGCACAGCCCGACGGATGTTATCGCTGGGATCTGTTTTGGCATTGTGATCCTTGCATTCTGGTTGGTTGTCCATGATCAGGTTGATGCCTTTCTGATCTCTGGGCAGAAAGGTATGTCCATATGCCTCGGCGCCACTTTGATTCTGGTGACAGATAAGATGTGGTATTCAAAGGCCAAGGATATTCACATAGTTCTTCTCTTTTGCAGTTACATTCTTCTGGGCAAGCCTTTCTTTGTTGCTGTGCTTTGCATATCCAGAGCCAGAATCCCCAACTCCTAGCTTTGATTTCCACACAGCATTTAACGGTTTTGCTTTCGGAACTGTAAGCACTCTCCTTTTCTGACTTGTGGTTGCTTTAAATATATTGCTCTTAAACTTGTGCTATGATACTGCTGACGTACAAGATAATTATCTGTAATGAGCTTAGCTGTGAAAACTGGATAACTTTAAGATAAAACAAGATAGTATGCAGTCTTATTGGTTCTTAATGAGGCCTGCTGGACCCTCGGTAACGTCTCCAGTTTATATACAAAAAAAATGATGATGGAAATTCTTGAACTGCGATCAACTCAATAGTCTTCCCCATTGACTATCTCTTCTTTAGCCAAAAAGATTTCATTTGAATGAAGTATAGTTCTAAATCTTCCATCTATGCTCTTTCAGTTACTGATACATCTCATTTACCTGCGTGAATTACTGTCTGCATGAAGGAGCTGTGACATTGTTTTACATACATTGGTTCAGGTCTATGGCGTCCAACAGACCTACTTCCACTTCCACAGCCCTGAACCCCCACTCATCTTGAGCCAGCAACTGCCTCTACTCACATATGTCGGGAGGGTCTTCGTTGGGATCCCAGCCATCCTACTCGTGAAATCCTGCAGCAAAGTGCTCTCGAAATGGCTTCTGCCGGTAATGTGCAACACCCTGGGCATTCCAATTGTCTCATCCTGCTATGTCCCAGCGCTGAAGGCGCCCGGCAGCAGCTCGAGCAAATCCTCTGACCCCATGCAGGCCGGGTACCTTCAGAAGGTCTTCTCACTCTTCCCGCGGAAGGCGTACGACGTGGACACCGCCATAAGGTTCGTGCAGTACGCCGGCCTCGGGTGGTCGGTGGTTGGCTTGGCGCCGATGATATTCACTCACTTAAATTTGTAGCCAAATTAACAGCCAAGTTTGGCATTTTGATTCTTTCGTCGGAGGCGCTGAACGGGTGATTCCTCCTACTCGGACGGCAAGACCTCAACCTCATTTCTGTGTTGTATATTCGGCTAGCACGTCCTCCATGGTTGGTGTTTCTGTATAGGAGTTTTTCCTCGGTTAGTTCATGAAGCTTTAGTATTGTCGATATTTAGGATTTGTTTTTCATGTTTTGCCTTTTGTATGTCTCGTGTGTTACATATGTTCCATTAGTGTCCATATTTACAGGAAAAAGAAAGAATTACTGCAAATTTGCAATTCTGTGGAATGAAAATTTCGCCCCATTAATTGCCTTGTTTTTCGTGTTCCAGTTTTCAAGGTTTATGGTACTACTCTGTATTTGGTTCCATTTGTACGTCTTTTTTTATTTGTGATTTTTTGTTGTCTTCCTAAAATTTTCTTTATTATGGCTGTAATGGTTGAAGAACAAGGAAAAAGGTCCCTGGTTTCAAGTTTTGCCAGCGTCGATTTGTCAACTAAATTCTGCTAAACTTGAAAACAGAGAAAGGCTATTTATGATTTTGTGACATTGTTGACCCCAGTCAATTATTTTCTTCCACATCTTACCCGGAACATGTGACAATGACTCAGGTTTTATCCACGTAACTTTAGCGAAGTTGGTGTGCAGGTTTCCAGACCCGTCATGCATCATCATGGTTTCGAAAGATACTCGTGCTCACATTTTGGTCAAAAGACTAATTAATCGCGGTCGTGCTACAAAGCAACCCTGCCTAAACGGCTAATTTGACTAGTGGGAGGGAAGCTCACCTGGCAGAACACAGCACACCTAGCCAAATTTCCATGGGCGTGTCAAGGCTGAAGTAGTCAACAGCTTGAACCATGTCTTTCTTGCAGAGGACGGCTAGTGCGTGCAGCGTGCGCCTTTGTGTGCTAAAAACACTTAAGCAGCTCAAGGAATACGTCAATGCTTAAATTGTCTCCAAGTCAGCCGCCACATCGATGAGACCACCTCCCCCAATTCTCCCTGGCCTGGCCACCGAATCCGGCTGCAGATGCATGTTTGTGTTGTGTGATCTTGGTTCGATCGAAGTTTGCTTTTGCCAACTCTTTGTGGCAACTATATCTGGTCTTTTTTCATCGGTCCATGCATCGATTTACATCGAAAGATCGACAAAGAAATACCCCCTCCATTTGGGATTATAAGTCCCGCACGGATAACTAGGTTACCAATTTAAACAACAAAATATGAATAATATAGCATAAAAATTATACCATTAGAAACTTTAGAGGTTATAATTTTCTAATGATATAACTTTTGTGATATATAAGTTATATTTTGTTGGTCAAATAAACAATCTAGATATATGTGTAGAAATTATAATCCCAAACAGAGGGAGTATTGCATAGCCGAGCGAATTCTAACCGTCAATTTGAACAAATGTTTCTAAGTTGAAACCCAAGGAAGATTTATGAAGTTTCAATAGTGTAATGACTGCTTGCTCTCTCCGCCCCAAATTAATTAACTCAATAGTAGTACTCCCTCCAACGCATATTAGTTGACTCAAGTTTGTCTAGATTCATATGTATCTAGTTAAGTATGTATCCGTGTTTAGTCAAAATTAAATCAATTAATATGGGTTGGAGAGAATACTTAAATTCTAAATGTAGAAAATTCCAGTTTGTTACTATGTATGGCATCAGGTTCCAAAGTGCCGGCTAGTTTGATAGGATCATATTCCCCTATGCTTCCACAGGTTCATTCACCGAAGAAAAGAAATAAGGATCAGATGTTCCAGAAGCACGATTGCATGAGCTGGAGAAGAAAAATCAACACAGGTGTAAAATCATCGGGCGCCAGGATTGGAGTTCAGATCAGAACCTTCCAAAGTCACAATCAACTCCGTGGATTAATGAATAACCCAAACAACGCACGAGAAGAAGAAAAAAACAAGATCCCGCGTGCAAAGGTGTAGAGTCACGGTCCACGGCTGGGGCGGCCGGCAAACGGCAAACCGCAACGAACCGAGCCGAGCCACCCTCCCCCTTCCTACCGTTCCCGTCTCCGGCCCGCCCCACCGCTCCTCTTCCGCCCCCACCGCCCTCGCCGTCCACCTCTACAGGACCTCCGCGCGCCCGTCAGCAGCCAGCCTGCGCCGTGTATCTCTCTTCGGTCTCTCGTGGGGATCTCGCGCGCTCCTGGAACTAGGCGGCATCGGACGGATAAGGGGCGAGAACTATGGACATGGAGGCTGCCGGCGGCGCCGGGCTGACCGGTTGGCAGGCGGCGGCGCTGTCGGGTGCGGCGGGCTGGGTGTGGGCCGCCTCCTACTTCGACCTCACGCGCCGGACGCGCGCGCTGGCGCAGCCCTGGGTCACCCGCCACGTGCACGCCGAGACGCCGGCCATTCTCAGGTTCCAGGTCCGTTCCTCTGCCAAATTCTCTGTTCTGTTTGCCTCCAAGCCGATGACCAGTTCGAAGAAACGAGCACAAATTCCTGCATTCCTCCATCTTATTAGCTTGTATACAAGCTGTATTTGTATACAAATTCCAGTATGCAGTTCGTTTTGTTAGTTCCTTGATTAAGAAAGAGACGACTTACAATTGAGGCGATCGAGTCATGTGGTTAGAAGACGAATTTGACTCCAAATACACGGAGATGATGTAATAAGAAACAAATAAACCGAGAGAAGCGTCGTCTTATAAGAAGCATCCATATGTTTGATGTACATATTTACATGGCTTCGGTTTCTATGTTCTTACTTGTATGCTTCTGGTTTATTTTATTTATTCATTTATTTATCTCCTGTCGAATCATTGCAGAGGATGCAGCACAGGTTGCTAGACAACTTCTTCTCCGTGCTGTCATGCGTTGTGTCTGTCCCTTTCTACACGGGATTCCTCCCCCTCCTCTTCTGGGTATGTCCCATGTCCTCTGTGCTCTGGCACGTTGACCACCTCTTATTATTCTGCTTCTTTGACTCTGAATTTATGGGTATTGACTGCAGAGTGGACACGGCAAGCTGGCTAGGCAGATGACCCTCCTCATGGCTTTCTCTGATTACCTTGGCAATGCTGTGAAGGTTATCATCTATCTATGTATCATAAATTAAATTGTTGGTGTTTGAAAGAAAATCTGTTCAATTGGTTTAATTGTTGCCACCTTGGGTATCCGTGGGTGTAGGATGTAGTGTCGGCTCCTCGGCCATGCTCTCCTCCTGTGAGAAGAGTCACAGCCACCCAAGATGAAAAGGAACACGCCATGGAGTATGGACTGCCTTCATCGCACGCTCTCATGACCGTTTGTTTGATGGGGTATACTCCTGTTATAATTATTATTTTACTTGCTGTATATATTTATTAGGTTTGTATGGCTAATACTGGTGAAAATAAATGCAGATATATGCTGCATTATGTCCTCTCAAATGGAGCGTGTGACAGTTTTATGATTACTGCTGGTCTCTCCCTTGCTTTCTTGCAAGTTCTGCTAATTGGCATTGGTGAGTTTTTACTTTCTTCGTGTGACATTCTCTTAAGTGTTATTGAAAGATGCTAATGATGTGGCTTACTTGAAATTGCTAGCAAGGGTGTACTTGGGCATGCACAGCTTGACGGATGTTATCGCTGGGATCTGTCTTGGCGTTGTGATCCTTGCATTCTGGTTGGTTGTTGATGACCATGTCGATGCCTTTGTTGTCTCTGGGCAGAACGGTATGTCCATATGCCTCAGTACCACTTTTAGTCTAGTGTTAGGTATTGTTATATCCATAGGTGAAGAATATTCTCAGAGTTTTCTTTTTTCTTTTTTTGCAGTTACATTCTTCTGCGCAAGCCTTTCTTTGTTGCTCTGCTTCGCATATCCAGAGCCAGAATTCCCAACCCCTAGCTTTGAATTCCACACAGCATTCACCGGGGTTGCATTCGGCATTGTAAGAACTCTCTGTTTATGACTTATGGTTGCTTAATCCAAATATCTATTGCTCTTAAACTTGTGCTATGATTCTGCTCACATAACAGCTATACAGAACGAGAACTGAGATAACTTTTAAGATAGAACAAGACAGTATGCACTCTTATTGGTTCTTAACGGGACTTGTTTGACCTTCTGTAACGTCTCCGGTTGAAGGAGATTCAGTTACCATTCACATATGAACTGTGATCAGCGCCAGTAGTCTTCATAGCCTTGACCGAGTCTAGTTCTAGATTTTTCATATATGTTCATTCAGTTACTGATATACATCCCGTTTACCCATGTAAACTGTATTGTCTGCATGAGAAATCTCTAACACTGTTTTCCACACATCGGCTCAGGTCTATGGCGTCCAACAAACCTACTCCCGCTTCCATGGCCCCGACGCCGCCCTCATCTTGAGCCAGCAATTGCCTCTGCTCACATATGCCGGGAGGGTCCTTGTTGGGATCCCAACCATCCTTGCCGTGAAATCCTGCAGCAAAGCGCTCTCGAAGTGGCTCCTGCCTATCATGTGCAGCACCCTGGGGGTCCCGATCGTCTCATCTTGCTACGTCCCAGCGCTGAAGACGCCTGGCAGCAGCTCGAGCAAGTCCTCCGACCCCAGGCAGGCCGGGTACCTCCAGAAGGTCTTCTCGCTCTTCCCGCGAAAGGCATACGACGTCGACACTGGCATAAGGTTTGTGCAGTACGCGGGGCTCGCGTGGTCGGTGGTCGACTTGGTGCCGGTGATATTCACCTACTTGAATTTGTAGTTAAGACACTCGAGGTTAGCATTCTTTTTGTTCCCTTGGGAGGCGTCCAACCGGTGATTCCTCTTACTCGCAAGGCGTCCTGTTAGGAGGCTGACATCGGCCTCATTTTTGTGTTGTATGTCTGGCTAGCACGTCCCTCCACCGTTGGTGTTTTGTACAGGATTATTTCCTCGAGAGTAGCAACGAGGAAAGGTCGACCCTACTAATGGCCTTATTTCTCCATCTGAAAAAAGCATGACCTTTTTTTTTATGGGAACAGTGACGGGCTGACGGCGATGTGCACCATTGGTGCTTTACTGATTTATTAAGCTGAATCCTGAGACTTTAAATGCAAAGGAGTGGTGTTTCTTTCTTGCCTGTTTATGCTACAGCTGGATTGATGCTGACTTCCATGTTCCCTTTGTATCCGTTCATCTTAACTCAATACTATCAGCGACCTAGCTCCCAGTCTTTGTGGCTCAAATTTGGTTGATTCTTCTTGTACTTTATTTATCTTTTTTTACACGTCGCTGAGGAGTCATAGCTATCATCACCATTGGAAAAGGAAACATTTATAGAGTAAGATGGACCAGAACTTGATGGGGCTATGTATAGTTTCTTAAATCGAAAAAAGTCCGAGATGTGTATGTGTGATGACTTCAGCACCTTTGACTGACTCTGAATTCTATTGGCTGCCAAAACTTCTGTTGAAAGCTCTCTGTGTTTGCCAAATGGAACACGCTTGTAGAACGATTTGGTGTGACCAGCACCATCAATGTTGGGGAAGGAAAGCTGCCTGCACTGTCAATGTCATCTAGATCCAACTGATGAAGCATGACACGGGTCCGTGGGCGCTGGGCGAGGTATGTTGGGTAGCTTTCTAGAATCTATATCCTTCGGTACAATCTATTCTAGCATCACCAACATATGTTGGACACAAGAAACCACACTCGCCACACGCAGTATTCGCCACTCAGCAGTCATCACATGCATCAATCATCATGGAGGTAGGTTTTTAAGCTGGCAAGAGCATCAGCCCAGATGGAGTTCATCCGCGCTGACTGACAAATGTCGCTCAAAAACACTAGTACTTAGTAATCTAATTGTCACGTAGTTCAGAAAATATATGCCCTCGGAGAAAAAACTGGCTGGAAGCGAAAAAAATATGAAATCACGGCAACAAGAATGTGCAATCTTCTTGCAGGTGGCACTGGAACAAAAGTTCATACTCATCTCATAAATTGGCCACAAATAAAAAATATACTAGTTCAAATTGGAGATGGATTGTCCTGGACAACTATTTGCATGATAAACAAAATATCCAGTGACCAGGCCACACATTCCTCCCCACAGATACACACAAGACGGTGCTAGTTCTCTTCTTCAAGTATTTCTATACGACAAATCAAGACAGGTTCAGAACAAGACCTAAGGGCTCAACATAGAACCATACACAACTACATTGTTCATCTCTACACAAGAATCATGAAAAGAAAATTAGGTGAAAATGTCCAAAGGGGAAAAAATGAATTACAAAGGGGAATGAAATAGTCTCCTGTCATAATACAAATGCTGCTCTGACGCTTAAAAGTCACTAGCTGCAGGCCCCCGAGCAGAGCATCAAATCAGTTAGAGAGGTGAGAACACAATGAATCCCTTCCAGGCTGTACGTATACACTTGAATCACGATGCAGCAAAGCATGCTCGCGGTAGCCAAAGGCATCATGGATAAAAAATAAAGAAGAATAACACACGGGGCAAAAAGATTATCTGCAACCAGGAAACTTCAGCTAGCTATCAAACCTTTGCTGCCAACACCAGTTCCGCATCACAGGAAATAGTCTGGTGTTCTACGGGTTACATCTGGCTCTCCCCTTCTTGGGGCCGGCTCAAACTGCAGAATGACACATCACGACTAGTAAGATAATAGCAAGCGTAAACGGACAAGTGCCCATGACAACTCAACAACTGAAGGTGTAGAAAAATATCGAATTTGTGAAAGCAGAAATGGCCATTAGTCAAAACAGTTTGGTTAGACTTCTATGGATTCTCAAATTTGACCATACTATTAATATCAACCCAATACTTATGACTAGTCATCAAATCTACCAGAACAAATACAGAGATGGAACACATGTAGCTATACCTGGATAAAAGTATGCTCCCTGCAATCATCAACTTCCAAGATTGATGCCATGTTTCCACAGCGGTAGCAATAATTAGGTGCACTAAATATGGTGACCACTTTTTGCTCCTGTTCAATATGGAAGAGTGTTAACCAAATATAGTACGGACCACAGACAAATGCAAGTATGGAATACAGGAGCAGATACTAACATGAGCCCAGTTGAATCCTTCCATGACCAACTGATGAGCTCTAGCAATAAGTCTTAAGTTATTGCTATGGTTGAACTGCTCTGATATATCCTGAAAAGATAGGAGTTGCATCGTCAGCGGAAAACAGACCACAGAATTGGCTCAATACATTGAGCAAACAAGAATTTATTGTACAACAAGTACCTGTCCGAAGGTATATCCAGCACCTCGAGGAGAAATACCCCAACCACATCGATCATCTGGATCAGACCACAGAAGATCGCACATGGGCCCTTCATGAGGAACTTCTTGGATGCGGTCAAAGTTGCGTATGTTATCAAGTGTCTCGATGGATGGTGATAATCCACCGTGCAAACAAAATATTTCTGACTCAACCTATGAAACGAGTGAACAGTTGGAATGTCAATTTTACTGGATGAAGTAAAGAAATATTTATTTAGGTCATCTATTTGATGGAAATGCTGCAGGAGTGAATTACACACCAGTGCTGTCAAGGGGAAGTAGTCAAACAGATCTGTAAACGTTTTCCACACCGTTGCACTTCCATACCTGCAATACAAATGGGAAAGTGATTCTTGTAATTCGATTCACAAAAAAGAACACTGAGATAGTCAGCTTTAATTTAGACACGACAAGTGGAACCATAACCTGAGACACCTTATTATCCTAATACTAGATTATTTTATCAGAATAAGAATCAAGAGAGGACTTTTTAGAGCAGGACTACCATATACACTATATGAAAGGAAGATGCTTACTTCCTTAAGCACTCATCATAGAATCCATAAACTTGTGTGATCTGGAAATAGATTGCCAAAATTATTCAGTTCAATTAGCAGCATATATAAAAATGTAACTGGGAGATGAAACGACGTAACAAAACCCACTAGAAACTTCATAGGAATGTACACAAAAGAATAGGAAAATAGAAGAACCGGTAAAACAATTCATGTACCTGTCGGCTTTCATGGTTTCCTCTGAGAATGGTGATCCGCTGAGGGTAACGAACTTTTAGCGACACCAAAAGCTGTTTGTTTTCAAGGATTAACATTAGTAACAAGAGCTATTAAAGTAAAAAAAGTATTGCAAATTTATATGTGTACACCTAAGAAACAATTTGCTGAGGTAAAAACAAATATTGCACATGAACAACGGTATTTTTCTGTGGTGCAAGCAAATAGTCATGTTAATGCTTGTAACTCTTACCGTGACAGTTTCGACGGAGTAGTAGCCACGATCTACGTAATCTCCCATAAACAAATAATTTGTATCCGGACACTGGTAAAAAACAAAGAAGTTGTCAATATATTGAAGATCAGGCTTTGTTCTTGATGACTCAAGATGACACAAAAGAAGATGAGAAAACAATGTATACCTTTCCACCAATTCTGAACAATTCTGCAAGATCGTGGAACTGCCCATGAATATCACCACATATTGTGACAGGACTCTTTACAGGCTGCAAGTATGCCAAAGAAATAAGTAAAGTTAAAACTGCTGGCAAAACAATAACTCAATCGTGAATCTGGCACACGAGACACCCATAACCATATGAAGGGAGCATTGCATAGCTACAAGTTCCACATAGCACGCGGGACTAATATCAGTCTGTATGGCCTATTAAGACGAATCTAGCTAATACCGGTTGACACACAAGATCTAGAACAGAAGTATACTTTATCATGAGGTCCGATGGTGACGTTGGAGCGAACTTTGCTGAGATGTCCAACTAACACTATCATCAAAACATGTGGATGTTTCCATTGGTCCAACCTTTCAATAATACCTATATTACAATTGAAAGCCTGCAGTCCCATCCATTACTTGTGTTGTTACAGAGACATTCTTAGTTCATCTTTGAAAGGCACGAGTTGGTAGCTCCAATAACTCTTCAGATCAGACAATTGCCAGCAAATAAACATGGCCTAAAGCACACAAGGTGTAATTCCATTACAACTGCTTATGGCAGTACAGACCAGTTCTCCGGGATTGGTCAGGCTGGGTTCACTCTGTACTTGGCCTTAACCTGTTAGAAGTTCAGGCCTTAGGGCTAGAACCACACTTTGCTTAAAGATACTACTGGTCTATACAAAGTACAAAGTTGTATAAATGATGAAGCCTGATAAACTTAGCCCATTCTCTGCATTATCCAGGTATTGTCCTAGCACTATCAGCACCAGCAATATCCCAGCCCCGTTTATCGCGAATGCAGGGGCAAGAAACAGATGGTATGCCCAATCTGATGCCCACGTCACCATAGTGTGTTCCTTCCATCTCTCTCTGAGACTTAATTACTTGTTTTACAGGGTTTTGTTTTGGGAAATTGTGCTTACTATAATGGGTAGAAATAGTGTACTCTTTTCAACATGTACTAATTCTTGTTAGTGTTACTCAAACTTAGAACTTTTATCAGACATAACAACAGCAGGCTTCCATGATTATCATAATGTCACCATACCGGGCTTCTAGCCTTGAAACTGCTAACATATTGGTATTATCGATGAGCTCGTGCTCAGCAGTTTAAGGTCAGGCTGGAGAGAGACCCGGTTCAACAGAGGAGCATATTGCTATTAAACCCTCAGGAGGTGCAGATGCCTGCACATCTCCCGCAAAGTTTTGCACTCCTTTATTTGATTTCATGTTCTCGTGAATTTGACCACAAGTTATAACGTCTTGTCCCGTTCATTCAATTAGTATATTGTGGCTTTCCCTTCAACCGTTAACCCCAGAATGGTGAGGTTAATTGTGATGAACAGAACCAGGCTCAGGCTCAGGCAAGAGAGGCTGGCTCATGGTAGGGAAGCATAGGCAAATCAAGTAGAGACAGACTTTTCAGAGAAGTAAAATAGCGTACCTGAACATTGCTCTCCTCCATCAAAATCTCCTTGGCCTTCTCGCATAGCGCTCTAACCTGAACAGAAGAAAATATTCAAGGGTCAGAGCGTATCAATGGTAACCTATCTATCTATCTATCTATCTATCTATCTATCTATCTGCTCTATAGCTAATCTAAGAAAGGTATCTATTTGGCTGAAGGAAGAAATCTAGCAGCTTGGACGAGCTGTACGCCTCCCTACCGATCTCCCTTGCACTGACTCCTCCATTTCCCCAAAACATCATTAACCAGCTGCCAAAATCCTTTTTTTTTAGGGGACCAGGGGTTTCAGAATTCAGAGACAACCAGGGATCATGGGGAAATCGGATCAAGTCGCTGTTTTCAGCTCATGCAGCCATATCAATGTGGCCCTGCCTAAGCAGGAGGGAGCGTCGTACATCAATTAATTCCCGCCGAACGGACCAACCAAACGGCCATTTCAGCGAGCGAGCTGGATGCCCAGAGCGCTGCCCGAGCTCCGATCTCCCCCGGAACCCCGGCCGGCGCCCCACAGGGCCAGAATTCCGCCAGATCTGGCGAACCCCACCCAGGCCAAACCAAGAAGAGAGACGCACAGGCGCGCAGGAGGGAGGCAGGGTGGGGGTTACCTCTGCCTCGGGGAGGGGCTTGCACTGCAGGAGCCGCTCGATCTGCTCGTCGAGGCCGCCATGGGGGCTGCTCATCCTCGCCGGAGGTCCGTCCACCTTGGGCAGATCTCGCCTCCGCGCGCGCGCGTGCGTGGGGAGGACCGCGGAAGGAGGGAAGGAGAGGTGGGCAGGGGGCAAAAGGTCTGGAAAGGTGGAAGGGGCGGTGGTTATATAATTGCGGTGCTGGAGCCTAGTTTAGATAGCGGCGAGGACGAGGAGCGGAGCGCTCGTGGTGGTGGTGCAGAAGTGTGGTCGTAGCGCGGAGACAACGAGGGAGGGAAGGTTGGTGTGCTGCCTGCGCTGCGCGGCTGGGAATCTGGGACTGGATAGGAACGATTTAGTAGTAGTACTCGTATTAAAGTTGTACCAGCAGATAAATCAAATTCTAAAATTTAAATCCTAAAAATCAGTATGCTAAGAGCAACTCTAGCAGATCCATAAAACCGGAACGGAAAAAACGAGTATACAGGATGTTGTAAAACATGTGTTTATGGTTTTGCGCGGGCTCGCGACGAAGAGATCCCACAAACGGAAAGCGGAACGGTAAATTTAATCTCACATAATAATGAAACTAAACTACATATGGCAGAAATATAATCCAAATTATTCATGTCTCAAGCATCACACAAATAGTACAATAATCCTCATTACAACAATTGTTCAAAGAACTAAACAATAGTTCGTTGGGAGCTCGAAGATAGATCGGACCGAAGTCTCGGATGACCGCATTGGCAAACATATGAACACATTCGAGAGTAGTGTCCTCGTCAATGTGGATGTCGTCGTCGAAGAGAAACTCTTCCATGTCCGAGTCGTTGGAGGATGACGAGTCGTCGAAGAAGAACAGCTCGCTAAGGGTCATATGTGAACCCGTCTGCAAATTAGCCGGAGAAATTGGGGGTACATCACTAGAGTCTCGGAAGAATGGCCAAATCCGAACGAACAGAAATGTATTTTAGCCGAATCTGATGCGGCGGTGGCGCCGCCGAAGCAAAGCTCCACACGACGGTGCGGACAGCGGGGAACGGTGGCGGCGACAGTGGGCGGCCAAACACGCGAACGAAGGGGGACGCCCGAGCTGAAACTTCAGCGCGCCAAGCCTCACGAGGGTAAACTGGGCTGACGGGGTCGCGCTCGGTTCTCTAGCGAAAATCGTGGAAGTACCGCTCTACGATGCGATTTTGTGGTGCCCTATAAATTTTTTATGGTTTTTGAAAATATATGGGATCTGCTAGGGACATTTTCTTGCGATAACTGTAAAAAAGGCAGTTATTATATGGTTTTGGACTTTTTACGAGGCAGATCTGTTATAGTTGCTCTAAGTGAATGTTTGATTGCTCATGCCCAGTGCACCTGGGATCATTGCGCCAGCGTTCAGGTTTCTGCATCGTAGGAGAAGTCAAGTCCCAGTTGTTTGTTTGCCTGTTTTCTACATTTTTGACAAGTTGTGGGTCATATGGTTACTTGCATTTTTCATGTTGTGAGCTTATCCATCACAAGAATATGACACATCAAGGTTTAAAGAATTACAATTAAGAGAACAACTAGCTTAGTGATGGTATGACATAATCTAAACGGTCACAACTTTTGTGCTAAAGCACGAGTTTATAAACAACTTCTCGTGATGCAACACAAGTTCATCAAACTGAGGGGTATAACTGAATACCACCTTCCAAAATATATAGACCTGGCATAATTTTTCATCAAGCCTAGATACTCCGAAATATATATCATAGTCATCATCATCAACACCACTACAAACACCTCCTACAACACCTTAATCGGCTCCTCATAGGTAGTGCTTGTCCAGAAAAATCGTGAACCAACTCATCATGTGATCAGGGGTCATAGCAAGGTACCAAGTGGCATGCGCCTTGTTCTCTATCAGGTGTATAAGACCATGGTGTACTGTAACTTGATAGACGGGCGACGTGGGAATACGACCAACATAGATCACCTTTATTTGAGCATAGATCTAAATGGATTTGTTGATCAACCCGATGTTCTTCGACTAAGCCTACATGGAAACATAGTTAGTTAAACCATTTTTTTCATATGTGAGATCAAGAAAAAACTCATTGTAGTGATGCAAGTGCAAATTTATCCAGCCTTCATATGCTCATAGTAGTGCTTGTCGTTATCATGAGAGATGGCTCTCCTCTACCCCCAATGCATGTTCTTAAGCCTTCTAATCTTCAGCACATGAACCCATATTGCTCTCCAATGCCTCATATGGTTGTAGATCTGACTCGAGGTAACTATCCGGCCACAGACCCTGAAGACATTGGTCGCAATAGCTCGCATGTCTATCTCTCTGAAACCCCGATGAATAGAGCCCCTTTTCTTGATGAACTAACAAACCATGTTTAGGACAAAGGTGGACAAAGATGTTGTCCATGTCATGGTGTTATTTCTTCAACACACATTATCAGGCATCAACACATATCGAAGAGGGACAACTGCAGTTTGCTGACAAATCTGAGGAGGTCGGCACCTTATCCTATGACACAAATTAAACCACCAAAGCAAGCATTGTGTTGAAGATCAGTCGGCACTACACATTTAGCACTAATCCAGATCTACCACAAAACAATTCCCATGAAACATGATTGACAAAATGTACCATACAACGTCCATATATACTAATCGGCTATGAGTGAAAACATGCTAACCGATCTAAACTTGCACATCTAGGGTTATACGTCTCTTACAGCGATTTGAACATCAGATGATGAGGACGACATATCAGAGAAGTGTACGAAGAAGACTTGCCACAGAGGAGCTCGATCGGCTAGAGTAGCGGCGTCGATTACCTGCTCGTCTCTAAATGAGGGGATTTGGAGGGAGGTCTAGAAAGAGGGAAAATGATGGCGCGGGATTCGGCTGTGAGGTGGGGCAGCATAAATAGGCGGTAACCTAATTTCTCCTGCCAATTTTTTGCATACGCCGACGAGCTCCCGCCATCTCTCTCTTGTACGCCCACGTGCATCGTTTGCCCCAACGAGCGTGTGAAAAAATTGGCTCTGTGGAAACTGCCGATTTGGGCATTCCTCCGGAGCCAGGCCAAGGAGTGCTTTAAGACCCGTGTAGTGTAAAGATTCGTTTTGCGGGAGCAACCAAACGAGCCAAATTTTTCAGGATGGATGCAATAAACAACGACTTGGTGGGTAACCAAACAAGCCCTAAAATCTTAAACCCGGTTTATTTTGAACCTTGTATCTGTTTTGCGCATTGGGAAAGTAACAATTCTAACCAATATATCTTTCTAGTCTCAATGACAATACGAGTCTACATGTCATAGTCATTCTCCTCTGCCGACTCTCTAAAATTCCGCAACCTCCCCACTCAATATGGTCGCCGAGATGGACACTGCCTGTGGTGCGATGTGTGACCTATCTAGCATCTCTATGACTCCCTCTTCTTGCTCGCTATTTCTCCCACGTTCCATCCCTTTTGTCTCTTGCGCTAGGACCCCCATCCCAATCAACTCTGTTAGGATTCGCATAGGGAAAATAAAAATAAATATCCAAAGGAAACCACCAAGATAAACTATACATAAAACATAGGTAGATTGGATCTAGTTCATACCAATGGTGCAGCAAAAATTTGTTCTACGATGAAGATTTTGGTGCAACTCTCGTTCGAGGATCAAATGCATTATCTATGCAAGTATCCATGCATGTGTCGTCTTCAGTCCAGTGGAGCTTCATTGTTAGGAAGAAGAACTACCAGAGGTTCGTATAGCCTTTCGACGTACGTATATGAGCCGAGAGAGAGAACTTGGGAGAGTTGAGGGAGAATTCCAGTCCAATGAGGGGCTCTCTCATGGAGTATATATAACCGGAGGGAGGGAGGATACTTGGACGAGATGTAAGGGAGGGGCAACCGCTTCCCATATAGGGATGGATCTTGGCCGTTGCGGTGACCCAGCATACCACTGCATGATCTAGTACACTATAGTCGTTGATATAACACCAAAGAAACACCATTCACTAGTATTACATCCCTCAGAGTGGTACAACAGAAACACAACAGGTCCAAGACATGACTATAGGTTACAACTCGACTCTTTATAAAAGATCCAGAGAACACTCTAGGTTAAAGAGAGAGAAAAAAACTTCTTACAAAGAAGAATCAGAAATAATCAACTCATAACTAACATACTAATAGACTAGTATCTGAACTATTGGGGCTTGCCTTGCTGCTATTGCAATACTCTATATAAGTAGGTTCTATGGCTAGAGATTATATTTCTAACTAAACAACAACTTCGTCTTCACTTGAGTTGATGTATATGTTTGATTTTCTTGACTTTATTGAGGAACTTGAGTTGTTGATGATGATTCTTGGAGAAGAAGTTGACGTAGATGTCGTATGTATTGGCTTCAGAATCTAGCAAGGGTTAAGAAGATACGTTGAGTACAAGTGTACTCAGCAAGTTCACTAGAAAGGAGTGTCTAATGCACTAGCTACAGCCATAGACCATAGGTCTTAGGCAATGCAGGATTTTGAAAACATTTCTTCAAAGGTTGCTTTTATTCTGAAAATCTATGTCCGTCAGCCTTCACAGGTTAACCAGAACTTTCGTGGAGTTCCTTTCCTGCTGCGCTCGTAGCTCCTTCCCGGAACAGGAAGTAACAAGTTATAGTTCTTATACTCTGCAGAGGTGCGTTATTTTACCCACGAGAGACCTTATACTTGTTGCACAACCAAGTCATGAGCTTGTCCACACTTCCTTGGTATGGGGCCCAGTCTAAGATCCAAGCCAATCACTGCCTTCTCTTCGATCCTGCATGTCTCCTTGGTGTATGTCAGTCCACATATTGAATTACGGCAATTGGCAGTACAGACTGTTTAGATGCCGGAACTATCGTGGGATGTTGAGGGTTCCCACCCATATGTTGCATATCCTCTATGAATTACCAACTAATGCAATGCTATGAGGATAACAGCCACGACCCACACATCCGGATCCATGCGAGAGGGAAAAGATACAGGTGACTTCTCCGTCCCATTCCAATTCTCATGGTCAACGCGTAATATACGACGCAAGAATCACTGGCGATATTGGTTGTTAAGTCCTAGATAATATGTTCCTTTACCACCGGAACTTTAATAGTAGGTTATTACCTCATGATAAATAACCTATAATCATATTATTATGAAAATAGTGTTTTCTGCCCTTTTTTAAAATGCAGGTGATGACAACACTGAATTTGCAAAATAATTTACAGAAAATAATCAAATGACATGAGCAAGTGTTAACTTGCCTTTTATGATTGCAAGATTATGCACTCATGGTCTTCAAGACAATATAAGATCCAATATCTGAAAACAACATCATTGATCCGGTAAGGACTAATGTTTAAAGAAGCAAGATGCTATTATGCATACTAATGTAATGCAATTTGATAAACTCGAATCCCCAGAATAAGCGTTGATAATCTAGGGTTTGGAATCTTGAGATGAATTCTTTTAAATGTGTTGTCCTTTTAGATAAGTTTCACACTTGTGCTTCTTATTAAGGCTTGTGAGTGTGTGTGAAACAACATGTAAGGATAATAAGTAGCATATAATAATGAAGCACTCAAGTGTGGAATGGTATCTAAAGACTCCTTATATGAAGGTTGTTACTTAAGTATATTTATTTTAGTATGCTTAAGAATTACTTTTAGTGTATCTTTAAAGAATAACTTTTGAAGAAAAGTTTACTTAACTAAACAAAAGCATTTAAACTCTAAGTATTAACAATCTAAAATATACAAGGAGTGTATGAAATAATGTGATTGTGATTAATTATCATCTGGTGTCTATGATAAAAGTCCCTGGGTTAGTTGTTAAGAGTGAGAGATATGATTACAGAATTTGCTGTTTGAAGTAGCACAAAGGATAACCTTCGAAGAAAAGGTTTCTTTTCTAAGGTTTAAACAATATTTATGGTTAATAGAATGTGGATGATGTCTTGAGAGGCACTAGGTCTTAATTGAAACAGACCAAAGTAAACTACAAAACACATAATAAGGCTTTTAACATGGTGTTTACAATCTTGTAGACTAAAGTTTAACTTTAAGGACATAGATGGACTTAAGATGTAATGTTTATGATATTTGTACTTTGTTCACTTCATAATGTTTCTTTAAGGCTAACTAAAAGAGGTAATACTTCTATTTGAGTAGTGGTTTCCTAACATTATAATTAAACATAATGATTTATCTCCTTATAAAGGTGTGGTTATGGTTTGTGAATAAGTAAACAATATTATTTACTACTTATGAACTATCTTTGGATTTAATCCATTTATAAAGTTGTGAGTGAAACAATGGTTAATGGTTTTATTTGATTAAAAATATTTTCCTTAAAGATTTTATACTTTTATAAGAATCCTTTTTAGAAATAATTTACACTTATAGATGAATGTTAATTCATTAAAAAATGTATTTTTAATTGTGTTGTATTATTTTGATTTCATATTATCAATATTTAGAACAAATACTATTTTTAAACCTCAAAGGGATATTTTTTAGTAATATTAGCAATTTTTGTTTGTTCTTATATGAATTATTAATTAAGGAAATAGGTTTAAATTCAAGTTATTAGAGTATTAGATTTTTATTTACTTCAAGAGTGGAATGTTATATTTTTAACATGTAGATATTATTTTTGTGATCATTTTGGTATATTACATTTATTTCTATGATTTCTAAATAATAAGATATGATTTTTATAAGATTTATTACTTTATAAACACTTAATAAATAATCGATATTTAATTAAGTGAAATAATAATACATGATTATAGTATTAAATTATAGTTCTTATTTTTCTAGAAAAATTGACATATTATTTATTTTTTATCATTTACCAATATTAAAATATGAATTTTCAAAGTATTGTTATTTATAAAATATTTATTAGATAATATTTATTTAAATAGTTAACATAATAATGTTTGATAATAGTTTTGAGTTGTAGATTTTATTTTTCTGAAAATTTTGATATATTAAACATATTTGTGTTATTTAAAAAACATTCAAATATTAATTTTCTAAGTTTCATTAATTAGAAAATTCTTCACTAAATAATAAACATTTAGTAAAGTAAGATAATAATGTATCAAAAATACATTTAAATGATAAATCTTATTTTTATACAAATTTTGATATATCATATATATATATATTTCTGAATTATAAAATAAAAGATATTAAATTTATAAGATTATTCATTTTCTAAATAATAGTGTAAAGAGGGAATTAATTTTCATACCCAGACTAAACCTACCCTACTCACTGACTCGTGGGCCATTGGCCACGTCGTCTGCCACGCGAGCAGTGGACAAGGTCAACATGTTGAATTGGTCAAGGATGACATCATCCTGACGTCCTCATGCTGGATCCTCGCCGGAACAATATCAAAGACGGTGCAAGAAGGGGTTCTGGGACACGCGACTAGTGGCTTTCGATGCAGGGGAGTATGCTGAACTGAATAGTGGTGGCGCCGCTCCTAAATGGTCATCAGAGCTTAGTCGACGGCGAGCTTATGCGGCGGTTACGGTCGGACGCACACGGGAAGGCCACTACGGCGTGCAAGGAGCGAATTGAAGAGTAGGGTACTCAGGAGCTCACCAGGAGCACGACGAAGGGCTCGGCGAAGCGAATCGTGGTCATAATCGACATAAACCGCGACGAACGGACTTCGGGAAGACGAGACCGTGGATCTTAATTAAGGGAATGCGCGGCCGATTCCTTCCACGAGATGAACCAGGGCAGCACGGTGGTTCCAATGGTGAGCTCGATAAGGCAAGGGAGGCTTCAAAGTGACAGTGACGAGCGTCTCCGGCGAGCTAGGGTTTCAGTATGGAAGAGACAGAGAGGAAGCAGAGAGTAGTGGGGATAAGGATGAGGAAGGGTGCCATGGTGGCCTTCTTATCCACCTTTGGGATGACGGCGGGCATCTCGACGCACGGCTGACGACGGCGGCGGCGGATTCCTCCAGCGAGCTGCTTGTGACGCACGAGGAAGACGACAATGAGCATTTTGCGGAAACCCCCTGGCAAGTCTTTTCTCTCAACCCGTGATCCCTCCTCTGGTCCCATTTGTCAGTCACCGATGAGCTGTTGTGTGGGCCGTGTGGGCCGAAGTGGGCTGATGTGTGGTGCGCGTGAGCAGTAGATAGAGAGGTGAGGAAATGGGCCTCGGCCAGAAACTAATTTTTCTTGTTTTACCTTGTTCTTTATTCCTTTATATTTCTGTTTTATTTTATAATTTTGTATTTGAACATTTATTCAAATATTTCGTTATAGAAATTACCTACTAAGTAGTTGCAGCAATAATAATTTGTATTTAGAATTATTTTGTGAGATTTATTATATAAGGTTTATATTTTCTTTATTTCCTTTATATAGGTATTTTTCTTTTTAATAATTTTGGAGAACCTTGGTCATGAACTTAATTACTTAATAAACCATAACTTATTAAAGTATGTATTGCTACTAATTCATAAGATTTGGTTCTCATTAACTCATGATATTAAACAAACCTTTATATGGTGATCCATCATTATTAGATGACACATAAAGTGCTAAGGAATTAAAATGTTTAATATTATTCCCATGAGCTTAAGTGATATCAAGATAAATAGTTTGTTATAACTTGCATAGAAGTTAGGTTTTAAAATTATAATTGTTTACTATGAGTTTTAGGAGATTTAATATATATATTCTTTTATAGATAGGGGTAACATTAAGGCTTAAGACATATTGTCTTTATGCTTGTGATTAGGAATGATACCATTATTTAAAGTAAAATAATAGGGTTGTTCTTTAAATAATGATACCATTATTTAAAGAAAAATAATTGATAAAGATAGTTTCTAGGCACATGTAATTTTAATGTTTTGAAATGACAAAGTTATGCTTAAATGATTTGCTATGGGAAAATATTCCTATAAGCCCTTATGGAAATAAGATGATTGATCAAACAGATGAAATAGATATTAAATTTGATTATAGATTTAAGGTTGAATGTTTACCAAGAATTCCTATCTTCCAAACTTCATAATTCTGGACTTCTAATTAAGGAATTCCTTTCCTAGATATACTACTTCTTCATATCCATCATCATGTGTTAACATGATGAGCTTTACTTCACAATAATATTCTTATCAATACTCTCTTCTTCTAAATCCATTTGTAAATCCAATGATCTTGACACTAAAGCTCTATATAATCTCCTCATAAGCATAACTGGCATCTCTAGAATATTTCTAATGAATCCAATTCCACTTGGATGATTACTCTCTTACTTCATAAATTACTTTGTAATCTCACTTATAAATCTTAGTAGCTTGTTACTGAAGCTTTTCATAATCTTCTCATATCCATACTTGGTTATATCAAACTACTAATGGTAACCTTCCATCCAACAAGTAGTTACTGTTAACTCCATTCATACCATTGTGATTTGTCATGACTAACCTAGGATAACATATCTACACTAGGGTTTAATCATGTTCTATCCACCAATGTCACTTATACATGATATAATCATTCACTCTTAGTGACTTGAGCATGATCATTACAATCCTTTGATCATTCATGGTTTAGGTTTCCAGTTGGCTAATCAAGGCTTTCATCAATACAACATTACCGTTGTATTATAATTATCTTCTTAGTATCTCTATCTGACTATGAGATATTACTCATTGACTATACCTACTTGATCCAATAGGATTACTCCTGGTAACTACCTTCAATATTCATCCTTGTAATCTTCTTTGCTACCATATAATTATATCTTCCAGATAACTCTTCTATCCATTCAGGAGTGAGTTAACTCCATCATTTATCATATTGGTTTAATTCTCTTCAAACTCTCCCATCCTATAGATGATATCTAAAACTAGCATTACCACTTACCTCTACTTCTTTCTCTAAAGGCTTTAGAGTGATTGTTATGATAAGGACAAGAGTTAATAGATCAAGAATTGATAGACTAAGGATTGATAGATTAACAGTTGATTACTCAACATTGATGAACAACATATATTAAGATAAGGTTCAATATATATGATAAGGATTGATATGGAAAGAAAGATATGTGGTGAATGATCTTGAATTGGTTTCCTTCCTACTCCATATAACTAAAGAGTTAAGGTTAAGTATTACCATGATACTCATGGTAGAAATATATAAGATTAAGATAAGTCAAGATTTAGTTATTAAATTCTTGTTACTAGAGTTGTATCCTCAACTTAGTATTCAGGAGTTGTTGTAATGAATATTGTGATATGATCTCTTAAGGATCCGATATTAATCATTAAACAATGTGTATTATGTTTTAATTTATTATATTTGATCTACCCTTAGATCAAATTACCTTTACCCAAAATAATATTTTTAGCAAAGGTCATATTGAAAATTATCGCAGACAACTTGACGATCTACTTCAATTCCATCAAGTTGAGAGAAACTTCAATCACTTTAACAAGTTTTGTTCAAAAGCGTGAAAATTATTCGGATTATCTATGCATGAATGCAATGCACACATCTATGTTCAGCTTATTTCTAAGCTCTAATGCTGGGATGTTACGGACTCTTCCCCCAACCCTAGGCACATCAAACCCTAGGGTTTGGCTGCTGGACAAGGGTGGCCCATGGTGGGCCTTGGTGCGTGGCCTCATAGGCGCATGGAACCAGCGATGTAGGAGCCCCCTCCTCTTCCTCAATTATCCCAATTAAATCCTATAATTTATGCTTCCATACATTGCACAGATTAACTCCTTGATTTATGTATTACATATATTGGAAGTTTATGTTCGCTATGGTTCTTTCAAGTAAAAACTTATACATCGCTTTGAAGGGGTTCACAGTAGAAAACAAAAAAGTTCTAGCTAGAGCAACACCACTACCAAGATATATCTATGAGTTAATGCAGAAATGGGAAGGAGGTTTCGCTAACATACCCTTGTATACCGAAAAGCGTTTATGTTCATGGGAACGTTGATGATGTAGTCATATGTCGACCTCAAGGTCGCATCGCTCCTCATAGGTCACCTCCTAGATCTTGCATGAAAGCTCCGGTGACACAAGCAACAACACCTTCGTGGATTCGCACACATCCGGTGTCCGAGGACGACTCTCGTTCTCCCTAATCCAGACGAGATGTAGAAGTAAAACTTCTGGATGTGGGATCCAGCATCGTGATGGCGTGCTGAGCTGATGTCTTCTTTCACGCGCACATTTCTTCTTAGAACCACGCACACTAGAATCAACAAAGAGAGGGGAAATCCCTAAGGAAAAATGCCTTACGCTTTGTTTGGATGCACAGAATTGAATTGAGGAAATTAATTAGGTGGGAATTCCAATTCCTGCCTAGAAAGGAAATGGCTGCTAATTCGAATTCTGTTGTTTGGATGGTTGGAATCTGTTGTTATAATCAGAGGGCTGTATCCAATTCTAATTCCTGTTTGGATGTTCAAACCATGGAATTGATGGTTTTTTGCATTTGGCTATTTCATACTTTTGTAAACTAAATGCATGCATAGGCACATGTGTACATATTAGAATGTATACATATTATTTTCTAGACATAGTAACATTAACATTATCTGAACAAGATCACAAGAATCACATATGTAATTTATGTCTCTTACACATAGCACAAACTTAGCATGAGCGTATAGTTCATAATCAACCAAATACGTAGTAGTTTAGTTTAACATCCACACATCATAACAACCATCAAAGCAAGGTCAAGAGATATGTCTTCTTGAAGTTTGCGGGGAGCGCCATGAATGCGTCAAACAAGAGCTCAAGAGCTCATTGATGATCAACTTCTGATAAGCCTTGATCATATCAGAATTCTCCAACTCAGGTACCTTTTTTAGTGCATCAAGAATTTCTGCCGGAGGAGTCACCTTTGGCATTGGAAGTGGCTCAATTGTCTTCAAAGCTTCATCAAAAGATGTCCTCATTTGTCCCATCATGCACAAGATGGCTTCCCCAGTGCGTTGCTTCTTCTGTGGCACCTCCAGAGACTCTTCAGGAACTGGTGTGTTTGAACCACCAGCACGGCTTCCATCATCTTCTTCAACAAACTCAATTCTTGTCCTAGCACCGCACTTTTGCATGGTCTTTTGAATAGATAGTCTGGATGGCATCCCAGTTCCTGACGACTTTGTTCCGGTAGACACCTGCTTCCTTATTAGCCTACATGATACACAAATATGTTATCATACATGATATTGTAGTTGTAAATGCTAGCACAAATGTGGTTTTACGTACCTCCACATATCGAGTCCACACTTCGTCACTATCAACCATCACCATGTTATTATCCCAATCCCATTTGAAGTCACTTTGAGCAAGCATCTTGCTAAGACCTCATAATGCTTGTCAAATGTCTTAATTCTTGCTTGTATCTTGTCCTTGTTGATAACAACATCACATTGCTCCTTCACATGTTTTATGCAAGCATTATACACATGTGGCTTCCAACCATTTTGAGCATGGTCACCATTATTGTGATGCTCAACAAGCATGGTCAACAATGCAGTGTCCATCTCAGGAGTCCATGCAAGGTATGACCTGCTGCCTTTCTTTCCTTTCGGATCATCCATGTTTCTGCAAAGTTAAAACATGTATATATAGTAGTATCAAGATGATGAATGCACAAAATTGTCACACAAAATCCACCATCATAAAATTATCACAAAAATGGACACTGTAGCATACACCGTAGCACAAAAATGGACACTGTAGCACAAAAATAGAAACCGTAGCACACACACTGTAGCACAAAAATGGACACACCAATTCATCTACTGCTCTATCGATAGTTCAGCGTGCGCAACAAGATAGTCAGCAAACATATCATCGGCAAATTCCTGTCTAAAGTTGGACCATGCAGCTATTTGGTGGACACTTCTAATTAAAGTAGCATCATCAGCTGGCCCAGGAGCCATAGCAGCTAGTTCAGCGTCGACTTCTTGCAGCAACAAATCATCCCTCACATGTTGCCTATCCCTTGCGTAGTTGTGCAATACACAACACGCATTAATAATTTGAATTTGCAAATATTTATTTCTATATCAGTATTTGTTGTTGTCAAAGAATTAATTAGTGCAACACTTTATTGACATGTACTACCTGATCATCTATGCCAAAGAAGGAACAAGAACGTAGGAAGGCCCATTTCTTCTTCAACAATCGAAAAGTTCTCTCCACTACGTTTCTAGCACGAGCATGCCGCAAGTTGTACAACTCCTTTTCATTTTGTGGCCGTTGTTGACTAGCAACCCACTCTTTCAAATGGTACCGAGTAGATCTAAATGGAGATAGAAATCCAGGTCCATTTGTATAGCCAGCATCAACAAGATAGTACTTTCATATTTATGAATTAAATAAGTTAGCTAACAATTAAATATGATAAAGAAAAAAGGCAATAGATAGAGCCATACCCTGTGGTACAACAAACACATTTTGGCGGTCATTTCTCATAGCATCTTTTAAGACTCTCGAGTCTGATGCAGATCCCTCCCATCCAGGTAGAACAAAGAGAAATTTCATGTTCCAATCAACCACACCTAGCATGTTAGTGGTGATTTCTTGTTTTCTGTTTCTATACCTTCATTTGTCAGCAGCATTAACAAACAATGGAATATTACACTCATCTAGTGCTCCAAGTGCATCCCCAAACCATTTCCATTTGTAATCATTGGGAGGGGTAACAGAAGGATCGGGAAGCTTGATTAACTCCCCATGTAGAGATAGGATGGCTGATAACACCGATGAGAAATTCCTACTGATAGTCTCTAAAGACCGCTGATAAGTGTCACCCAACATTCTCATTTTAATTCCATGTCCAACAATGTGTAAGAACATAGCAAGATTTTCTTCTACTATCACAAACACGCTATCTTTGAGACCACACTTCTCACGCAACATAGCACAAAGGTCATGAAAGTTTCTTTTAGTTAGGTGTAGCTTATCATAGCAAGTTGTCTCGGACCCATCATATGTTTATTCAATATATATTTCGTATATGCAACCTTCTTCTCATCATTATTGTAGCATCCTAGATTTCTCGGTGCCCTCTGCGTACTAACATAATATAGAGCAAGACATGACATCTCGAAAAACTTCTTTGTCAATACTATCCTTTTTCTTTTTCTTCGTTTATTCTCTTCGGTGATGTAATCAACCAACTCTTGTTGCATCATGATTCTAAAATTCACACAACATTAAATTATCATATAACCAAATATAGAACTATATCTACGTATCAACTACACAAAAATTTAATGTATAATTCAGAGTTGCAACTGTGTGTATAACTAGTCTATCAACATGCATGCAAATCAATATGTAGCGACGCATAAAAAAATGGGCTTCAGTTGTGGATGAGTAGGACATGCATGCAAATCAATATGAAGCGACGCATCAAAAAAATTGGACACACGGTGGCATACATAATTTGTTGCTTCAGTTATGCTTAGGAAACAGGAACGATATATATTGCTTGATATTGGCTAGTCTTCTTTTAGACCCACGGTGGCATACATAATATGAGGTGACTACCTTTTAGACCCAAAAAAATACATATCTTTAAAATACTGGCTAGTCTTCTTGGTAACTCAACCATTCTCTATTTTTATCCTAGATTCGCCACTGCGTACACCACATCTAGTACTCCTTCCGACCCATATTAGTTGACTTGTATTTGTCAAAATTTGGACGAACCTATATGCTAAATAGTGTATAGATTTAATCAAATCTAGACAAATTTGAGTAAACTAATATGGGTCGGAGGAAGTATATACATCTTACTACACAGACTAATGACTCCATACACCACATCTATATATACATCTTAGTACACGTACACAATAGATTAAACGTACACAGTAGATTATATGTATTACGACAATCAGCTAATCCCGCTACTTCAATCATCGGACTAGGCGGCAGTTCAATCCTAGTAAATTACACAAGTATTACCACAACCAGCCCGGGTCGTCGGACCTGCTAATTCAGTCGTCGCTAAATGGAAACTAGCCTAGCACAGAGAGATCACGATCACACGTACGAACTCAAGAAGACACAAGATTGCAAGCACAAACAATTGGAATAGGACATGTAGAGGGTGTGGACAGGGATCCCACCGCTGCCACGCCTCAGTTCGCCGCCAACATACCTCAATACGCTGCCAACAACTAGGATTAGGGCTGCCAGACATCAAGGAGCGAAGGACGACGCAGAGCGAAGACTGCTGGGACCAGAGGAAGAAGGTTTGGGGATGGAGGAGGGCAGGAAAGGGGCGAGGATCGGAGGGAGGGAGGAGGGAGGAGGGGAAGCCTTACGGGCGGCGGATGGGAAGGCAGCGCGGCGATGGTGTCCCGCGATGAAGCTCGAGACCTGGCGACAGAGATCGCGTCTGGGGGTGATGCGGTACGCGGGGGAGTCGTTTACGTAATGATTCGGAGGGGACACGCTCTGAATTGGACGTAACGGGATGACTGGCCTCGCCAGGGGTCCTGGAATTGGGTCGTTGTTTCCGGGGTTGATTTCCAGGACAAAACAAACGGTAGAATTTAGAGTCTGTTTCCAATTCCTCAATTCTAGGCCTAATTGGGTGCTTCCAAACAGGGTGTTAGGAATTTCTAAATTTCTTTTGTTGTATTTTCCCTCTCTTATTCTCCTCTTTATACAGGGAAAAAGAAGGCACCCAACATTGCCAGCTGTCAATGTGGGACTAAAGGAGGAGGAGGGCATGCGCCAACCAAGGGAGGCGCGGTGCCGGCCAGTGATGACCCACAAGTATAGGGAATTGCAACAGTTTTCGAGGGTAGTATAACCCATTTTATTGATTCGACACGATGGGAGACAAAGAATACTTGCAAGCCTTAACAATTGAGTTGTCAATTCAGCTGCACCTGTGTAACATCCCAGCATTAGAGCTTAGAAATAAGCTAAACCCACATGTGTGCATTGCATTCATACATAGAAAATCCGAATAATTTTCGCGCCTTTAAAATAGAACTTGCCAAAGTGATTGGAGCTTCTCTTAACTTGATAGAATTGAAGTAGATCATCAAGTTAACTATGATAAGTTTCAATATGACCTTTGCTAAAACCTTATTTGGTTAGACATGATGCGGTCTAAGGGTAGACCAGATATAATAAAATGTCACTCATAATACATTGCTCAAATGATTCATATATGATTCTTAAGGGATCATATCATACTATTCATCATACCAACCTATGAATACTAAGTTAAGATTACCACTAGAATAATAAAAATGCAATGATTAATGCTGACCTATCTTATTTTTATCTATTCTTACTATGAGTATCATAGTAATACCTAACCTTAAACTCTTTAATGAGGAGTTGGAAAGAGACTAAGTTAAGATCATCCACTATATATCTTTCTTTCTATAGCAATCTTTATGGAAACTATCTTAATATCTGTTTTTCATCAATTTTGAGTAATCAACCCTTGATTCACAAATTCTTTAAATATCAATCTTTGATCTACTATTTCTTGATCTTAGCATAACATCTAGTTAAATCTTTTAATGAGGGCATAGTCCATTAATAACCTTAATCCAATATGAGCTACTAAGAAGATAAGATAATGGAAAAGTAGGATTGATAAAGTCTTGCTTAGCCAACTAAGAACTTAAGCAATAAATGATTAAAGGATTATAATGGTGATGGTTTAGCCACAATATTGAATGCTTATATTGTGTATAAGTAATACTGGTGGGTAGAACATGATTGAAACCCTAGTAGAGATAAGTTATCCTAGAGTAGTCATTACAAGCCACATAAATATGATTTAGGGTTGGAGTGTGAGTTATTTGAGTATAGTGAATATAGGATGATATTATTCAATTAAAGCTAGTGTATCATAGAGTTTTAGAAGTGATGTTAGTCATCTTAAAAGGATAGTCAACTTTAGAGAAAGGTAGTTAGATGCATACAACTATTGGAGATACATTAGTAATGAATGATTAAGGAAGATTATGAGTAGAGTTTGAAGGAACTACTTGTCGGATGGGAGGCTATCAAAATTAGAGTAGTAGATACAACCAAGCAAAGATGTGAGGGGAAGTTATGAAATACTTGAGTATCAAACTCATTGGATTCATCCATGAGTTTAGAAGGTTAATCAGTGAATAGGAATATTTCTATGAAGTAAACCTCATCATAATAATCATGATGATAGATAGGAAAAGTAATATATCTAGGAAAGGAATTCTTTAATAAGAAGTCTAGAATTATGAATTATGGAAGATAGTAATTATTGGTAAACAACCAACTTTAAATCTTAAGCCAAACATAATATTCATTTCATGTGATTGATCTATCATCTTATATTCATATCACTTTATAGAAATAATTTTCAAGAGCAAATCACATAAGCACATCTCTATTAATTCCAACCATCATAACTATATGTGCTTAAGTATATCTTTATCAATTCCTTTCTATAAAACATTCAAGCTATAACTTTCAAGTGCTAAAGGTGATGTCAACAAATATCCCAAACAGAAAATAATATGCTTAGTTATGGAATCTTTAACCACATCCATATAGGAGTCTAAGTATATTAAAAACCCTAAACCCTAGGGTAAATAATCATAATCCAAAATACTAAACTTCCTTGTTTATCATAAGAGAATAGATACAATTGCCATTTTCCAAATCAATGGAAGTAGTAATGAACATATTCATTTATTTTATATTTCATGCATCAAACAATGATATAGGATCATTATACATATAAAAATTTATATTCAAACTATGAGCCAATTACAGTTAAGTCTTATAAACAATAAGAATACATAATTCAAGAAATCCATAACTAAATGAGGAAAGAAAAATAATAAGAAAAGCTTCTACAAATACTTAAAATGGGTTCATATTGAGTAAATAAAAGAAATAAAAAAAGATTATATAATAAAAGTTCACAAATGATGCTAAATATATTTTAGTATTACTGCAATTATCCAGCAAATAAATTCCCCAAAGAAAAGTTCAAAATATAAATCAAATTCAAATCTGAAAAGGAAAATAGAAAATAGAAAAAGATAAAACAAATAAAAACATTACCTGGCACTGGCTCAACATCTTTGTTTTTATCTGACGCCAAGGTGCAGCCCACAACAACCCAGTAACCAGCCTAGTTATTTCTCTTCTGTGACTGACAAGTGGGGCCAGAGAAGGACTGCGGGTTGAGAAGAAAGAAACGCCAGGGGGTTATCCGCAAAACAACACGTCGTCGTCATCCTCACGCACACAGACAACTCGCTGGAGGAGCTCGCCGCCTCTCGATGCCGTCGTCGTCATCAGCCGTGCACCAAGATGCTCGCTGCCGTTCTAGAGGGGGATAAGAAGGCCACCGCGACGCCCTGCCTCAATCCCTATCCACAATCCCTCCTTATCCTCTCTGATTCGAATGGGGCCAAAACCCTAGATCATCGGAGCAACACCTCACCGACGAACCACATCTCCCCACACCCTTCCAAGCAGCCATGGAGAAGCACCGTCCTTCTTAGATCCTCTGAGAGAAATCCTGCATCAAGGGGAGCACTGGAGTGGACGAATTTGGTCGTTCTTCTTCGCGGCAGTTCGTCAGAAATCTTGTCAGAGAGATCGCCTCCGAGCGCGCCTATCCTTGCCGACCTCTCTATCATCATCAGGGTGAGTTCTTGAACCTTCCAGTATTCTTAAATCGCCTGATCTCATTGTAAATCGCCGTCTCACCGTGTGCCACCGTCGGCCACCATCATAGCTCGTTGGAGCTGAGGCTCCGATGACCATTTCCGAGCAGCGCCGCCACTTTAGGACTCAACACGATGCACTGATTCGAACTAGGTTCACTTCGTTTGCTAGAGCGCAGTAGATCGTCGCCGGCGATCAACCACTGACGGCGGTGGTGGTGCTGATGCCATCGCTACGTCATGCCGACGCCACCCTGAACCTAGTCAACCAGTTTGACTAGTCTTTGTCTCGCGTGGCTGATGACACCTTGGACCCATGTGTCATCGACTGGTAGTAAAGAGAAGGTCAGTAACAAATGCATTTTCTTTAACCAGTGTGCTGAGGTGGCTACTGGCCCACTAATCAGTGACTCAGGCTAGACTTAGGTGCGGTGTAAAAAGTATTCCTGTTTAAGAAATAATAAAATGTTATAAACTCAATTATTAATATTCCATAAATCAAATAAATGATTAAATATTGTTTAATTAATAACTTTTGTTTTGTAATTCAGATAAATGTGTATAATATATGAAAATTTTCAGAAAAATAAAATCTACAACTTAAAACTATTATCAAATATTATTATGATGATTATTTAAATAAATATTATTTAATAAAGATTTTATATGTAATAAAACTTTGATAATTCATATTTTAATAATGGTAAATGTTAAAAATATAAATAGAATACCAAAAATCTTAGAAAAATAAAAATTATAATTTGAAACCATAATCATGTATTATTATTTCACTTAATTAAGTATTCATTATTTATTAAGTAATTATAAAGTAATAAGAATTATAAAAATCATATATTATTATTTATAAATCACAAAAATAAATGTAATATACCAAAATGATCACAAAAATAATATCTACATGTTAAAAATCTTATATTCTACTTCTAAATTAAATAAAAATTCAAATAATTTAATAACTCAGATTTAAACTTATTTACTTTATTGATAATTCATATAAGGATAAATATTTTTTTTAATATTTCTAAAATGGATAAATTAAGTTAATGAATAGTATTAGTCTTAAGTAGTAATAATATAATCCATAATGGTTTAAAACATTACAAGTACCTTAGTATTAAATTATCTTCTACTTTAAGTAAGAATTATATTCTAAAAAGATTTCCACTTATAAAATTAACCTTAAAGAACAATTTATAAATACACAAAATCCTTTCCATCTATGTTAACCACCAAATTACAAAAACTACCACAACACTATAATAAATTCATAAGTAACTAAATAAAATCATATCTTGGTTTATAAATTATACTCACTCATCTATAAAAGGTAAATGATACTACTGCATTATAAAACCAAGAAACTACTACACCAAATAAAAGAATAACCATTCTTAAGTAATCTAAA
The DNA here is from genome assembly GCA_030063025.1 of Avena longiglumis. Taxonomy (NCBI): domain Eukaryota; kingdom Viridiplantae; phylum Streptophyta; class Magnoliopsida; order Poales; family Poaceae; genus Avena; species Avena longiglumis. Next base: position 95,043,893 of record CP125979.1, read on the forward strand.
GGAAATATTCCAGATACACAAGGTACAAGTATTATAAGCATTATACTTTCAAACTATCCTTGTTTTGAAGTTAACTTTAGTCTCCAAGAATCTAAATATAATACAATAAACATTACTATATGTTTTATAGTTAACTTTGGTCTGAAGTAGTTAAGTTATAAAAACATCTCAAACCCAAACCATTCGAGCAAACATAATAATAGCTACCCAACTCAACTAAACACAAAGCTTGTCTAGACCTTAGAAGAGAAACCTTTTCTTCGAAGGTTATTCTTTTTGCCACTTCAAACAAGAACTTTATATAAACAATCCGGAGTAGCATTTCACATTTTGTGTATGTTCCATTGTTTTATGATATTACAATTTTATGATTGTCTCACACACACTCACAAGCCTAAATAAGAATCACAATTATGAAATTATCTAAAAGGGGCAACACATTCTAAAGTAACCATTTTCGGAATCCAAACCCTAGAACAACGTTATCCCCGGGATTCGTGTTTATAAAATGCATCACATTACTTATGCATAAAAGCATATTGCTTATTTAAACATTAGTCCTTACCGGACCAATGATGATGATTTCAGATTTTGAATCTTATACTGACTCGAAGACCGTGAGTGCATAATCTTGCAATCACAAAAGGCAAGTTCACACTTGCTCATGTCCTTTGTTTATTTTCTGTAAAGCATTTTACGAATCCAGCGTTGTTATCACCTGCATTTGAAAAAGGTCTAAAACACTATTTTCGATAATAATGTGTACTATTGGTTACTGATCCAGGGTGATCAGCTAACCTATTAAAATCTGACAGTTGGAATGTTGGAGATATGCCCTAGAGGCAATAATAAATGTAGTTATTATTATATCTTTGTGTTTATGATAAATGTTTACATTCATGCTATAATAGTATTAACAAGGAAACCATTAATACTTGTGTGATTTGTAAACTTAATTTGAAGTCCCTAGTATAGCCTCTATACTTCACTAGCTTGTTGGTTGATTAATGATTGTGGTTTCCCTATCATGAACATTGAGATGTTATCAACAACAAGATCATATCGTTAGGAGAATGATATGGTGGACATACTCCTATAGATAAGCGTAGCATAAAGATCAAGTCATTTCAATAGTTCAATTGCTATATGCTTTACGATACATAGTAACCTAATTCCTTCGACCATGAGATCATGCATATCACCTTTACCGGATGGATGCTTTGATGACATCAAACACCACACCGTAATCGGGTGGCTATAAAGGTGGCATTAAGTGTTCGGAAAGTATTGGTTGAAACACATGGATCAAGAGTGGGATTTGTCCATCCACATGACAGACGGATATACTCTGGGCCCTCTCGGTGGAATGTCATCCAATTGGCTTGCAAGCATGTGACTTGGTCACAAGGGATCACATATCACGAACGAGAAAAGAGTACTTATCGAACGAGGTTGAACTAGGTATGCGAGATACCGACGATCATAACCTCGGATAAGTAAACTATCGTGAGACAAAGGGAAATTGGTATCGTATGTAAGTGGTTCATTCGATCGCAAAGTAATCGTAGAAATATGTGGGAGCCATATGAATTTCAGATTCCTCTATTGGTTATTGTTAGGAGAAGTGTCTCGATCATGTCCGCATAATTCACGAACCGTAGGAGACACTTAAGGATTGACGTTGTTTGAGTAGTTATGGTATTATGAGAAAGAGACCGAATGTTGTTCGAGTCTCGGATGGGATCCGGGATATCACGAGGTGATCCGGAATGGTCCGGAGAATAAGATTCATATAAGGAAAGTCCTGTTTGAGTTCGGGAATGATTAGGTGTTTCATCGGGAATGTTCTAGAAGGTTCGGATTGTCCGGCACTCTGGGGGAGGGTACATGAATGTGTCATTACATATTGGAATGATTGCATCATGTACTAAGTGTTCTTGTTCCAAAAACATGAAAGTCAAATTGCCGTTTGAAAGTCAAACGGCTAAACAGAAACTGTGGGAAGCAGAAACTGGGAAACAAGCAGGAGTTGGAACCAACCTGGAGGAGGAGTTGGACTCCAGCCGGCGCCAGCCCTAGGCCGAGTTGGGGGAGGACTCCTCCTCCTGGCGCGCCAAGGCCCCTCCACCTATATAAGGAGGCGGGGCTCCTCCTAGACACACAACTTTCTACCTCTAAATCTCCGGTTTAGAGCCGCTGGTTTAGAGCCTTCTAATTGGTTTAGAGCCTTCTAATTGGTGTGTCTAATTACTAGACCACTAATAGCCTCTCTCATAAGCTCCACCATACTGCACCGCTTAAGGCGAAGCCTGGGATCTCCCTCTACTTCCGGTACCACGCCAGTTGTCTTTAGGAATCGAGGAGAGTGCTACAACCTCCGTCACTTTGGAACAAGGGAGAGGAAGGTCTTCGTCAGCGAACGCAGTGACCGATCAGCGGAGCGCTGCCGGAACGTGGCGCCGGAAGGATCGTCCACACGATCTTGAGATCGGAAAGAGTACGACTACATCACCCACGAGAATCCGCTCTCGTTAAACGCTTTGGAATCTTCGAGGGTAAGTTATACCATCGACTCGTTGCTACAATCTAGTAGATAGATCTTGGCTTGTTTGTTTGTATGCGATAGAAAATTTTTGTTTTCCATGCTACGAACCCCTACATGGAATACCACTGTTCAGAACTATATCACCTAGGACTTAACAACCAATGTCGCCAGTGATTCTTGCGCCGTATATTACGTATTGACCATGAGATTTGGAATGGGACGGAGAAGTCAGCTGTATCTTCTTCCTCTCGCATGAATCCGGATGTGCAGGTCATGGCTGTTATCCTCGAAGCGTGCATATTAATTGGTAATTTGTAGAGGATATGCAGCATATGGGTGGGAACCCTCAACGTCCCACGATAGTTCTGACATCTAACAGTTTGTACAAACCATTGTCGTAATTCTTTATGTGGTCATGGTGTACACCAATGAGGCATGTGAGGTCGCGAAGGGGGCAGTGAATGACTTGGATCATCTTCTGGGCCCCACATCATGGAATTGTGGACGGGAATAAGCTGCCCGGTTGTGCAACAAAGAGTTGATCTCTCATGGGTAAAGTGACGCACCTCCGCAGAGTGTAAGAACTGTAACTTGTTACTCCCTATTCCGGGAAGGAGCTGCGAACGCGGCGGGAAAGGAACTCCATGAAAGTTCTGGTAAACCCGTGAAGGCTGACGGACATAGCTTTTCAGAATAAAAGCAACCTTTGAAGAAATGTTTATGAAAACTTGCATTGCCTACGACCTACGGTCTGTGGTTGTAGTTATAGTGCATCAAACACTTCTTTTCTAGTGAATTTGCTGAGTACGCTCGTACTCAAAGTATCTTCTCAACCCTTGCTAGATTCTAAAGCCATGAAGGCGATGTCTACACCAAGTTATGCTCCAGGAATCATCAACCGCTAAAGCTCTTCAATTAAGACAAGAAAGTCAACATATACATCAACTCAAGTGAAGACGAAGTTACTGATTAGATAGGAATGTAATCTCTAGCCAAAGAACCTAATTCTGTAGTGTATTGCAATAGTAGCAATACCAATTCTTTAGTTAAAATACTAGTCTTAATAGTATAATAATTCTTACATTGTTTATATTTGATTCTTCTCCGTAAGAAGTTCTTTCTCTCTCTTTAACTTAGAGTGTTCTCTGGATCTTGTGTAAAGAGTGAGTTGTAACCTTTAGCCATGTATTGGACCCGTTGTGTTTCTGTTGTGCCATTCCGAGGGATGTAATACTAGTGAACGGTGTTTCATTGGTGTTATGTCCATGACTATAGTATACTACATCATGCAGTGGTATGTTGGGTCACCGCAACCTGGAAATAGTCTTGCTCACAATAGTTTATCAGTAGCAACAGTTTTGTAGTAGCAATAACAAAGTAACAGTGGCAGTAAAATGAAGACAATAGTAGCAAACGGTAGGATATGAGTGCGGTAGGCATAGGGATGGATGGACGGGCGTTGCATCAACAAGTCTAAACATGTAACTTCAAGATCTAGGGCAATTGCAGATAAATAAGATAAAGCATCCAAGTACTAAACAATCATAGGCATGTGTCCCATATATTTAGCATATGTGCTCGCAATGAGAACTTGCACAACATGTTTTGTCCTGCCAGCCCGTTGCAGCGGGGCCTCAAGGGAATCTACTGGCAATTAAGGTACTCCTTTTAATAGAGAACCGGAGCAAAGCATTAACACTCCATGAACACATGTGATCCTCACATCACAACCATCCCCTCCAGATGTCCCAATTTCTGTCACTTCGGGGCCTTTGGATCCGGACAATAATATGTGTACACAACTTGTAGATAAGATCACAAAAAATACTATCATCATGAAACAATAATAAGTTCAGATTTGGGATCATGGCACTCGGGCACTAGTGACAAGCATTAAACACAACAAGTTGCAACAAAGTAAAATAACACTAATAGAGATACTAGGCACCATACCCTAACAATCTTATTTGATTACATGATAGAACTCATCCAATCCCTACCATCCCCATAGCCTACAACGGGGGATTACTCACTCATGGATGGGGGAAACATGGATGGTTGATGCAGAGGCGTTGTTGATGATGATGGTGACGATCCTCTCCAAATTCCTCGTCCCGGCAGGGTGCCAGAATGGAGTTTCTGGTTTCGAATCGCAGTTTCTGGTGGTGGCGGCGCAGCGAAACTCTTTCTGGAAAAATGTCGAACCCCCATGAGTTTTTAGGTCAAGAGGCATCTTATAGGCGAAGAGGGAGGCCGAGGGGGTGCCCGAGGCGGCCACACCCCTCCCAGGCGCGGCCTGGCCTGGCTCGCGCGGCAGGGGTGTGGGCCCCTCGTGGCCCACCTCCGCCTCGTCTTCTAGCTCCGTGAGTCTTCTAGTGAAATAGGATTTTTGGCATATTTCCGGGATTTTTCCTGATAGTTGATTTTCTACACAAAAACTAAACACCAAGGTAATTCTGCTGAAAACAGCGTTAGTCCGTGTTACTTGTATCCAAATCACACAAGTTTAGAGGAGAAACAATAACAAAAGTGTTCGGGAAAGTAGATACGTTTTGGACGTATCAACTCCCCCCAAGCTTAGCTTATTGCTTGTCCTCAAGCAATTCAGTTAAAAACTAAGTGCGATAAAAGAACTTTCACGAACACATTTGCTTCATATGATGTATATATTATCAGCACAGGAGTAGAAATTTAGACGATTCATAATAAAGAGTATGCAACTAAGTCTAGTCAATAGTCATTGCAAGCTATGAAGAGATTCCAACTCAATAATAATAAGTAGCATGAAACATAAACATAAGCAACATTGCAATGCTCATAAAAAGGCATGATAGAGTGGTATATCGCTTGCCTTTGACGATGGAGCAAAATGTGAATGCCAAGGCACCTCTAAAGTTCAAGTGAAGACTAGAAGTAAAGATATCAAAGATATAATCATCAAAGTTATGACATAATTAACCAAGTTTTGAGACAAGCACATTACACTAAGAATGACAACTATGTTCTCAAGAAGTGCTCATAGAATAAGTGGTGACTCAACAAGGAAGTGAAAAGGTTTTGAAAGGTTTCAAAGGCTTCCAAATGCTGAAAGTAAGGTACTCATTAGCTTTGAGCTCTCATTGCCCCTATCATAGGCATCTTTAGATGGTTAATGGTGAAAGTGAGGTCCAATATGAGTTATATGCTTGACAGACCATAAACTGGAAATCTCATGTCCCTTGAGTACGAAGGCCACTCCTCGTGCTACTCAACTTTAGTTACCGGTAAGTTGTTTTCATAGTAAATACATGTGTATCATTGAGAACCGCCAACGGGGTACCCCTTGCACATGATACAAGAGATATCCCATAATCAAAATGACAAGGCAAGCAGACAATGAGCATCTTAGCAATCTCTTATTTACCATGGAAAAATGGTGTTTTTTTCTGTTTCCTCTTTTCAATATGTCTCTCTTTTTTTATATAAGAAGAAAGCTTCATAGATTGCTCATTATGGTGATGCTGCAAGTTTTCACCATGATTAGGCATGGCTTAAGCTAGTGGCCCAGGCGTTTCTCTAGCACATATACATAACTCCATGGACTTACAAGCTCCCCTTTTATTTCACACCGATGACATCCATAAACAAAAGAGCATGATATCAACTGGGTATATATTTACAGGTGTTGAAAGCGTTCCCCATGACAGCACGATTCTGCTAACTCCCAGCCTATAATTTGTAAGCATATAACTTTCATGGAGAGTCAAAATGGTTCAGATTTATTAAGCTCAAGAAATAAAGTGTGCCATCAAGTTAGTGAGAGATTTACTAACCAACTTTCTCAAAACAAGCAAACATTTTATTTGGAAGAAAACAAGGCATAATGAATATGCACAGAATAGCAAATGATGCTAGTAGGTAGGTATGGTGGACACTTTTGGCAATATTGGTTTTGGGGAGTTGGATGCACAAGTATAGAACATACTCGGTGCAAGTGAAGGCTAGCAATAGAGAGGGAGCGACAAACGAGAGAGCAATAACTGTCATAATCATGCTTGCAACAAGACAAGACTAATTATGGCATGAAAGTGATACAAGAACTCTGAGGCAAAATAAATCATCGAGGCTTACTGACTATTGTTTAGTCATATGCATGCGTGAGCATGCGCCAAGTCGATTCACATGAAACATTCAGAGGAGGATACCACAATATCATACCAGGTTATGAATAGAACAATGCAAGCAAACATTCATATGTCATGCTACAAACTATTAGCAATCTGGAGCTAATCATGAGAGAGCAAAAACTACTAAGCATCTATAAATAACATACACCTTACATGAACAGACTAAGCATGCCCACAATGACGAGTATATGTAAAAAAATGAAAAAAATAGAGTTCATTACCATCCTCTTACCACACCTTGATGAGTGCAGCAGCACTTCGTTTGGAGACCCCAAGCGGAAGGTATGATGCAGTTCAGCAGACAAGTTTCCCTTAGTAAGAAAGCAAGGTTATCGAACCAGTAGGAGGAAGGAAATGCCCCAAAGGTGCTGCAAGCAACGTGGATACCTGCACAACACAAACTCAAGACTTTGCCCCAACTAACAGTGAGGTTGTCAATCTCACCGGTTGCTGTAATAAAGGATTAGACGTATGGTGTGGAAGGTAATGGTTTGCAACAAGTAAACAAGTAACAGTGGAAGATGTATCAGTGGTAAAGATTGAACCGGGGTCCATAGTTCGCTAGAGGTGCTCTCCTTGTATAAACAACATGGCATGAAGGGTAAACAAATTACAGCAGGGCAATTGACAGGAACTAAGCAAGGCATAACAATGCAATAACAGACAAAAATATCCTATGAGATTCGGTTGAGCAATACAACAATATACATAGACCGCCATCCAACTGCATCTATGACTAGAAGTCCACCTTCAGGTTATCATCTGAACCCCCTCCAGTATTAAGTTGCAAGCAATAGACAACTGCTTTAAGCAAAGTGTGTAAGGTAAACAATCCACTTGTTCCATGAACAAGAGACCGTTGTTTTCTCCCTAGTAGCAACAACACATCTACAACCGAAGATATTTCTGTCACTTCCCTTGGAAACTAAAGGCATGAACCCACTATCGAGCATAAATACCCCCTCTTGGAGTCACTAGCAACTACTTGGACAAGATAGCTACTAACAACAGAGAGAATGCAAGATCACAAACAACACAAACATGATAGAATCATACAGACAAAACCATTAATCAATCTGGCATAGTAATCTCAATATCCATCGGATTCCCGCAAACATAACATGCATGATTACAAATAGATTAGATCTTGATCATGAACGAAGCTCACAAGATCTATACATGAAAGCACAAGGAGGAGATACAACCATCTAGATACTACATGGACCCATAGTCCAAGGTGGAAATACTCACGCTTCATACCAGAGAGAAGGCCTCTGGGATGATTTCCCCAGAGCATATAACAAGATAGGAATTAAGCTGATGCTTCGAAAGAGATTCTTGATTACTTCAAATAGTCACACAATCACTAATGATTAGGTTAAATAGAAGCAAGTGGTTCCCATGAGGATATATAGATCCAAATATAAGGAAACACATACCAAGAATCACTCTCACACACAAGATCCAAGAGATGAGCAATAAAACATCTAAGCAAATTGGAACTTGTATGATCAAATGTGCCACATGGGAGCTAGATAATTCTCAATATCAATTCTAAGTGGCACTACCTCAAATGTCCACATTTTCTAGGTTTGTAATATGCACAAAGCATACAACTCCCCTATAATGTGAGAAACAATGAGATCTCAACAAGAGGCAAAATATCATACTAGAGAGGATTAATGAACATTATAGAAAAAGATTTTCTTGTGAGAAAGACATACCACAAAGAGACTAGATAAACATGCAATAAAGCTACTAAGTGGTTTTCCTCGTGTATACACATTTTAGGATTGTGGAATGCCCAAGCATGACACTCCCCCAAAACGGAATAGTCCATTAATCCCTCACAAGAGCCAAATAAGATACCTACTAGAGACAATAAAGGCTCCAAACCAAGAAACACAAACACATGGTGTGCCAACCAACAAACACAAGTATACTTGACAACTCAAATAAGTAAGAGGTAAGCACAACATATACAAACACATGCAAGATACAAAACCAACACATGCACAAGGGATCAAGTAACTATTAATGTAAAGGAGTTAAGCACAAGTTACCGGAAGGAGGAACATTGGATAAGGAATAGAAGCATGATAACCAATGACTTGACTTTGACAACAAGAATATAATGAAGATCCCTCAATTCTTCATAAGGTAGGCAAGTCTCCAATGCCCTCCAAAAACACCTATTGATCGAGTTTTAGCTTGTTGGTCCTCAACCAAGTTGGGTCCTAAGAAGTTAGTCACAATAGGCTTGGCTACCCAAATGGTTCTTTTCTTGACACCACTTTGGGCACCAACAAATTTGGCAAACACATTGCCACCCTCATCCTTACGAAGTGAATAAGCATCATCAATCAAGATAGGATGGGATGAGGAGTTACCCATGGTGCATGAGGAAGAAAGGTGCCCCTTCTCACGGCAAATGTAGCAAGTTCTTCTCTTACCATCTTTCTTCTTGGGAGGAGCTGCACCATGAAGAAGAGCTTGAGGCTTCTTGGGAAGTGGCCCATCTTGAGCTTGTGGAGGAGCTTGAGGCCGCTTCCCTCGTTGCTTCTCACTAAGAGGCTCCTTCTTCAATGGGCAATCCCTCACATGATGCCCTTCTTCCTTGCACTTGAAGCACACAATGTTAGCCGAATTCTTCACTTGTCCTTGGCCCTTCTTCTTGTTGCCCTTGTGCTTCAACGAGTTAGTGGGCTTGCTCTTGGTGTTGGAGTTGAATCCAAGCCCACTCTTGTCACTTGGGGGTCGTCACACAGTCAACATCTTCTTGCGTGTGGTCTTCCCTTCATGACACCTTTTCAAGTCATTCTTCAAAGAAGTGACTTGATCCTTGAGCTCTTTGACTTCCTCAACATGGTTAGTATCAACAACTATACTAGAGGAAGTGGAAGCTTCATGGTTAGAGCAACAAGGCAAGGAATGCAATTCATCACAAGATATAGCATGGTTGCGAGAGGATGAATTACAAGGACTAGCACATGGCAATATAACATTAGGAGTAGATATAGTTCTAATGTCCACACGAGGCCCACTAGATGTTACCTTTGATACAATGGCCTCATGATCTAACCTTAGCCTACCATGGGAGACTATAATATCCTCATGCGAGCTTGAGAGCTTGGCATGACTTTCTTCTAATTTCCCATAGTTGCTAGTTAGCAAAGCAAGTTAATCCTTTAGCTCAACATTCTCCTTCAAGATAGATGCTTCACAAGAAATAGAGTTAGTAGCACAAACACCATCATTTAATGCAAGACATGAGGGTAACTTGGAAAGCTCTTTAGAATATGAAGCTTTAAGTTGCTCATGTGACTCACTGAGTTTGATGATCTCACCCTTGATGACCCTAGAGCCATTGTTGAGGTTCTCAAAATTCTCAAGGAGTTTGGCATAAGCAACTTCAAGTTCATCATTTTTAATTTGAAGGGCACTTGCCAACTCAAAATCTCTATCATGGGATTTCTTTACTCTAGATAGATCTAGAGCAAAGGTCTCCTCAAGAGATTCCTTAGTGGTTTGTTTCTCTTCAAGAGCTTCATTTAGTTTGGCAATGTCATTAGCATACTCACGCTCAAGACTACCCATTTCGTCAATAGTATCCTCATGCTCATCAACAAGTTGCCTGCTCTCTATAGCATAGGTTAATATCTCAATGAAAGTAGTGCAAGCATTTTTATTTGGATGAAGAGCACGAAGGACTATCCCCCCTTCTATTTTAAAGAAGCAACATCATCATCTACTTCATGATCAACATTCACATCATCATGAGATATATTGGGATCCAAAGGAGTGGTTACCTTTGAACCCTTAGCCATGAGGCACAAGTGAACATTGGGAGAAGATGATGATGGGGGAACACGTGAAGCTCCAATGGCAAACTTGCCTTGGCCCACACATTCTTCAATTTACTCTACATGGTTATCAACTGTAGAGGTCCCAACCTAATAAGGTAGGTTCCTCCTGTGTTATACAATGCTAGTCCCTAGATCATTAGCTAGCATCCACAGTTAAGATGTAATATCAAGATACAAAGGTCATAATATAAATTTATAACCAGGAATAACATAAGTTTATTACATCAAACATAGCTCATTTGGCTATTACAATACATTGCAGCGGAATAACTATAGTCATGGGACCTTCATCTTCAAAGTGCCACATGCAGATGTTGGTTGTAGACTTTGTAGTCCTAGTCAATCAAACAATCTTCATTTAAAAACAATCAACCTGCAACATTACAAGTTACAGCCACATGGGTCAATACATTTGAATTGTATTGGCAAGCTTCACTTCTATGTATAATAAGAGTGGATCCTATCATTACATGCATATTTGGCTAAGTAGAGTTTAAGGCTTATTTGCATAAAGCAATATTTTATCCTACCTTTTCAAAAAGGTTTTGGTCCTTTGTCAAATTTCTTTTCCAAGTTCCTTGAACTACTTGGTAGAAACTCAATTGTTCAAGTCCTTGTCAAAATTCCTTGAGCACCTTGGTAACCCCAAGTGCATCAAGTGTTTAAGCAAAAATCTCTTGAGCACCTTGGTAACCCCAAGTGCTTCAAGCTTAACAAAATATATTTGAATTCCTTGGTAGACACACAAGGGCATCAAGTTTTTATTTTAGAAGTTGGAATGTCGAGATCTCCCATAGTTCAACTTTAGTTGCTCAGTATTGTCCATAACCGGGGACACGGCTAAGTACTTAGATTTTATTAACTTCTGCAGAAGGAGTACACTTTACCCACATGTCATAATCCCATCTTGTTGCCACCAGTGGCCTACTGGATTAGTGCTCACCAAGATGGAGTACCGGCAGACTGAGAGTGTGACTAAGTCTTTCCAAAAGGTCCTCCCATACATCATTGCTAGCTTGTCTTCAGCTCCCATGAAGCATTCCAGATCCCCATGTCCGGTAACTAAAGACAATGTATGGGTCTTCCTAATGTAGTTGACTAAGCCAGAGCCATAATAGCATGTGGTTGCACACGAAAGCCACAATTGGAGAAACATGCTCAATCTCTAAGTTTCCTAGGTGGTTTTCTTTTGGAGCACAACACAAAGTGATTCCCATAGACATGGTCCCTTTTGTTGCCACCTTCTCCAAAACTTAAAGTACCCACCACCTAGGTGGTTCATTGAGTCCTTGTTTTATTAAGTAAAACATAAGTCCTTTCTCAACCTTTGTAAAAATCTCAACATGTATCTCTTTTCAAAATGAAGCATGGCTAAGCATGTACAACTTACAATATTTTTACTAAGGAGTGTATAGGGAATCCTATTAGGATTTAGCATAGCATAAGTACAAAATTGTTTTCATGCATGTTTTTCATAATCCACTAAGTATAATGAAATTAATAGGACATTTGTTTGATAGTGTAACTTGCCTTTTTGGTAGGGGATGGTGGTTCACTCCTTGACCTTGCTAGTCTCACACTTTGCTAAATTTACTACAAGTCAATCAAACAAGCATAGTATCAAGTAGCATTCCAAACCAATATTCAAACAACATTTAACACACACAAAGCAGTGGATTCTAAGTCATGCATAAGTATGCAAATGATGGTTCTATTGCAAGAATGGTTTCCACTAGGTTTATAAACTTTGTAAGGTCCACATTGGTCATTTACCAAAATGGCAAAGTCATTTGCAAAAGGCTTTAGTCCATAAACCATTTTTAAAATCTAACCATCATTTCATGTGGTGAAAAATATTTTTTTCAAAGTAAAATTTTATGTTTTTCACCAAATGGGTTGTCATTTGCAAGGCTTGGTGTTTTGGGTCAGTAGGTTTGTTTCAAAACATTTTCCCAAAGTTTTCCTTGCAAAATCATTTCCATAATAAACCTAATAATTTTATTTGGCTTGAAAATGGCTAAATCAATTAATTCAACCCAAATTTTACAAAAATCATTTTTAGCACTAAAGGTTGGTTCCTAGGGTCAGTAAGGTCACAACAATTCATTTTGCAAAGGTTTTACTCTAAAAATCATTTTTAAACAATTTTTATACTCTAAACAATCACACAAAAGAATCTACGAAAATAAGCAACCTAACAGATACTATTTGATAAACTAATTTCACAGTCGGCTAGGGCTTGCTCTCCTGAATCCAACGACATAAAATTTGCAATTTTTGGACGTGTGGTTTGAAAGTTATAAGGGTTTGAAAGTCACACCTAAATCAGATTTCAAACTTCGCTTTCAAATAGACCGCCACGCTGCCGCTCGTGATTGGCCGACAGGTTCGTCGGATCGCGTCTTTGCAGCCGTAGGATCTCATTTAGATCGAGCGGTGCAGCAAACGATACCCTTCGCTTATGTTCTATTACGCCTTACGATCTAGATCTAACGGACGAAATCAATCAACCATCAATCGCGAGCTTGGCTGCGGGACGATGACGGCGACGAGGTGCTCGCGGTGGTTCTAGGAAGCAAGGAAGACGGAGGGGGTGCTCACCGAGATCGCGGGGGGTTGGGGAAGCTCAACGTGTGGTCGACGAAGCAGGGGGCGCACGGGAACGGTGGCGATTGCTCGCCGGAGACTTCGTCGGCGTCGGGTGGCTCTGTCATGTCGGCGACGCCGTAGATCACGCGGAGGCAAGACAGAGCATGGTCAAAAGTAAGACCAAGGAGAAGATGCTCGCGTGATCGAGAAGCGTAGGGCGTCGGATTTCACCCGGGAACGCGCGGAGTTGGAGGCGACGGCGGTGCTCGGAGTTTGTCGAGGACGGTGTTCTGGTGCGCCCGCGGTCGAACGAAGAGCACAGGGAGAAGCGTCTGGGAGTGGGGAAGCTGTAAGTGTGCTCAAGGAGGCTCGGGGTGGTGTGTGCTGGCCGGAATCGGAGATAGGAGCTCGTCGGAGCAGCGGCGATGCAGGAGTGATTGGCGACAGCCTAGGGGCAGAGAGAGGGAGTGGTCTGGGGGAAAAGGAGGAGGAGACGCTGGGGTTTTAACGCGCATGGTCAAGGCGATTAATGGTGGCCGCATTAAGGTGTATTGAATCCGCGGAATCAAGGCCTGCAACGGCCGGCGAGGGGGAAAAGGCGTGGTTCGCGGGTGGAGAAGAAGGGGGCGCGGTGTGGGGTCCTCTGGTCAGTGAGAAAGGAAGAAGGAGAGGGGTCCACATGTCATCGTCTGCGCGGGTCAGATAGTTGGTTCGAATCGTTTTCTGCGGGGAGGAGAGAACTGGGTTAAGTGGGCTGTTGGGCTGGCTCAGTTGGGCCTATCCTTTTCCATATTTTTTTCTGCCTTTTCGTTTTGTTCTTTTCTATTTCTATTTTCTGATTTGATGTTCAAACAATTGATTCAACCAACAATGCAAACCATTCAAACAATTCAAACATGTAATGAGTTTTTGGTTCTGTTTAGTAGCATAAACCAACTTCCAAAATAAAATAATATTTTAAATCTTTTTAGGTTCCATTTATTAATTAAATAAAATGGACCATGGTTTATTAATAAAATAGGGTTTGGTTTATTTAGTAAAATCTCCATTTTGAATCTAAATATTTTCAAAACCAAATCAGTAGGTTTTATTTGGAAATAAAGAATACTTGGAAACTTGTTTAAAATAAAATAACATTTTATTTTAGGGTCCATTATTAATTAAATATAATAGATTTTCATTATTAATTCAAATAGGATTTATTTTATTGAGATATTTATTTTGAAATCTAAAATAAAGCCAAAACATTTTAGTAGGTTTTATTTGTGAATATCAATATTTGGAATACTTATTTTAAATAATAAGATTTGAAGTTCCAATTGAATTCAAAAAGTTTCTTCTAGCTCTGAAAATCAAACAAAGTCTTATTTAATTCATTTATTTTCACATTACAATATTTGGAAAATCTTGGGATGTGACATCAACACAAGTACTATAGGAAATAGAAGCATATTTATCATGGCAACAAGGCAAAGCGAGCATATCATCATGAGACATATTCAAGGCATTTCTACATGATATGCAAGGGCAATCAACACTAGGATGTAAATCACATGTGGTCCTACAAGTGTTCATGCCCACAGATACAACATTGCAATGAGATAGAGACAAAGGATCATGAATGGAAATCTCACTATCTACATTGCAAGTTCTATCACCACTCACCATATTATTACCTTGAGATAACTCATATGTTGGTGAAGTGGAAGAAGATGAGAACTCATTGCGGCCGGAGGTAGAGGGAACACAATCATCCTCATTAAGCTTGGACACATCATATTTTGCTTGAAGCTTGGTCCATATATCATGAGCGTTCCGGAAAGGCATGATTGAGGAAAGAACTACAAAGCTCACAACATTAACAAGCACATTAGATGCTTGAGCTTCGAGATAAGAGTTTGTCTCCTCCTCCAAAGATAGATTTTGGGGATCCTTAGGAGGAGACAAGACCATATCTAGAATTCGCTCAATATTTGGGTCAATGGCCTGGAGATGACTAAGCATGCGAGAGCGCCAAACATCATAATGAGTGCCAACAAATATAAATGTGTGAGAGTGCACTAAACCAATAGGAGACATCTTTACTCTCGAGGCAGTGAAGCCTAAAAGCGAGAGACCTCGCTCTGATACCAATTGAAAGTACAAAGGAAGTCGCCTAAAGGGGGTGAATAGGCTTTTAAATTATTACGGTTTAGGATCAAGTAAATGCGGAATAAAACTAACATTTAATTTATTGAGCACAAAACCTAGCCACTAAGTTTACCTAAGTGCACCAACAACCTATGATAAGCAATACAAGCAACAAGGTGACAACAAGATATAAAAACTTCAAGCATGATGGCTATCACAATGTAAAGTGCATAAGTAAAGGGCTCGGTTGAGAGATAACCAATGGACATGGAGACGAAGATTTGTTTCCCGAAGTTCACTTCCAAAGAAGCTACGTCTCCGTTGGAGAGGTGCGATGGCGCAATGATCTCCGAACGCCACAAATGGCTCACCTCGAGGTGTGGTGGCTCGATGCTCACCCAACGCCACACAGGGCCTCACCCCGGATGCGGAAGCACGCAACTCACCGATGCCACAAAAGGCTCACCCTATTGTCCCGAGTGCGCACCACAAAAGGCGGGCACTCGCTCCACTATGGGACGCTTGAGGGCAGTCACCGAACCCGTACAAGATTGGGGCTAACTCCACAACTCAATTGGAGGCTCCCAACAACAAAGCCACAAAAGGCTACAATGCCACAAAAGGACAACAAAGCCACAAAAGGCCACAAGACCACAAAAGGTCAACAAGACCACAAAAGGTCAACAAGACCACGAAAGGTCAACAATCCAACCATACAACTGTCTAGGGTTCCAAGAACCCAAGAGTAACAAGCCCACAAGCTTGTACTCGCTGAATCTCCGAGGAGAACTCAATCCTATGCAACAAATGCAAGGGCAAGTCCTTCACTCCCAAATTCCAACAAAGCTACAAAAGCTATTGGGGGAATAAGGGAGGAAGAACACAAGAGGAGAACACAAAACTCTCCAAGATCTAGATCCTAATGATTCCTTCACAAAGAAGGGATTTAGCTTGGGGGATTGTAGATCTAGATCTCTCTCAAATCCCTCAAAAAGATGCAAGAATCATAGGAAGGGAAAGGGAGAGGGAAAGCTTCTTCTAGGTCAACAATGGAGGAGAGAGAGAAAGCCAGGAACCAAGAAGAAAAGTTAGTGCCCATGAAGGGGAAGAGGAGCCCCTTTTAAAGGTCTCCCAGATCTGCCCATTATGGGCATTCGCGACCCTGGCCGGAACTTCCGGTGGGAGGCTGTTAGTTCTGGTGGCACTCAGCCAATGGTCAAAAACTGCAAAGCGAGAAACTGAAAACACGTGTCCTGGTCGGAACTTCCACCGGTTCACCGAAACTTCAGGTGGGAGGGGAACTTCCGGTGGAAGTTCCGATTGAAGTTTCATCAAATAGACACAACCAAAATAGAAGGTTACTGAACGTGAGCGGAACAAGAGCCGGATTTTCAATCGGTACTTCCGGCGGCAACTAGGCCCGAGCGGAACTTCCGGTCCCTGGCCGGAACTTCTGGTGGGGGTGATATTTCCGCTGTAACTTCTGGCCCAAATTCCGTCAAATACAATAAACCAAATAGAGAGGATACAGTACGTGAGCGGAAGAAGAACTAGAACTTCCACCGGAACTTCCGGCGGCAAAATGCCCTAGCGGAACTTCCGATGAGAAGCCGGAACTTCCGGTCAGGGAAATTCCAGAAACCAGAAATGCAATAACTTTTGCATCCGAACTCCAAACAAGATGAAACCAATTTTGTTGGAAAGATAACGATGAATAGAATCTATATGTGAAGTATCCCCTTGGGAGAAAATACCATGAATATATATGTGAAGTATCCCCCAAGGTGTGGAGCCAGAAAACTCGCAAGATCAAAAACAACAATAAGATATGCAAGTGAAATCCTTATTTGATGAACTAGAGCTTGTTATGATGATGACCACAAGCTGTAGATCTTCTCATGGATAAGAACCAAATAAGAACCAAGAAAGATGATGCTATGAATGCAAAGGTTTGAGCTCTCTCTGAACGATGCAAACGAGACACCCGCTTGAGAGCCCCTCTTGATAGTACGACCATCTACCCTAAACCTGGTCTCCCAGCTAACAACACAAGACTGGCAAAAGAGAAGCCCTATAAAGAACATACATTTGCCTTGAGCATCCCACTTGAACTTGATGCAGACCATCTTGTTCTTCTATAGTGGAAACACCTTTCTTGTTTGCTCTTGCTTGATAAAGATGAAGACTTGCAAATTGCTCCCCCATACTCCATGGGGAAACCTCTTCTTTGAACTTGTCTTCATCACCCCATGATCATGAGGATGTAAAGCTTCAAGCATGAGATCTTCTAGAGATGGCGCATCTTAAGCTTAACCTTCTTCAACCCTTCTTGAGGTTGATCCATCTTGATGCAACTCTTTGCACTTGTCTTGATAAACCTTCAACCTCCTTCTTTCTTCATGATTCCAATGGCACAAAGCCCTTGGTCATTTCTTCATCTTACAACCTTGAGACCAACACATGGCCCAAGCGATGCCAATGGACAAACCTACAAGTGAAACTCAATTTACACATTAGTCCATAGAGATTGTCATTAATTACCAAAACCACACATGGGGGCATACATGCCCTTTCAACTACTTTCTCAGTCCTACCCCTCTCCAACTACGCTTGACAAAGGATATTTCATACAGTAAATCTCTCAAAGTATCCTGATACGTTGGAAACGTATCTATAATTTTTGATGCTCCATGCTTGTTTAGTATCTACTTTGCTTTACTTGTCCACACTTTGAGGTGCTTTTACATGTTTTATGGTACTAACCTACTAACAAGTTGCAACAGTGCCAGATGCCTATTTTCTGCTGTTTTTGGTTTCAGAAAAGTTAGTAAAGAAATATTCTCGGAATTGGACGGGACAAAGGACAAAGTCAATTACTTTCCGCGGGGAACAAGAAGTCCACGGGAGAGCCCAGGGGGGGCGGCCAGAGGGGCCAGACCCACCCCAGGCGCGGGTGGGCCCCACCACGCGCCTAGCTAGGGTTTGGTCGCCCTGGCGGCCGCCTCGGTCACCCCTTCACCTATAAGAAGCCCCCGATGCAGAAACCCTGAGTACCCGATCAAATCTCCACGAAACCGTCTGTAGCCGCCGCCACCATCGTCCCTAGATCGGGGGGATCTGAAGTTCTTCCCGGCACCCTGCCGGAGGGGAGATCATGTATGATGCGTGGGTAGTTCCACCTTGTATTATGGGTCCATGTAGTAGCTAGATGGTTGTATCTCCTCCTTTGTGATTTCATGTATAGATCTTGTGAGATCCGTTCATGATCAAGATCTAATCTATTTGTAATCATGCATGTCGTGTTTGCGGTGATTCGATGGATATTGAGATTATTATGTTGGTTTGATTAATGGTTTTGTCTTTATGATTCTATCATGTTTGTGTTGTTTGTGATCTTGCATGCTCTCCGTTGTTAGTAGCTATATTGGCCAAGTAGTTGCTAGTGACTCCAAGAGAGGGTATTTATGCTCGATAGTGGGTTCATGCCTCTAGTTTCCAAGGGAAGTGACAATAATCTCTTCGGTTATAGATGTGTTGTTGCTACTAGGGAGAAAACAACGGTCTCTTGTTCATGTAACATGTGGACTGTTTACCTTACACACTTTGCTTAAAGTAGTTGTCTGTTGCTTGCAACTTAATACTGGAGGGGGTTCGGATGATAACCTGAAGGTGGACTTCTAGTCATAGATGTAGTTGGATGGCGATCTATGTATATTGTTGTATTGCCCAATCGATTCTCATAAGATCTTTTTGTCTGGTATTGCATTGTTATGCCTTGCTCAGTTCCTGAAAATTGCCATGCTGTAATTTGTTTACCCTTCATGCCATGTTGTTTATCTAAGGAGAGCACCTCTAGTGAACTATGGACCCCGGTCCAATCTTTACCATTGATACATCTTTCACTGTTACTTGTTTACTTGCTGCAAACCATTAACTTCCACACCATACGTTTAATACTTTGTTACAGCAAACCGGTGAGCTTGACAACCTCACTGTTTGGAAATCCTTTGTTACGTTTAATCATAGTTTGGAAATCCTGGAAGATTCCCGCGACTCTCATAAATTCAGGGCATGGATAAATGGAAGGGAAGACTTCCTCCTCACGATGGACTTTCATTGGTTTAGGTACCATCAAATCATGTTGATTCAGTTGGTATGCACTCATCTTCTTTTCTGAGATTTTTAGACAAACATCAAACCAAGTAGTTTCCAAGTTAATAAATGATGAGGAACTACAATAGGAGCTTGCTAGAGGGCTAAGCATGCATCAAAATGAAATCTCTAAGCATAGAACAAGCATGCAAGCTCACACAACCTGACACCTATAGTAGCAAAATACTCAAGATACAATCTACCAATCAAAAATCTAATTGGACAAGCGGAGGAGGCACATACTGTAGGGTTTCGTAGCATGGAAAACAAAAAATTTCTATCGCATACAAACAAACAAGCCAAGATCTATCTACGAGATTGTAGCAACGAGTCAATGGAATAACTTACCCTCGAAGATTCCAAAGTGTTTAACGAGAGCGGATTCTCGTGGGTGATGTAGTCGTACTCTTCCCGATCTCAAGATCGTGTAGACGATCCTTCCGGCCATGCGTTCCTAGCGCTCCAGCTTGGTCACATCGTTAAACTCGATGAAGACCTTCCTCTCCTTGTTCCAAAGAAAATGGAGGTTGTAGCACTCTCCTCGCGATTCCTAAGAAGATAACGCGTGGTACCTAAGTAGAGGGAGATCATGAGGCTTTGCCTTAAGCCGAGTGAGTATGGTGGAGTATGAGAGAGTTCCTCGGCGGTCTAGGATTTAGACACACCAATTAGAAGGCTCTAATCCGAGGCTAAGGCAATTAGAAGCTCTAAACCAAAACGGCTCTAAACCGGAGGCTAGGGCTAGGGTTTAGATTTAGAGGATAGGAACTTGTGTGTCAGAGGAGGGAGCCCCGCCTCCTTATATAGGTGGAGGGCCATGCCAAGGGGAGGGGAGTCCTCCCAAATCGGCTTGAGGTGGGTCCGGTTGGAGGAGGATTCCTCCCAACTGTTTCCTCTCCTTCCTCTTTCCCTCTTTCCAATTTTAGCCGTTTGACTTTTCAAACTTGCTATTTGACTTTTCAATTTAGGATTCAATTTAAACCTTTATTTGGAACAGTGAGAACACTTAGTACATAATGCAATCATCCCAATATGCAATGACACATTCATGTACCCCTTCCCCTCCGGAGTGTCGGACATTCCGGAACCTTCTAGAACATTCCCGATGAAAACACCGGAATCATTCCCGAACTCCAAAACGGGACTTTCCTTATATGAATCTTATTCTCCGGACCATTCCGGATCACCTCGTGATATCCCGGATCCCATCCGAGACTCCGAACAACATTCGATCTCTTTATCATAATACCATAACTACTCAAACAACGTCGAATCCTTAAGTGTGTCTCCCTACGGTTCGTGAATTATGCGGACATGATCGAGACACTTGTCCGAACAATAACCAATAGAGGAATCTAGAAATTCATATGTCTCCCACATATTTCTACGATTACTTTGCGATTGAATGAACCACTTACATACGATACCAATTTCCCTTTGTCTCACGGTAGTTTACTTATCCGAGGTTATGATCGTCGGTATCTCTGCATACCTAGTTCAACCTCGTTACCGATAAGTACTCTTTTCTCGTTCCCGTGATATGTGATCCCTTGTGAGCCAGTCACATGCTTGCAAGCTAATTGGATGACATTCCACCGAGAGGGCCCAGAGTATATCTATCCGTCATATGGATGGACAAATCCCACTCTTGATCCATGTGTCTCAACCAATACTTTCCGAACACTCAATGACATCTTTATAGCCACCCAGTTACGGTGTGGTGTTTGATGTCATCAAAGCATCCATCCGGTAAAGGTGATATGCATGATCTCATGGTCGAAGGAATTAGGTTACTATGTATCAGAAAGCATATAGCAATTGAACTATTGAAATGACTTGATCTTTATGCTACGCTTATCTATAGGAGTATGTCCACCATATCATTCTCCTAACGATATGATCTTATTGTTGATAACATCTCAATGTTCATGATAGGGAAACCACAATCATTTATCAACCAACAAGCTAGTGATGTATAGAGGCTATACTAGGGACTTCAAATTTAAGTTTACAAATCACACAAGTATCAATGTTTCCTTGTTAATACTATTATAGCATGAATGTAAACATTTATCATAAACACAAAGATATAATAATAACTACATTTATTATTGCCTCTAGGGCATATCTCCAACAGTCTCCCACTTGCACTAGAGTCATCTAATCTAGATTACATGGTAATATACCGAACACCCATGGCAGTTTGGTGTTGGTCATGTTTTGCCCTCGGGAGAGGTTTAGTCAACGGCTCCGCCACATTCAGATCTGTGTGTACTTTGCAAATCTTTATATCCCCATCTTGGATATGTTCTTGAATAGCGTGAAAACGTAGCTTGATGTGCTTCAGCTTCTTGTGTGACCTTGGTTCTTGCGCATTGGCTATGGCGCCCATGTTATCACAAAGAGATAGACATTGGGTCCAAAAGACTAGGAACCACACCCAGCTATGTAATGAACTCTTTCATCCATATCGCTTCTTGTGAAGCCTCAAGCATCCATGTATTTCGATTCAATTGAAGATCTCGCCACAACGCTTTGCTTTGCACCTCCGCTAATCACGCACCATTCAAAATAAATACGTATCCAGTTGTGATTTAGAATCATCCGGATCGGTGTTCCAACTAGCATCGGTAACCATTAACAATGAGCTGTTCATCACCTCCATAAGAAAGAACCATATCCTTAGTTCTTCTCAAGTACTTAAGGATGTTTTTGATCATGTCCAATGATCCACTCTGGATCACTTTGATATCTGCTAGTTAAACTAACAAAGATATGCAATGTCGGGTCTAGTACATAGCATGGCATACATTAGAGATCCTATGGCTGAGGCATAGGAGTCTTACTCATCCTTTCTCTATCTTCGCCGATGTCGGACTTTGAGTTTTACTCAAGGTCGATAGCAACATGGGCAAGAACCCTTTCTTGCTTTCTTCCATTCCAAACCTCTTTAGAACTTTGTCCAAATATGTACTGTGACAATGATATTTGGCGTTCGATCTATCTCTATAAATCTTTATGCCTAATATGTAAGCTGCTTCGCCAAGATCCTTCATTGAAAAACTATTATTCAAATATTCCTTGACACTATTAAGAAGGTCTACATCATTCCCAATCAACAATATGTCATCCACATATAGTATTAAGAATGCTACAGAGCTCCCACTCACTTTCTTGTAAATACAAGCTTCTCCATAAGTTTGTATAAAACCAAAACTTTTGATCACCTTATCAAAACGTTGATTCCAACTTCGGGATGCTTGCTTCAATCCATAGATGGACCGTTGAAGTTTTCATACCTTGTTAGCATCTTTAGGATCGACAAAACCTTTGGGTTGCATCATATACAACTCTTCATCAATATCTCCATTGAGGAATGCTGTTTTGACATCCATCTGCCATATCTCATAATCATTATATGCAGCGATTGCTAACATAATCCTCACAGACTTTAGCTTCGCTACCGGTGAGAAAGTCTCATCGTAGTCAACTCCTTGAATTTGTTGAAACCCTTTTGCGACAAGTCGAGCTTTATAGACAATAACGTTACCATTAGCATATGTTTTCTTCTTGAAAATCCATTTGTTCTCGACAGCCTTCCGGCCATCCGATAAGTCCACCAAAGTCCATACTTGGTTTTCGTACATGGATCCAATCTCGGATTTCATGGCTTCTTGCCATTTATTGGAATCTGGGCTCATCATCGCTTCCTCATATGTCTCGGGATCATCGGTGTTGTCTACCAACATGACACTCATAACGGGATCATACCAATCTGGAGTGGTACGAGTTCTCGTTGACCTCCGAGGCTCTGTAGCAACTTCAACCGAAGTTTCATGATCATCATCATTAGCTTCCTCTCTAATTGGTGCAGGCACCACAGAACTTCTTCCGGTCTGCGCTACTGCATTTCGAGAGAAGGTTCGACAACCTCGTCGAGTTCTACTTTCCTTCCAGTCACTTCTTTCGAGAGAAATTCCTTCTCTAGAAAGGATCCATTCTTGGCAACGAAGATTTTGCCTTCGGATCTATTATAGAAGGTATACCCAATAGTTTCCTTTGGGTATCCTATGAAGACGCATTTTTACGCTTTGGGTTCAAGCTTGTCCGGCTGTAACTTCTTTACATAGGCTTCGCAACCCCAAACTTTAAGGAACGACAATTTAGGTTTCTTCCCAAACCATAATTCATACGGTGTCGTTTCAACGGATTTAGACGGTGCCCTATTTAAAGTGAATGCGGTTGTTTCTAATGCATAACCCCAAAATGATAGCGGTAAATATGTAAGTGACATCATAGAACGAACCATATCTAAGAGAGTTCGATTACGATGTTCGGACACACCATTACACTGTGGTGTTCCCGGTGGTGTCAACTGTGAAAGTATTCCGCATTTCTTCAAATGCTCGCCAAACTCGTAACTTAGATATTCACCTCCACGATCAGAACGTAGAAATTTAATCTTCTTGTTACATTGATTCTCTACCTCACTTTGAAATTCCTTAAACTTCTCGAAAGTTTCGGACTTATGTTTCATGAGATAGATATACCCATATCTACTCAAGTCATCCGTGAAGGTAAGAACATAACGATAACCACCGCGCGATGCTACACTCATTGGGCCACACACATCGGTATGTATGATTTCCAATAAGTCCGTAGCTCGCTCCATCATACCAGAAAATGGAGTCTTAGTCATTTTACCCATCAGACATGCTTCGCATCTTTCAAGTGATTCAAAATCAAGTGATTCAAGAAGTCCATCGGAATGGAGTTTCTTCATACGTTTCACTCCAATGTGACCAAGGCAGCGATTGCCACATATAGGTCGAATTATCGCTGATTTCAAACGCTTAGCCTCAATGTTGTTGATATGTGTATTTCCACTATCGAGATTCAATAATAATAGACCATCTATCAAAGGTGCATGTGCATAAAACATATTACTCATATAAATCAAACAACCATTATTCTCGGACTTAAACAAGTAACCGTCTCGCAATAAACAAGATCCTGATATAATGTTCATGCTCAACGCAGCACCAAATAACAATTATTTAAGTATAAAACTAATCCGATGGTAGATGAAGGGTAGCGTCTGACCGCGATCACATCAACCTTTGATCCGCTTCCCACGCCGCATCGTCACCTCGCTCTTCGCTAGTTTCCGCTTATTCGCAAAGACTGCTTCGAGTTACAAATATGAGCAACCGAACCAAGATCAAATACCTGTGCACTACTACGAGTACTAGTGAGATACACATCAATAACATGTATATCGATATACCTTTCTTCTTGATGTTGTCGTTCTTCGATCCGCCAAGTACTTTGGGCAATTCCGCTCAAAGGACCTTCTCCCTTGCAAGAAAATCACTCAAGATCGGGCTTGGGTCCAGCCTTGGTCTTCTTCACCGGCCATGTAACTTTCTTACCACCCTTCTTGAAGTGTCCTTCCGCTTAGACTTGCCTTTCTTGAATTTGGTGGTCTTATTGACCAACAACACTTTGTGCTCTTTCTTGATCTCCACTTCGCAGACTTTAACATAGCAAGCAGTTACGGCAACTCTTTGTTCATGTTCGCATGTTGTAGTTCATCACAAAGTTCTTGTAACTTGGTGGTAGTGATTGGAGGACACGGTAAATCCCCAAAGCATTAGGAATCACTATACCCAAGCTTTGAAGTTTGTTTGCGTGCCGGACATCTTAAGCACATGCTCACCGACGGGCTGCCCTCTTTCATCTTGCGGTTAAAGAACTTTTTAGAAGCCTCATAGCTTTCAATTGCCGCATGAGTCTCAAAAATCAATTTGAGATCCTCGACAATATCATATGGGTCTCAATTCTCAAACCTTTTACGAAGCTCGATTCTAAACCATACAATATAGCACCTTTGAACTATGGAGTCTTGATTCTTCCGAGCGAGGTAAACATTCTTTACTTCATCGGCAAAGATCACCGCAGTGGGTCACCAATGGTGCATCCAAAGACATAGGTCAAATTACCACCGTGAGGACAATCCTCAAATTGCGGAACCAATCCACGAAGTTGCTTCCATTGTTTTTCAACTTTTCTTTCTCTAGGAAGCATTAAAATTGATGGTAGGGTCTGCCATTGATCTACAACATATTTGCAATAGTTTAGACTAAGTTTATGACAAATTGAGTTCAAATTAATAATGAAATTAAACTAGGTGAACTCCCTCAAAACAACATCCTCACATTGTTTTAGTGATCACACGAACCAAATCCACTACATCAACACCGATCATCACGAGAGTTGATACAGTTTCAATGGCGAACAATCGTCATGTTCATCATATCTACTATATGATTCATGCTTTACCTTTCGGTGATCCGTGTTCGAGACCATGTCGTACATGCTAGGCTCGTCAAGATCAAACCTTAGTTTCGCATGAGCAAATCTGGCTTGCTCACGTTGTATACACTTGCGTAATCTAACACACGATCATCACGTGGTGCTTCAAACAACAAGCTTTTAGCAACGGTGCTAACTAAGGGTGAACACATTATGACTTGAAATTCATGTGCATGAGGGATCATATTATAATGCTACCGTCCGCTGCCTACTAAGCAATACAAGATGCATAAAGGATTAACATCACGTGCAATTCAATAATATGTGATATGATATGGCCTTTCTTCTTTGTGCTTCCGATCTCCATCTTCAAGCACGAACATGATCTCCATCATCACCGGCATTGCATCAAGGTCAATGACGCTTCTCCATGGTTGTCGCCCACGGTCTTCAACTATTACAACTACTTTGAATAGACACGCGGGTCTTAACATAAATTAAAGACAACCATCGGCTCCGTTGCCAACTTACAATAAGGATCATTGCATACATCAAATATAATCACAATCATGGCCATATCACATCATCACACACCCCAAAACAAAGTTAGACGCCTCTACTTTCTTTGCATATTTTACGTGGTTTGGGGCTTTCAATAAGTGTCATTCTAACTTACGAACGAGAACCACAACATTGATACTAGCATTGTTGATCACCCGTTGTAAATTGGATCTTAACTATGCTAGGAGAAACAGCACCCATAAAGCCACTTATGCAATACAAGTTGCATGTCAAGCGTGGAGCAAGTCTCATGAACGATGTCATGTAAGGTTAGCCCGGCCTTCATCCCAACATACCGCAAGATGCAAAGTACACAAGAAGCAATCGACAATAAAAGCATCAACGCCCACAATGACCATTGTGTTCTACTCGTCTGCAACAGATCTACATATAGACACGGCTCGATACCCTTTGTAGGGTTTCGTAGAATGGCCAACAAAAAATTTCTATCGCATACAAACAAACAAGCCAAGATCTATCTACGAGATTGTAGCAACGAGTCGATGGAATAACTTACCCTCGAAGATTCCAAAGTGTTTAACGAGAGCGGATTCTCGTGGGTGATGTAGTCGTATCTTCCGATCTCAAGATCGTGTAGACGATCCTTCCGGCTGCGTTCCGGCGCTTCCATGCAATCGGTCACACGTTCGGTTTTCGATGAAGACCTTCCTCTCCCTTGTTCCAAAGTGACGGAGGTTGTAGCACTCTCCTCGCGATTCCTGAAAGACAACCAGATGGTACCTAAGTAGAGGGGAGATCCCGCAGGGCTTTGCCTTAAGCCGGAGTGAGTATGGTGGAGTATGAGAGAGTTCCTCGGCGGTCTAGGATTTAGACACACCAATTAGAAGGCTCTAATCCGGAGGCTAAGGCAATTAGAAGCTCTAAACCAAAATGGCTCTAAACCGGAGGCTAGGGCTAGGGTTTAGATTTAGAGGATAGGAACTTGTGTGTCTAGAGGAGGGAGCCCTGCCCCTCCTTATATAGGTGGAGGGGCCGGCGCGCCAAGGGGGAGGGAGGGGAGTCCCTCCCCAACTCGGCTTGGATGTGGGCCGCCGGTTGGAGGAGGGATTCCCTCCCCAACTCGGTTTCCCTCTCCTTCCTCTTTCCCTCTTTCCAATTTTAGCCGTTTGACTTTTCAAACTTGCTATTTGACTTTTCAATTGAGGATTCAATTTAATCCTTTATTTGGAACAGTGAGAACACTTAGTACATAATGCAATCATCCCAATATGCAATGACACATTCATGTACCCCTTCCCCTCTGGAGTGCCGGACATTCCGGAACCTTCTAGAACATTCCCGATGAAAACACCGGAATCATTCCCGAACTCCGAAACGGGACTTTCCTTATATGAATCTTATTCTCCGGACCATTTCGGATCACCTCGTGATATCCTGGATCCCATCCGAGACTCTGAACAACATTCGGTCTCTTTCTCATAATACCATAACTACTCAAACAATGTCGAATCCTTAAGTGTGTCTCCCTACGGTTCGTGAATTATGCGGACATGATCGAGACACTTCTCCGAACAATAACCAATAGAGGAATCTGGAAATTCATATGGCTCCCACATATTTCTACGATTACTTTGCGATCGAATGAACCACTTACATACGATACCAATTTCCCTTTGTCTCACGATAGTTTACTTATCCGAGGTTATGATCGTTGGTATCTCTGCATACCTAGTTCAACCTCGTTACCGATAAGTACTCTTTTCTCGTTCCCGTGATATGTGATCCCTTGTGAGCCAGTCACATGCTTGCAAGCTAATTGGATGACATTCCACCGAGAGGGCCCAGAGTATATCTATCCGTCATATGGATGGACAAATCCCACTCTTGATCCATGTGTCTCAACCAATACTTTCCGAACACTCAATGCCACCTTTATAGCCACCCAGTTACGGTGTGGTGTTTGATGTCATCAAAGCATCCATCTGGTAAAGGTGATATGCATGATCTCATGGTCGAAGGAATTAGGTTACTATGTATCAGAAAGCATATAGCAATTGAACTATTGATTTGACTTGATCTTTATGCTACGCTTATCTATAGGAGTATGTCCACCATATCATTCTCCTAACGATATGATCTTGTTGTTGATAACACCTCAATGTTCATGATAGGGAAACCACAATCATTTATCAACCAACAAGCTAGTGATGTATAGAGGCTATACTAGGGACTTCAAATTTAAGTTTACAAATCACACAAGTATCAATGTTTCCTTGTTAATACTATTATAGCATGAATGTAAACATTTATCATAAACACAAAGATATAATAATAACTACATTTATTATTGCCTCTAGGGCATATCTCCAACACATACCAAGGAGCAACCCCTCCAAAAATCAGCAACAAAGATGGGTTGATCAAGCAGATCGAAAATTGGGAGCAAGAACATCAGGAACTCCAGCTTGTGAAAGTTTTCCGGTATTTTTCGGGAGAGAGAAATAAGGTGGCTATGAGGAGACACTTTGGAGGGCCACACGTGGGCCACACCCAGGCCAGGCGCCACCTGGGGCTGGCCGCGCCACAAGGGGGTGTGCTAGCCTGGTGGGTCCCCCTGGGCAACTCCAGGTGTCCCTCTGCCCCTTTTTTCGAGGAAAATTTTAATATGAATTTTCTGGAATTTTCCGGGAAACTTTATTTTTGGCCAATTTTAAAGGTAGAGAAAATTGACTTTCTCGCAGAAAAAGATTTTTTAGAATAAGCAAAAAGCAAACCAAAACCGAAACTACAAAAGTTCTAAGACACTCTAAAAAGCAAACAACTAGCAAAACTAAATCTAACAAGATGAAAAACAAAGACTAGGAAGTAGAAAAATAAAAGTGAGCAAGTATAACCACCGTGAAAGCATTGTTTTGTCCATTAAAATCCCCTTTTAACAAGGTTGATCAAGTATTGTTACCAAAACAATCTTAAATGATACAAAACTTTGCATTCCACAAAATGATTATGTTACCTCAAACTTGATAGCAATAGTCCCAATCATAATAGTTTCAAAACTTTTCTGTGGAATGGGACAATAGATTTCTCCAACTTTGATGCTCTCAACATTTTCAATGGAATTCAGGCAAGAGCTCTTATAAATCTTCTTGGGGAAATAAACAGTATGCTCTTTGTCATTAATATTAAAAGTTACTTTCCCTTGGTTACAATTGATGACAACACCTGCAGTATTAAGAAAAGGTCTCCCAAGAATAATAGACGTATTATCATATTCAGGCATCTCAACACAACAAAATCAGTTAAAACCAAGCAATTATGAGCCACTTGAACAAGAACATCCTCACATATACCAATAGGAATAGTAGTAGACTTATCAACCATTTGCAAAAATATATATCAGTTGGTATCAATTTTTCTAACTGAAGTCTCTTGTAGAGAGAAAAAGGCATAACACTAACTCCAACTCCCAAATCACATAAAGAAATCCTAACACGATTATTCTTAATAGAGCAAGGAATGGTTGGTATACCTGGATCACCCAATTTCTTTGGAGCGACCATTGAAGGAATAATTAGCAAGCAAAGTAGAAATTTCCTCATTAGGAATCTTCCTTTTATTAGAGACAATATCCTTCATATACTTTGAATAGGGAGGCAACTTAATAGCATCAGTCAAAGGAATTTGCAAAAATAAAGATTTCATCCACTCACAAAACTTGTTATAGTGTTCTTCCTCCTTTGATTTGTGTTTCTTATTAGAAAAAGGCACAGGTTTCTCCACCCAAGGTTCTCTTTCACTACCATGTTTATTAGCAATAAAATATTCCTGTGTACCTAGTGTTATTAGTGTGCTTCTCAGGTTCTTCCTCAATTTCTTCCTTATCAGGAGTATCATTTTTATCGTTACCACTTTCAGTTTCAGCATCAGAGACAAATATACTATTAGGATCTATAGCAGGTTCAGAGGGTTCCTCAACTATTTTGTGTTTCTTTTTCTTTATCTGACGAGGACTACCACTACTTTCACCTTGTTGAGAATCCTACTCAATTATTTTAGGGTGTTCTTTAGTATATAAAGGATCTTGAGTGGTTGTACCACTCCTAGTTCCAATTCCATAAGCATGTTTATCTCCTGAGGCATTAACAAGCATGTCGTTTTGTACCTTAGCAAGTTGATTAATTTGGGTTTGAACCATTTGGAAGTGTTTTACAAGCATTTTAACATCATTAGCAGTTCTTTCCATAATATCTTTCAACTCATTAATAGCTCTAGAGTTCTCCAATAAATGATTCTGAACTTTTTTATTAAAATTAGCTTGTTTAACAATAAAAATGTCAAGTTCCTCTAAGCATTGATCAGGAGGCTTACCATAAGGAATATCACCTTCATCAAAGTGGAGAGAGTGTACCTCTATAGTAGATGAGTGGAGAATTGGCTTATATAATTCTTCTATAGGAGGTAGATTCTTCACATCTTCAGCTCTAATACCTTTCTCCTTTAGACATTTCTTAGCTTCCTTCATCACTTCATCATTTAATGCAATAACTTCCCTCTTTTTTGGTGTTGGTGTTGGAACTGGTTCAGGCACAACTGGTTCAGGAGTAATAGGCTCAGGTGTAATTATCTCAGTTGAAGTCCAATCATCATAATTCTTGCTTATTTTAGACATTAATTCTTCAGCATCTGCAGGAGTTCTTTTCCTGAAAACACAATCAGCAAAACTATCCAGGTATGTCCTAGAATCATCAGTTAGTCCATTATAATATATATCAAGAAGCTCATTTTTAGGCAATGGACATCCGGGATGTGCATGAATCGAGGCACGAAACCTTGTCCACGACTCGGGCAATTTCTCTTCTTCTCCCCGTTTAAAAGCAAAAAGTTTCTGCAAAGCAGCATGTCTAGCACTGGGAAGAAAATATTTCGGGAAGAAAGAAGCAATCATACAATCAGGGTTATCAATGGATCCAGGAGTTAATATATTAAACCAAGTCTTAGCTTCTCCTTTTAGTGAAAAAGGGAAGATCTTTGTAACAAAGTACTTGCGCATCTTAAAATCATCAGAGAATAAGGCACTCATAGTGGAAAGCTCATTCATATGATCTACAACACTTTCATTTTCAGTCCCACAAAAAGGTTCTTTTTCAACAATGTTTATATAGGATAAATCAAGAGAGAACTCATAATCTTTATCTTTAATATCTATGGGAGAAGTAGCAAACTTAGCATCAGAAGACAGTTTAGGAATAATGGTATGTCTCTTAGGGAGACTCCTAATAGCACTAGCACCATGTGTGTTTTGGTACTCTTTAATAAGTTTATCAGTCATTTCAATGTAACCATCACTAATATCAAATCTCTCTCTAGACTCAGTTGAGCTAACATGTGTAATAGTGTCTTCACTAGGAGTTTCAGTGTTTCCCAATATAGTTCTAGTGATAGTGGCATCTAGGAAAGGACCCAATGAACCACTTGCATCAAGCATAGTAGAAGTAACACATGAGTATCAAAAGCAATTTCAGATTCATCATTACTAGCAATGCGTGTGGCATGAGTATGTGGTGGTGTAACAAGCTTACTTATAACATGCGGTGAATCAAGAGTATCAGAGGTGTTTAGGACTGTATCTCTTCTTGTAGTGGATGGTAAAATATGAAACTTTCCATCACGAGACTTCCCCACGATGAAAGGAGTAGCAGTGAACAATAGTAGATCCAAGTGAACTTACAAATAAAGATATGCTCCTCGGCAATGGTGCCAGAAAATAGTCTTGATGACCCACAAGTATAGGGGATCGCAATAGTCTTCGAGGGCAGTATAACCCAATTTATTGATTCGACACAAGGGGAGACAAATAATACTTGCAAGACTTAACAACTGAGTTGTCAATTCAGCTGCACTTGGAAATAGTCTTGCTCACAATAGTTTATCAGTACCAACAGTTTTGTAGTAGCAATAGAAAAGTAACAGCGGCAGTAAAATGAAGGCAATAGTAAGAATAGTAGCAAATAGTAGGATATAAGTGCGGTAGGCATAGGGATGGATGGACGGGCGTTGCATGGACAAGTCTAAATATGTAACTTCAAGATCTAGGGCAATTGTAGATAAATAAGATAAAACATCCAAGTACTAACAATCATAGGCATGTGTCCCATATATAGTTGTAGGGGTTCGTAGCATCGAAAACAAAAAAATTCTACCGCATGCACACAAACAAGCCAAGATGTATCTAATAGATTGTAGCAACGGGTCGATTAGAGTACTCACCCTTAAAGATTCCAAAGCAGTTAAAGAGAGCCGATTTTCGTTCGTGATGTAGTCGTACACTTGCCGATCTCAAGATCACGTAGACAATCCTTCCAGCGCTGTGTTCCGGTAGCGCTTCCGCAGTCGGTCACACGTTCGATACTCGATGAAGACCTTCCTCTCCCTTGCTCCAGCACGCAGCGGAGGTTGTAGTTCTCCCCTTGCAATTCCGGCAGCACGACGACGTGGTGTCGGAAGTAGAGGGAAGATCCCGCAGGGCTTCGCCTAAGTCGGAGCGAGTTATGGTGGAGAATTAGGGTTTCTGGCGATCTAGGGTTTAGAGGGCCGTAGAGGAGGAGGCATGGCCGGTGGCGGCTAGGGCAGCGACAGCGAGCCCGCAGCGGCGCGAGGCGACAACGCGGCGGCGGTGGCGCAAGGCAGCGTCATCGGCTTGGAGGCAGGGTGTGGTGTTGTGTTTAGAGGGGCAGTCCCTCCCGTCTATTTATGAGAGGGAGGGAGGCTTGGGAGAGGGAAGTTTGAATCCTTCCCCAACTCCCTCTCCTAGTTGGCTTGTGTTGGAGGGAAAGAAGTATTCTTTTGTTCCTCCATCAGGAAACATTGTCCCAGTTTGATTTCTCTCTCTATTTGCATACACCTTTGACCTAGGACATGATGCAACAATTCCACTTAGTCATGACACATTCATGCATCCTTACCATTCCAGTCCTTTGAACCTTCTAGACCATTCTAGAACATTCCGTTAAAACCACCGGAATCATTCCCGAACTCTAGATTTGGACTTTCCTTGTATGAACCTTATTCTCCAGACCATTCTGGATCTCCTCGTGATATACCGGATCCCATCCGAGACTCCGAACAACATTCGGTCTCTCTACTTACATTCCATATTAAACTAAACAACATCGAATCCTTAAGTGTGTCACCCTACGGTTCGTGAATTATGCAGACATGACGGAGACTCTTCTCCGATCAACAATAGAGGAATCTGGAAATTCATATGGCTCCCACATATTTCTATGATTAATTTGCGATTGAATGAACCGCTTACATACAATACAAATTTCCCTTTGTCTCATGATATTTTGCTTATCCGAGGTTTTATCGTCGGTATCTCTGCATACCTAGTTTAACCTCGTTACCGATAAGTATTCTTTTCTCGTTCCGATGATATGTGATCCGTTGTGAGCCAGTCACATGCTTGCAAGCTAATTGTATGACATTCCACCGAGAGGACCCAAAATATATCTATCCGTCATATGGATGGACAAATCCCACTCTTAATCTATGTGCCTCAACACATACTTTCCAAACACTCAATGCCACCTTTATAGCCACCCAGTTACGGCGTGGTATTTGATGTCATCAAAGCATCCTTCCGGTGATGGTGATTAGCATGATCTCATGGTCGAAGGAATTATGTTACTATGTATTAGAAAGCTTATAGCAAACGAACTATTGAAATGACTTGATCTTTATGCTATGCTTATCTATAGGAGTATGTCCATCATACTATTATCCTAATGATATGATCTTGCTGTTAATAACATCTCAATGTTCATGACCCAGAAACATCTATTAACCAACAAGCTAGTATTAAAAAGAGGCTTTACTAGGGACTCTAATTTAGTTTACAAATCATACAAGTATTAATGTTTCCGGTTAATACTATTATAGCATGAATGTAAACATTTATCATAAACACAAAGATATAATAATAACTACTTTTATTATTGCCTCTAGGGCATATCTCCAACAATAGTCATACGTGCTCGCAATGAGAACTTGCACAACATCTTTTGTCCTGTCAGCCCGTTGCAGCGGGGCCTTAAGGGAATCTTCTGGCAATTAAGATACTCCTTTTAACAGAGCACCGGAGCAAAGCATTAACACTTTGTGAACACATGTGATCCTTACATCACAGCCGTCGCCTCCGGCTGTCCCAATTTCTATCACTTCGGGGCCTTTGGATCCGGACAATGATATGTGTACACAACTTGCAGATAAGATCACAAACAATACTATTATCATGAACCAATAATAAGTTCAGATTTGAGATCATGACGCTCGGGCCCTATTGACAAACATTAAGCACAACAAGTTGCAACAAAGTCAAATAGCACTAATAGAGATACTAGGCACCATGCCCTAACAATCTTATTCGATTACATGATAGAACTCATCTAATCTCTACCATCCCCATAGCCTACAACGGGGGATTACTCACTCATGATTGAGGGAAAGATGGATGGTTGATGGAGAGGTGTTATTGATGATTATGGTGATGATCCTCTCCAAATTCCCCGTCCTGGCAGGGTGCCAGAACGGAGTTTCTGGTTCCGAATCGCGGTTTCTAGTGGTGGCGGCGCAACGAAACTCTTTATGGAAAAACATCGACCCCCCTGAGTTTTTAGGTCAAGAGGCATCTTATAGGCGAAGAGGGAGGTGAAGAGGGAGGCCAAGGGGGTGCCCGAGGCGGCCACGCCCCTCCCAGGAGCGGCCTGGCCTGGCCCACGCGGCAGGGTGTGTGGGCCCCTCGTGGCCCACTGTAACACCCTCAGAATCGGACCTATGCAAGTTTCAGCGATTCCCGCCAAACCCGCATAGAAACGATTCAAAGGTGCCCACCAGGCACTTTCGTGCGGGTGGAAAACGAAGTAATAACATTACACAACAGTCCTCGATGGGACCCACAGAACAGATATATATATAACAAATGACTCAAAGAGTCAAGAATACGATATAATATACAAAGATCCAAATCACCTTGAGAACGATATAGCGTCCACTAAGGACAAGATGCAAATGGGGCTAAGCCACGAAGAATAACCAATGGCGTCCATAACCTGCCTGTGCCAAGCCGGAAGGGTAACCCCGCTAACGACGTCGATCTCAAAACACCTTAAACATAAGGTGCCGACAAGGCGAAGGAAAAGAGGAGCGTCGATCGAGACACCATGAGGCTAGAATTCGCCTACATAGGTACGGTGGAAGCGATGCAAGGCACTAAACAACCTATAGAGACTCGATACGACTGGCGGCTATCAGAGAAGGGTAAGAAAGACCTATTCGGATCCAACCTGATGTTACCACCAAACAACCCATCCTGGTGTTTCCCCCTCGAAACCAAACGAGGAAGTCAACCGAGGAACTCACACCGTTGGCAGTTTTATTTATTCAGTTATCGTTGCAGCAATTACTAGTCAGGTTTAGATAATCGTCCTGATATAAGAAGCAGTGGGCCCTTTTAGTTAATCATTCCGTTGTAGTTGCAACAATTACTAATCAGATACAGATGGCATGAGATAACCCAAAACCCAGCAGTTGTTGGTACTTTTATTTAGCCATTCCGTTGTAGTTGCAATACTTACTAGTCAGGTACAATGGTCGCAAGCGACAATCCAAACAAGCAATTGTGGACAGTATTATTTAGCCATTCCATTATAGTGAAGCTGATTACTAGTCATTATATAGTCAAATTTATAGCAATAAACTTTAGTTATGCTTGTCTATGGTCGAGATACTGTGCTCCAAGTCGTCCATAACCGCGGACACGGCTTTCAAAAAGTTTTACCCGGCCGGGGTGCACCAATAGCAACACACGCTCGATCAACCTCGGAAAAACCAAATCAAAACCCAACGAGGCCTTCACGACAAAGCAATCACAGGATTCAGAAATATTTCAGGGGCCACCCCTTGAAGTCTTACCCGCAACGAAGTAAGCTAGCTCCGAGACGGACCCAAGGTTTGCGACAATGGTTGTAAACGACTGGGAACCCGAAAGTGTGGCTGGGCTTGTCGATACCGCGAAAACATTCCGCTTACCTAAACAGTACAGTGTGCTCCTCGCACAATCGTAAATACAAAAGTAGCATGGCATAAGTACAGGATAGTAAATAAAACCTCAAACTAGTTTGTGGCCCCAAGAAATAAGACTGAATCAAGCTCTGGCTCAGGGGGGTCCCATATACCTCCCGGATGTGGATAGCGCGATAAATCAAGGAACAGGTATCAAGTACTCGGGGTCCTACGGGACACGAGTGGGCGTTCGGAAACCAAATATTATCTATCACCCACTGATGCCTCTGCTTACTTCAATTTTAGTTGTTAAACAGGAATTAAAGTGTACGATAAGTAAAACTATGATCATCTCCATCATCAACATGCGGCAATACATCAACAACTGTGGCACTGAACGACACGCCACAACACTTGAGCAAGCGACTACGACGCGCAAGTCCAACTATCTACCAAACAACAGGTAATAGGATGTGTCCAAGGCAATATAGGGCTGCACGGGATATCACGGGTACGAAAACTAGAGCATCGCAACACAGATAGCAATAGATCAACAGGAGGGAATAAATACTATAAAAGTAAGATAGGTAGAAAGGGGGAGATGCTCGCCTAAAAACATTGCCGAAGGTTCAACCGAAGATCGGGGCGAAGCTCACATCAACTCAACGGCCTTATCCGCGAAGAAGCAAAACACTAGAATAAACACCGGATGCACTATTTAATACAACGGCAGAAGATCGGCATGATGCATGTATGATGTATGACATGGCCAAGGTGCGATGCAATAAGGCAATATTAAGTGGAACCAGGGTCCCGACAATTAATTAAACGGTTTGAGTTATTTAGCTACCCCGCAATTTAAATGTTGTCTTAACATGGCAAAAGATCGCACCGGTTCGCTACACAAATTTAAATGAGGCCAATATAAGGCTAGATTTGCCCGCATATGGGCCCCATATTAAATTATTAGGTGAATCGGCATAAGGCCCCCAAACCACATGACAATTATGCATGCAAGTATGACAATTCAATATGTATCTATTTGTTATTGCATTTATAAAATAGGGCTCGGGAAAAGGTTCACACATTAGGGTTCGGTGATCTTGGGGTTCCGGGGTTCGGGGTCGGTCTCAGGGTCCAGGGTTCGACGGAAACGTTCTCGGACTCCGGGATCATTCTCGGATATCTGGGGTAGTTCTTGTCGCGTCCGGGAAGCAGGACTTGGGTCGGTGTCGGGGCGTGTCGGATTCTTCCGGGTCGGTGCCGATCTTATCATTGCGAGGATCTTGTCGGGTCCGCGTTTCGGATTCCGTGAGACGATCTCGGCGCTCGATGTCCGTGAGGGAGTCCTTGGAGTCCAGGAGGGAGATCTTGTCGGTGGCCTTGGCGTCCGAGGGTTTGCTCCGAGTCCGTGGTGCGTCCGTGAGGCGATCTTGTTGGAACCGTAACGAAGGCCCTGATGTCGAGAAGATTTTGGCGGAGTCGGGCTTCAAAAACCGGGGGGGGGGGAACTTGGTGTCCAGGGTCTCGGCGTCTTCGGGGTACGAAGAAGGGCTTGGCGTTCAAGATGGGCTACCCGGGTTACATCGTCCGTCGCCAGTCCTCGGTCTTCTGCAATACCATGATTAACCCCAAGTGAAAGCCGAAAAGAGCTGAGGTGGCCATCATCTCCACACGGCCACCACATCCCGGCATCTGCACTCAAGCAACCAAGTACAGGCACATCATCGCGGACGCAAGCAAGCAGAACCGGAGGCACGACGGCACCGGAGGCGGAGGGCTGCGGGCGAGAAGGGACGACCGCCCGACGCGGACGGAGGGCGGCAGACGCCGAGCCCCGCCGAGAGAAGCGGAGGCGGCGAGGGCGCAGGGGACGGAGGCGAAGCCGGCTGCGGGCGCGGAGCTCACGTGAGGAGTAGCTTGAGGGCGGCCGGAGGCGGCCAGCGAGGACGCTGCGGCCGGGAGGAGGAGCCGGGCGACGCCGAGGACGCCATGGGCGGCACCGGAGGTCGCGCTGGGCGGCGCCGGAGGAGGAGGTCAGTGGCCGCGACGCGCGCGACGGGCGGCGAGGGCGGAGCGGGAAGGAGCGAGGTCGAGGGGACGCGGCCGAGAGTGGTGCGTCGGGCGAGGCTGGCCTCGGCCAGAGGTGGAGAGGAGGACGCGGGGCGGGGTGGGGAGAGGACGTGCGGGAGATGGAAGAGAGGATGGGGCGCGGGTCAGTGGGACAAAGGGCCCATGCAAGGGTGGTTGACCATTGGGGCGGGATGGGTGAGTGGGGGCCCGGCCATGGGTAGGCGTGCGTGTGTGTTGTGGGTGTGTGGGTGTGTGGTGTTGTGTTGGTGAGAGGGTTGTCTAGGTGGCAGCGTGTGAGTGGTGGAGGGAGGGAGAGAGGTGAGGTGTCGAGAGGGGGTTGGTTGGGGTGAGGTGGAGAGGGGCTGGGTAGAATAGGTTGGGTAGGTTTAGGAATAAGGGGTGGACCGATTTGAAAATGGGGGTGGTCGTTCGGGTCATTCGCCCGTTCATTCCCTTAAAAATAATTGTAACTTTTATTTGTTTTAAACATGGCTCTTGCAATTCGATAGCCGACAAACAAAATATTCCGGAGACCCGGTTTTGGTTTTGAATAAAGATGGGGCGTTTTAGAAAACAAAACGGGCTTTTCCGCAAATAGTTTTATGCGAGCCAATGCAAGATGATGACGATGCTCAAATGCAATGCGGCATGATGACATGAGCATGCGATCATGATGATGCAATGCACAAAAACAACGCGATTTTCTAGTAGTGGTTTTGCGGGATGCCACACCCACCTTCGTCTCGTCTTCTTGCTCCGTGAGTCTTCTGGTGAAATAGGATTTTTGGCATATTTTTCGGGATTTTTCCTGATAGTTGATTTTTTTGCATAAAAACTAGACACGAAGGTAATTCTGCTGAAAACAGCATCAGTCCGTGTTAGTTGTACCCAAATCACACAAGTTTAAAGGAGAAACAATAGCAAAAGTGTTCGGAAAAATAGATACGTTTTAGACGTATCGGTCAGGTAGGCCCTACCCAAAGTGCGCGTACATCCCCAGGAGGTGGCGGTGGCAGGCCAGGGTAGGCCCCACCCGACAGCCCATGGCTAGGCCGACGGGAGCCGTAGGTGGCGGTTGCCCCTTTGGGTGGCCTTCCCTCTTGCCCTTTCCTCCCGGGATTTTGCCTATTAGTGGAAGCTGCCCATTAAAATTAAGATTAAATATTATTTCATTATTAATTCTAGTAATTAATATAAAAAC
Source organism: Avena longiglumis (assembly GCA_030063025.1). Taxonomy (NCBI): domain Eukaryota; kingdom Viridiplantae; phylum Streptophyta; class Magnoliopsida; order Poales; family Poaceae; genus Avena; species Avena longiglumis. Next base: position 95,083,514 of record CP125979.1, read on the forward strand.
ACATTTAAACATTTCCTGATGATAAAAAACTCCATTTTAATCACTCTGAACACCTTCAGACTTTACTCGAAACATTTTCTTTTTCTCTCTTCTATCTGACTGTGATCCCAACGATTCCATAATGATCTTAAGCGTCACAAGACCCTTAAGTGTGTTACCCTACAACTCATGAATGTCACATACATGATCATATCAATGATCATTAGCGGGACCGAGATTCCCATAATGACCCCCATGCATTCCACGATGTTCTATCATTTCAACCGCAAACTTCAAGTCCAATTACTTTTGTTTATACGATCTAACTTGTCCGAGATTTGATCATTGGCATCAACATACCAATCTCATTACCGACAAGTTTACTTAACTCGTTACCATGAGATCACATCCTCATGACCTAGTCATTCGCTACAGCTTATTAGATGCAATGTCACTAAGTGGGCCTAGTGTAGCATCCCGTCACCCAGAGAACAAATATTGATCTTGATGCATACGCCTCAACGTGTCCCTCTAGAATACTCATCATACACCTTTATGATCATCCTGTTAAGGTGTGACGGTTGATGTAGTCTAAGCAGCCTCGGGTGACAGTGATTAAGCATAATCTCACGGTCTAAGGATGATGTCTCTTAGTTTCTAAATATTTCAACGATAAACCTTGTGACTTGATCACATTGCAATACTTATATGGGTAATGTCTATCATGCCATTCTCCAATGACTTTATTTTCAACTGGCATAAATGCACCGTGATCATTGATTGTCCAATGAACCAGTATAAATAGAGGCTACTATAGACTTGGCTTATTTACATGACACACCTATCAATGTTTCCGACTAATATAATTATAGCACAATATGAAACAATTATAAACTAATTGAGATATGATAATTGATGGTTGGTAAAATAGTCATCTTTCTCCGTGTTTAAATCTCATTTTTAGTCAAACAATTGACCAATAATCTGTCTAGCCTTTCTACTAATGACTAATTATTGCGAAGATGTGCAATTCTTTGTTTTAAATTGTGTTATGCAGGAAATCACGTTTCTAAACAAAATCAGGAGCATTTATTGAAGATTATGACGCTGCCTACTCAACCAAGTCAACTGGGGTCGAAAAAAAGCATTCTGGAAGATTAATGACCTGCGGTACGGACAAAGCCCGCCCCTATGGTCCGTCTATACCATGTGGCTTTGGCTTTGTTAGGTCAAACCCTACAACTTTTGTAAAGACGCCTATATATTTTGAGACTTCAAGCGTCGCACACGGAGCCGTCATTTTTAGATTGCATGAAAACATCACCGAAGGAGATCCACCACCATAGTTCATCCTCTACACCCTCCGTCCACTCCATAGTCATAGCCATTGTCTTGTACTTGAGATCTCTTTGTGAATTGATGACCATTGTAAGAATATTTGATTTCAATCTAAGTATTTTGCACACTGTTTTCTATCATTAATCTTATTGTTATGAGTGAGTGGTCCTTACAGGATGCAGGTTGGGTTAAAACCTAACAACGATTATGTGCATCTAATACATGATAATATTGTGTGTTGATTGAATAGAGATATGTATGCTTGTATATTTGTCTTTTGTCTTGATCCATGGACTTGTAGGTATCCAGGTTCCCGATGATTGATAAAGGCTCGAGGTGAGATGCGTGGTGAACGACAATTTCATGCGAAACCTAGTGACAACAAAGGGAGTACGGTCTTTTTAGGAATCCATTTGGGAGTAACAACAACATCACTTTTTAATGCTCTGATCTGTATTTTACTTAAGGGTTAATTAGATAAATGCCACTATAATTTCTAGCTATTTGAGAAACGTCATTACAACTTTCAACTTTTGAAAAACGCCACTACAGTTCTCTATACATTCCATAGACGCCATTATGCCTATTTTCACACACATACAACATGATATACACTCATATTATTGTCGTACATACATATACAAGGTGGGTCTCACCAGATTTAAATTTTGTTGCCAATTCATTTTTATGTAATAATGGTTTTTGTTATTTTGTAATATTATATTTGTAATAAATAAATACACGCGTGTTGTATTTATGCTCTTAGAGAATAAAATGGCCGCACGTATGAAGTACTTTTTCGGTTGATATTTTTTAAACTCAAGTTGCACTAATTTATCGTACACTATTTAGTTAGTTAAGAATAAATTTTAGCTTTTGTGGTGCTTACAGATAGAGATACATATACCTCATTGTAAATTATATGGCTTCAATACTGTTTTCTATGACATGAAGAAAACATAAATTCATCAGTCATCTTAAGCAATACACATGGCCTAAGCTGATTCTAGTGGGGGCTACTGTATATACGTATGTACGATGGAAATACATGTGTATATTGTGGGGTTTGTGTGTTAAAATGGCCATAATGACATATATGGAATGTATGCAGAATTATAGTGGCATTTTTCAAAAGTTAAAAGTTATAGTGGTATTTCTCAAATAGTCTAGAATTGGAGTGACGTCTATCCAATTAACCCTTTACTTAAATAATTATTATAGACTGGTGCTTCGTGGTATAACGGTTGGATCAAAAGACTATTTTTATGCTTGTGGCTCGCGGGGCTCTAGTATATCTCGATGTGCTGCCCACAACCATATCTATATTAAATTATTTCACACATGAATGTGCATATTATTATTTTTATCTCATATGATGTGCAACTGCAGATGGATCTTTAACATTCGTCTATTTTCATCCATTGTAACAACAAACGATTAAAAGTTAACCAGAAAGGTCGGTAAACATAAAGTAAAACAAACAAACAAACAAATCTTGTAGACGTGTCTCATTTATTTTTTCTATTTAGCATTGTTTTCCAAGGTTTTATTAAACCTAGATCTATCCAAGAAAATTAGTTTACACTGTCAAGTCTTAAAAGAGTCATGTTAGAATACAACTTGAATCTATATAACGAAAAATATTAAAGTACCTTTTTTTGGGAAAATAAGAGTCATGTTAGAATACAACTTGAATCTATATTATCTAAAATTAGTTTACACTGTCAAGTCTTAAAAGAGGTAGACTGGTATGATACATAAAAAGTCTTTGGCCGAGGCCCCTATATCATGGGGGCTAGCAGCGAGCGCTCCTTTGTCTCGCCCTCTATGCCAACCCGGCTCATTAGGTACTATTGAGTTGGCTTAATAGATCCCAAGTGTGGAGTAGAGTTATTCGGGATTCAAAGGCGACACATCTAGGTACTTTGTTGAGTTATGATCTTTATGACGATTTTCCTTGCATTGAAATTTACCTTTGCTTTGGTGCGTGTGTCCCCCCTTGCTTCCTCTAGTATTCATTGTCTTCCACTTAATTCCCTAGGCTAGTCAATCCATGAACATTAGGCTAAACCGCATCAACAACATGGATTGGCCATACAAAAATTCCGTGATCAAAACCCCTTAATTTTCTTACCCAAGTTAGTGAAACGAATAATACTTGACCATCTCAAGTTTAGGACATCTTTTATTTGTGGCATTTATTTGTAGTTCCTCAACGAGTTTCCCTTTATAGTCTAAAAGAAAAGGTTTGCTTTCCTAAAAAAAGCACAGAAAAATTATATTCTCTTCATTTAGAAATATCTGACTTGAGAATGTATCTATACACTAAAATACTTCTATATACATTCAATTCTAAAAAATTCCAAGTGTTTTTGCCTAGATTCGAATCTATATAATACATGTTAGTGTATAGATATATTTGAATCTAGATAAATTTAAGAAATTATTTCAAAACGAAGGAAGTTGTATTTTTTTTAATGCATCTATATGCATTCAAATCTAGAAAAGTTCAAATGGTTTTGTCTAGATTTAATGTATCTAATACAAGTTAGTGTATAGATACATTTAAATTTAGATAAATTGAAGTAAATTATTTCTAAAGAAAGGGAGTAGTGTTTTTTCTCAAACCACAGCACGGGTGGTAGATGTCACTAGAGAGGCCGTATGGCAGCAGAAGAATCCAGCCCGCAGCCGACACGGCCACCACCGTCACAGAGACACGAAAGGGCCCGTGGCGTGTACGCGTTGCGGGCCGGCCAAGTCAGAAAAGGGAAAGCAGATATTTTGGGTGTCCTCCTCTCCTACCCTACCCTAGACTAGGTGAGGTGCGTGCACACCCCTTCCTCCTTCCGGCATCCGCAGCTTTTGTTGCTTTTCCGTTGCTCCTCCTTCGGCTCCTCCCACTCCCCTCTCCTTCGATCTCCCCCGCTCCCGCTTCTCTAGGGTTTCTCCCAACAACCTTCCCCCTACGGCCGATTCGAACCCGGTCCATCCCAGCTTCCTTCCTCCCCCTCGCTCGCGGCAGGTGAGCACTCCTCCCCGATCCCACCTCCCCCACGTGCCGATCTGGCGCGCTTCCGCCTCCGATTTGCTCGATCCAATCCGCCGTTTCGTGCTGTTCTAGTTCTTTCCCCGCTGTTCTGCGAGTGTGTTCGAGTAGACCCGTGGCGCTAGTGCTGCTTGTTATTTTTCGACTTTTTTTAGCTATCGGAAGTTCCAGGCGCGGTAGAGTCGCTAGATTCCTAGGGTTTTCTGCGAAGGCTCAGCTTAGGAACGAGTTTTTTACTTAATTATTATTATGGTTAGCGTCCCCCCATGAGGGTTTAGTGTGAGGCGGCTGGTTTCCTCCCTCCTTTTGGTGCTCGATCTAGAAGCACAACCGGATCTCGCCCCCTTGCATGCTGCATTTCCTCGTTGAATACAAGTTTCTAGTGTTAATTTGATGCGGCTGATGTGCTTTTGGCCATGTTAATCGGCTGTTTTACTAGATTCCGTTCTACATTTAGATGGGATCTGCTGCTATGCTTATTACTGTGAGAACTCTGCTTCATCTCCGTAAGTAGATCTAGTGTGCGACAGTGCAGCTTGTACTGGCTTTTTGGTTAAGGGACACGTTGGGTTTTGCTGCCAAGTAGCACGACTAACCTGTAAACTTGATCCGGTTCTGCTCTCTGCTAGGGTTTTTTGTAGCCTCTGGTGCACTTAAGGAAATTTGTTTGCGTAGTTGTTGAACGCAGGACCAAACGTAATTGAATTGCAGACGCTTAGGTGCCTGGTTTATGTTATTATTGTTCTGGGTTTTGAATCTTAAATTTTGCGCAGTCTGTATGTGATGTTTATATTTAGAATTTGACCTGCGCTGTATGTGCTGTTAAAACAACAGCCTATCCAATAAAACAATTTAGTCACTTAGTTTATTCCATTGTTTGTATCCAAGGGTGGTTAGGCTATTTTACTTATGTTGGTTTTGCAAGTTAATGGTGTCTGGAAATTGTAAGTTCGAACTGAAATTCTCATTCATTCTGTTAGCAATTTTGATACTTTGGTAAGTTGTTGTACTGGGAAAAAACACAACTTTAGATTCTCTATGTTACTGCTGTATATGTATTATGTTCTACAATTATCTGTACTGATTTGGATTGTATTTTATGAATTTTGTAGGTTTTAGCGATCAGCCGTAGCATCTTCATCAAAGGTTTTGTGCAAAATTATGCGATCTTCATGGGCTGATTCAGTTGCGAACGCCGAGGAATCGGCGCCCGCGACTGTTGCTGCTCCCGCTCCTGTTGCCAACCATCAGAACTCGCGACCAACTCGCAGCTCTTACGTCCCTCCACACCTCCGTGGACGCTCACCAGATAGCCAAGCACCGGCTCCGGCTCCAGCACCAGCGGGCATACAGCCCTCAGGAGCTGTGCAGCCTTCTGGTGGTTACGCAGCCGCTGTTGGTGGCTCACGGTGGGCTGCCCCTCCTGGCGGCGTTAGCAGTGGTGTAGGCGTTACCCGCCAGAGTGGTGGTGGTGGACGTGGTGGTGGTAGCGGCGGTGGTTGGAACTCCCGCCCTGCTTGGGGGGACCGCAGGGACCGTGAACCAAACCCTTTTGGCGACAGTGAGCCTGTCGGTGCTGCAGCCGCAGAGGTTGATTTCGATAGTGCAAACACAGGCATCAACTTTGATGCCTATGAGGACATTCCTGTGGAGACAAGTGGCCATGATGTGCCTCCACCAGTTAACACCTTTGCAGAGATTGATTTGGGTGATGCGCTGAATGAGAACATACGGAGGTGCAAGTATGTGAGGCCTACACCGGTACAGCGTCATGCTATTCCCATTGTCATTGGAGGGAGGGATCTTATGGCCTGCGCCCAGACTGGGTCTGGAAAAACAGCTGCCTTTTGTTTCCCAATCATTAGTGGGATCATGAAGTTAAGGCCACCACAGAGACCAAGAGGCTCCAGGACCGCATACCCTCTTGCACTGATATTATCTCCTACTCGCGAGCTATCAGTCCAGGTAGGTCACCACTATGATTTTATTTGAGGTGCTCTCCTTTATTTTGTCTTGGTTTCTTATATTATACACCTTGTGCATCAGATTCATGAAGAAGCAAAGAAATTTGCATACCAGACTGGTGTTAAGGCTGTTGTTGCATATGGTGGTGCACCAATACATCAACAGGTACTTTTTGGTGTTAAGATTTTCTTTTGCAGTTTTGCTATGATTTTAATTATCACATCAATGGCTTTCTTTTATTTCCGTCTACCTCATGGTGTTTGATGTACTGTGCGCTTAATTGCAGTACCTGAGTCCTGTCATACTTTATGATGATCAATACATTGTTGTGTCTGGGTTCTAGGAATTCATATCAATGCATAGGTTGTACATTTGGGTGGTTATAGATTGTTATGATGATGAATAGAAAAATTAATAACATTTGCTGGTACCTCAATGTGTGCGCGAGCAATGAGTAGGCTGCAGAGGGAAATTATTCATTATTGTTTCTATGAAGACTTTACTATGGAATGGAACTTGCCACATAACTGTGCTTGGTTTTTTGTAGAAAAAACAGTTATAACATGACATCGACATTTTTAGTATGTTGGTCCTGAACATGCTTATTTACCAAGCAGGCTATCAAGTAGTAAGTGATTAACTGTGATATGAATAAAGTTTCTTGCATTATATTTTGTGTTTCTAACTGTGTTCACAACTTCTAAGCTTAGGTAAGCTCTCTCATAACATGAATTGCCATGGGGAAAAACTCTGAATAATTTAACCAGCCTAAAACTTATGTCTAATGCAGTTGGCTGTTTTATGTGTTCACTATTTAATGGATGGTTGTTGGCCATATCTTATTTACATTTCAAAGAAATCCTTGCCAAATGACATTCACTGCTGTTTTTGAGCATTTGTTTTGTGTTATTTATAGTTGAGGGAATTGGAAAGAGGTGTTGACATACTTGTGGCAACTCCTGGTCGGTTGATGGATCTGCTGGAGAGGGCTAGAGTATCACTGCAAATGGTGAATTACTTGGCTCTTGATGAAGCTGACCGAATGCTCGATATGGGGTTTGAGCCACAGATACGTAAGATCGTTGAGCAGATGGACATGCCCCCTCGTGGCGTGAGACAGACAATGCTGTTTAGTGCTACTTTTCCAAAAGAGATACAGGTTTGCCTTTCTTCAGCTCACTACTATAATAATGAAATGTATGTTCAAATATCATCAGCATTTGTGCCATTATTGTTATGTTACCAGTCTAGCAATCTAGTGGAGGTAATTGGACTGGAATTTCATATGTAATGTCCCGTCTCTCGCGACTTGTACATTTAATTGTCATTTCTTTTCAAGGTACTTCCATTTTGTTCGAATTGTCAGGAAAATGGCAGGCATGAACTTTTGTGTTTATCAGGTTGCATTTAAAGGCGAATAGCAATAAGAGTCCTGTACTCAAATGTTTGAGAAACTATACACACTTCTACTGTACTGTTTGAATTGGTCAGACAAATTGCAGTCATTAACATTTTTGTCTATCAGATTGCATCGAAAGGTGAATAGTAATAATATAAATAATTTTGCTTAGCTCTATCAATTCTACTCGCGTTTGATAATAAAATATTTCACAGTAATTTGGTTGGTTTTCTACTTATCTCAGATGGCAGGGAAAACATTATCTGTTAGGTTGTTTATTCTAGCATGTCCTACCTACTCTTTTCTTAGTCATGTTCCATTTCTGCAGCGACTGGCTTCAGATTTCCTTGCGGACTACATCTTCCTTGCTGTTGGAAGAGTTGGTTCCAGTACTGATCTGATTGCTCAAAGGGTAGAGTTTGTCCTTGAAGCGGATAAAAGAAGTTACCTGATGGACCTTATTCATGCGCAGAAAGCCAATGCTGTTCCTGGGAAGGTGACCTACATCATTTTTATGCTATTAGTTCATGCACTCTCTTTAGCTAGACTAAGACTTTGTTTGATATTGCGATGGATTACTATAGTTCTTTTGGAAGCAACAAAACGTGAAGTACTAGATAATTTGCTAATACATCTTATATTAGTGGAAGTATTTTATTATTGCACTCGGAAGACATAGTAATTAGTGTGAGAGGGTCATCGTCAGATAATTGCATTTACAAACAGATATAGATTTCTTGCATATCTCTTGACTCCAGCTTAAAAAGCAGACAAAGTTGTACTGCAACTGTAAGCTAAGCCTGTCATAATTCATGAATCTATTGTTTAGTTCAAAGCCTCAATTAATTCTGAACTTGGTGTCATAGTTCATCCAAATATTGTTCTGTTAACCTTGTTTCTTGTTTGCAGCAATCTCTTACCTTGGTTTTTGTGGAGACAAAGAGGGGAGCTGATGCTCTGGAGAACTGGCTGTATACAAATGGATTCCCTGCTACAAGTATTCATGGAGATCGCACACAGCAGGTACTTTTATTGCTTTCCCCTACCTACCTCCTTACATTATAGGGGAGGTCAGTTGTGTAAAATAATCATTTTGTTAGTTTTCTGAGTATAGATGCTACATTGAATTATTGTCTGAACTATGCATCTATATCATGATTGTATTTTGAAATGGAAGTATTTACATGATAAAAACATGTGCTCTGCATTTTGTCTGGTTTTAACCTCCCAAGTCAAGATTTATTGTCTTTGTGCCACATATTAACATATAGTTGGATATCACAATTTTCTTTGTGCTTGTTTTGTCTTATTCAGGAAAGAGAATATGCGCTGAGATCCTTCAAGAGTGGAGCAACTCCTATCCTTGTTGCAACTGATGTAGCTGCTCGTGGACTTGACATACCAGATGTTGCCCACGTCATCAATTTTGACCTACCAAATGACATAGATGACTATGTTCACCGCATTGGGAGAACTGGACGAGCTGGGAAGTCTGGTGTGGCAACTGCGTTTTTCAACGAGGGCAACATGTCAATTGCCAGGTCATTATGTGAACTGATGCAAGAGGCTAATCAGGAGGTTCCCCAATGGCTTGAGCGTTATGGTGCCCGTGCATCATTTGGAGGTGGCGGGGGCAGAAACCGCAGATCAGGTGGTGGCGGTGGCGCTCGATTTGGTGGGCGTGACTTTCGTCGGGACACCAGGGGCGGTGGCGGCGGCGGTGGTGGAGGTTATGGCGGCGGTGGTTACGGTGGTGGTGGTGGTGGTGGAGGTGGAGGCTATGGTGGTGGTGCATCTAGTTCCTGGGACTGATAGATTCTCCTGTTTGGCGTGGAAATTGAAATGAGATGATCCTTATTCTATTGACTTAGCTGAAAACAGATATTGGGGTTTGTAGTCACCGCGGTGGGTATGGTGCTGGAAAATGCCCCCATTTACCTTATTTGTGGCTGGTTGTCACCGCACTTGTTTTTCCTGTGTACCTGGTTATTTTGTTACTGGCATGAAGTCCGGGTGGGCAAATTTTCTTTGTTGTGTGGCTGGTTCTTGCTGTAGCTCTGGACGTTGTTGGGTGGTTGGAGCTCATTGTTGTGCTTCTAGATGTTTCTATGCTAGCAATAGTGATGGAAAAATTTGATTTTTTTTCTGCTTTCAATTGTTTGCCCTGTCAGCATCTTCTCTCAAATCGTAATATAACATGTAGCTCCTCTGCAATATTATGATAATTTTATTAGCGGATTGCATGATACCAGATGCACTTGTGGGCACATATTTTTGAGTTTGTTCTTTGTTGTCATACGATCCGCCTCAAGAATAACAATATTTATTTGATCAGTTGAAATGCCAATGAACCTTAGGAATATAAATCCAACGAACAGTTTCTTCAGAAAACAACACAGTGAAGGAATCAGCTATGCTAACTGGCTTGTGACTGAACACTAGTAACTGCACTCGCTTAACTCCACAGAACACACTCGATAGAGAGTAGACACAACACTCCGTGGAGAGAAAGCCACACTATCACTCAGTAGAGAGAAACCTCCTTGTTCGACTCCAACCAGATAGCTCCTTCAAGGAAATATACGATGAAATGATAAATCCCCCGAGCAGCTATTCCTGCAAAACGCTGCATTCTGATATAAATAACTACGTGGCCGCTTTATCGGGTGAGCCTTGTGGCTATGTACTATGAGCATCTCCACTCGTTGGCCGAACTCATGGCAAAATTTGGTCCGTTTTTGGCCGGACTGAACTTGTTTTCGGCCTGGGTACGCGGGTGGAGTCCCCATGTCCGGCTAAAATTTATCAAATTCAGGCGATTTTCATTAAGTTGGACGAATATAGACGGATTACATCAAATTTAAACGAAACTAGTACATAAATAAACTAAAAAGGCCGCCGCTGGTGCCTTCTCCTCGCCGCCTACATGCCGAGGTTGCCGTAGAACGACGTGTAGCCGGGGTCGGCTCGGCCGTCATCCTCGCCGCTGCCGTCGTCGGCTCGGTGATTCTGGCGAGCTGCTCGCCGGTCGTCGTACCTCCATGGCTGGTACGACGGGCCTGCGTCCTCGTCGTCATCGTCCAGGACATAGAGCGGGGCGCCTTGGTAGGCGAGCTCACGCCCAGAGAACGCCCGACGCCGTGCGGCCTGCTCGCCGCGAGCCGAGGATCTGCCGACGTTCACTTTGCTCCCGATCCTCTGGACCATTCGAGGATGTCCGGCGAGAGGCTCGACCAGCATCGTCGGCGTGGCGGCGCCAGCGAGCGTGCTCAGCGCCATCTTCAAGGCGGCGTCCTCGGCTGGCGCCGAGCCTTCCGCCTTGGGGCGGCGTAGGCGCAGGTGGCCTCTTGGCGGCGTGGCGCGACGGCTCGTTGATGACGATGCGCAAGGCTATGCGACGTAAGCACGCCGGCGAGACAGCCTCGCACTTCACGGCTACCGGCGTGCGAAGCGGCGTGCTGCCGGAAGAGTGGGACACCAAAGCGGAGGAGGACGAGCTCATGCTCGCCATCCTCCTCGGCGCCCAGTTCGCCGGAGCACGCCGACCCCTGGCTGCCAGCGTCGGGTTGCGCGGGAAGCCGAGCCACGGCGTGTTCCCGCGGTTGATGTGGTCGGCGCGGCGGCGTATGCCACTGCGCTCCACCGCCGGCGCCCCGCCGAGTTTTTGCGCGCCGGCGGGGACTCGTCCGACGGTCCCTCGTGGCGGGCGAGCTCCGAGGATGACGACGACTCGGCTTCCGTCACTGACGCGGCGGGTCCACGCGCCGCTTGGTTCTGAGGATGACGACGACTCGGCTTCCGTCACTGACGCGGCGGGTACACACGCCGCTTTGTTTTCTTTTCGTCGAATTCGCTGAGTCCGGCGTCCCCAGGGCGTACCCGGAAACCTTGGTTCGGCCTGGGTAGCCCGAACCAAAAATGACCGAAATCCGGCCGAAAACAAGTCCTTGGGTACGCGACTGGGCCGATTTTCGGCGTCCGGACCAAAATTCGGATCGGCCTCCTGGGTAGGCGAGTGGAGATGCTCTAACATAGCACGGCCGCTTTATCGGGTGAGCCTTGTGGCTATGTACTAACGTAGCACGGCTACTTTATCAGTGTTGGCCATGTGTCTCGTATTACCGTCTCATCAAGGTCAAGGTCAGTCATGTATGAATCTATATAACTATGACGCACGCTTCATCAGGTCGCTCGTGTGAATCTTTAAAACCATGACACGACTTCTTTATCTAGGTCGGCCATGTGAATTTTTACAACCATGGTGTGACCACTTTATCAGGGTCGGCCATGTGAAATCTTCACAATGTTTAAAATTCCATATAAATGTTAAATATATCTTTAAGAAAATTTCTAGAGTAGGGGTCCATTGCCCCCTTGACCCTCGGAATGATCCGCCACTTTAAACAAGGGGACCTTAGTGTCATGTTGCCTTAGGGCCCCAAAATCCGTGGACTGTCCTGAACTCCCGACTCCTTTACCAAGTAGTTCTATGCCAATGATCTTCACGGTATCTGCATTTAATCTAAAGAACTTACAACTTTAATATCTATACTATTGGTGGAATCTATTGACATGATATGTAGTCGATAAGTTGCATATAGTTCAAACGAGACATATTAAGCTCTGTCTTCAAACATAGCCATTCTAGAAACATTGACATAGACCCTAAACCCTAAACCTACATTTCTGAGGGATATAATCCTAAGATATGGCTACCCGCATAGCGTAATTACGGATAATGACGCCAACTTTGCCGAAAGAGACTTTGCTCTATTTTGTCGGGATAACCGAATAAGACTCGACGTAGCGTCGGTCGCTCAATCAGAATCAAATGGGCAAGTTGAACGAGCTAATGGGCTAGTTCTATCAGGGATAAAACCTCGGCTAATGGAACCACTCCAGAGGACACCTGACTGTTGGATAAAGGAATAACCCTTAGTATTGTGGAGCTTGAGAACAACTCCGAATCGATCAACTGGCTACACGCCGTTCTTCCTTGTCTATGGGCAGAAGTAGTTTTGTTTGCCGACATAGAGCATGACTCGCCAAGAGTAAGGCAATACTCGGAAGCCGAGGTAAAAGAGGCTCGAGAAGATGGAGTTGATTTACTCAAAGAAGCTCGAGGACTGGCATTGTCCAGATCCGTCATATACCAACAAAATCTCCGACGCTATCACAGCCGGAAAGTCCAACCTTGTGTATTCCGAAAAGGTGATTTAGTGCTCAGGCTAGTGCAACACATAGCTAGGATTCACAAGCTATCACCCCCATGGGAAGGTCCGTTCATTGTAAGCAAAGCATTGCACAATGATTCATACTATCTGATAGATGCCCATGAGGCACAAAATAACAAGGCGGACATGTCAGGTGATGAAACCAAAAGGCCATGGAATGTGGCATTATTTCGTCCTTTCTATACCTAGGGAAAGCAGTGTATGTATCTCTCAAACTCTCATATGTCGAACACTTATGTCGGTGATACGCCCAATTTGCGTCACCTTTATATATCATAATTTACCTATATTCATTGATATATGTCTTATTATGAGGTATTACTTATGGCTTTTCATCTGTTTATGCATGTTGGATGATTCTTGAAGGATGAACTGCCGGAGTCTGGATTCTGATGGAAAGGAAGGCGTTTCGGTGCAATTTCACGAAGATCATAAAAATACCAGAAAAATATGGGAAAATATTATTTTTCCAGAAGATTGAGGAAGCCAAAAGGAGGAGCGAAGAGGGGCTGCAGGGGCCCACACCCCTAGGCACGGGTCCCCCTAGGCCGCACCTAGGGCAGGTGTGGCCCACCTGCCCGGCTCCCGACTCCGCCCCTTCGCCTATATCTTCCCTACGAAACCCTAAGGTTAGGAGAGCGACCACAGATAGATTTCTGGCGCCTCTGGGGGCGGAAAACACCGAGAGAGAAAGATCTCTCCGGCAGACATATTTCTGCTGGGGGAATTCCTTCCCGGAGAGGGGAGTTGTCGCCATCAACACCATCATCAAACTAAGCTTCATCGGGATCATCATCATCATCCACACCATCATCTCCACCAGCATCATCATCACCACTCCATCTCCCTGTAACAATTATGTTGGATATTGCTTTAGTTTGTTAGGGGAAACCTTCCCGGTGTTAATTACTATTGTAGTTGATGCTTGTGAGTGGAACCATTGGATTATTGTTTATGTTCAGATTGTTATCCATTACCATATGATCCTTGATCTTGATCCATATGATTTCTTGTGAGTAGTTCGTTGTGTTCTTGAGGACATGGGATAAGTCATGTTTTTAGTAGTGAATCTGTGTTGAGTTATTATTCAATGGTTTAGTATTTAAGTTGTGGTGCTATTCTTCTAGTGGTGTCATGTGAACGTCGACTACATGATACTTCACCATTTATGGGACTAGGGGAGTGCATTGTGTATTTGGCTACTAATTGTGGGGTTGCCGGAGTGACAAAAACCTGAACCCCCGTTAGGACACCTTTGCACAAGGGAGTGTAGGATCTGAGAGGTTAAGGCTGTGGTTAGATTTATATATTAATTACTTTCTTGTAGTTATAGATGTTTGCAGGAGTTTAATCACAAGTATGTATTAGTCCAACTAAGGTCGGTATGTTAGCACAGGTTCACCCACACAACACTTACAACACCAGAGAAGAGTACTCAACTATTTGAAGCGAAAGCACTTGACAGAATTCCCATGTGTCCTCGAGAATGTTTGGTCCTTATAAGTATTTCCACCGGCTTGTCCTTTGTTAAGAAAGGATTGGGCCACTTGCTCCGTTTGTTCGTTGTCTTTATTACTTGCTCTTTGTTTTGTTGCCTTATCAGAAAACCACTAAAAATCCGTTTGCTAAGTATTCACAGGGATTTCCTGCTCCATACCACTGTTCAACACCTTCTGCTCCTCGTTGGGATCGACACTCCTATTTATCGAAAGTACTACAATACACCCCTATACTTGTGGGTCATCAAGACTATTTTCTGGCGCCGTTGCGAGGGAGTGAAGCGCTATTCAAGAGTGGAACTGGTAAAGGAAGCTTCTACTGTGAGTATTGCTTTTGTTTCTATTTGTTGCTTTGTTTCCAATATGGATAACCCACTTGGTTTTCTATTTGGGAGAACTACTACCACTGCTAGGGTAGTAGATGAACCACCACCTGCTGAGATAGATCCTATTAAGATACCTACAAGTATTATTGATCGTGTTATGGATAATTATTATTTAGGGAATGAAACTGTCCATCCTGGTGATCATTTGATTTTTATCCATGAATTATGCGGGTTGTTTAAGTGTGTATGTATCACAACTGAACAAGTGAAGAAGAAGTTACTCTCCATATCCTTGAAAGGGAGAGCTGAAGAATGGTATAAGCTGCTGAAGAATGGACAATCAATGGAATGGGAAGAGATGGCATCTCACTTTTACTCTAAATTTTATCCTCCCAGCGAAATTCATAAGGATAGAAATCTTATATATAACTTTTGGCCTCTTGATGGAGAGATTACAACTCAAGCTTGGGGGAGATTGAAGTTACTAATGCTTAAATGTCCTATTCATGAACTCCCTAACAATATTATTCTCAATAACTTTTATGCTAGGCTTTCTCTTCATGATAAAGATTTACTAGATGCTTCTTGTGCTGGATCATTCACACACATGAAGGAAGAAGCTAAATGGGATTTACTAGACCATATTCAAGAGAACACTGAAGCTTGGGAGAATGACAAAGGAAGAAAGTCAGGTATAAACTATGATTATGAATGCATTAAATCTTTTATGGGAACTGATGACTTCTGTGATATTAGTAATGAGTTTGGTCTTGATTCCCAAAGTATTGCCAACTGTTTTAAGGCCTTTGCCTCTTACATAGAGATTCCCAAGAAGAAGTGGAATAAGTACCATGCTCCGTATAAACACGTTGTTAGTCATGTTCTCGTTAGAAGTAATGAAGTTTGTACTACTAATCATATTATGCCTGAACCTCATGTTGAGAAATTACCTTTCCCATATAAGGTAAAGAAGTATTATATGATTATTAGTGCAAATAACAAAGGTATAATGAAAACTGTGAAGCCTGGTGAGCAAATTAATGATGAACCTGTGGTAGCCATTGTGAAAGACACTGTCACTAGAAATATAGAGGATGAGCACATTGTCTTCTGTGAAGACGCTTCTAATATTATCTCTCATCCTAGTAAAGCTAGAAAAGATAGTGTTCCTGTGCTTTCTGTTAAAATTGGTGATCAATGCTACTATGGTTTATGTGATATTGGTGCTAGTTCTAGTGCTATTCCTTATGAGCTTTACAGGGAAATCATGCATGAGATTGGTCCTTGTGATCTTGAGGACATTGATGTAGTTATTCACCTTGCTAATAAGGAAACCATTTGCCCCATTGGCATTGTAAGAGTTGTGGAGGTTCTTTGTGGTAAGATTAAATATCCTGCTGATTTTCTAGTGCTTAATTCAACAACTAGTAAAACTTGTCCTATCATTTTTGGTAGACCTTTCTTGAACACTTGTGGAGATATTATAGATTGTAAGAAGGAAAAAGTTTTAACTAATTTTGATGGAGATTCTTATGAGTTTAACTTTTCCAAATTTGCTAAAGCTCCTTGTGAAAATAGCTTGCCTAATAAAGATTTCATGATGAAACAACTTGCTTCTATTGATCCAGTCTATGACCTTGGACGTCTTTTTGGTGATTGTAAGTATGCTTATTATGAAGGTAAAGTTGTTACTAGTGACATATATATTGTCAACTTTATTCAAAGTGCTATTGAAAGTTATTTTGAGAGAGGGAAACATGGTTTTATGCATCTCAATGATGTTAAGTTTCCCCATTTTATGTTGAAAGCTTTGAAATTGTATTTGTTGGAGATATGCCCTAGAGGCAATAATAAATATAGTTATTATTATATCTTTGTGTTTATGATAAATGTTTGCATTCATGCTATAATAGTATTGACCAGGAAACATTAATACTTGTGTGAATTGTAAACTAAATTAGAGTCCCTAGTAAAGCCTCTTAATAATACTAGCTTGTTGGTTAAAAGATGATTGTGGTTTCCCTATCATGAACATTGAGATGTTATTAACAACAAGATCATATCATTAGGGGAATGGTATGATGGACATACTCCTATAGATAAGCGTAGCATAAAGATCAAGTCATTTTAATAGTTCAATTGCTATAAGCTTTCTGATACATAGTAACCTAATTCCTCCGACCATGAGATCATGCTTATCACCATCACCGGAAGGATGCTTTGATGACATCAAACACCACACCGTAACTGGGTGGCTATAAAGGTGGCATTGAGTGTTCGGAAAGTATGGGTTGAGACACATGGATCAAGAGTGGGATTTGTCCATCCATATGACGGATAGATATACTCTGGGCCCTCTCGGTGGAATGTCATCCAATTAGCTTGCAAGCATGTGACTGGCTCACAAGGGATCACATATCACGGGAACGATAAAAGAGTACTTATCAGGAACGAGGTTGAACTAGGTATGCAGAGATACCGACGATCAAAACCTCGGATAAGTAAACTATCGTGAGACAAAGGGAAATTGGTATCGTATGTAAGTGGTTGATTCGATCGCAAATTAATCGTAGAAATATGTGGGAGCCATATGAATTTCCAGATTCCTCTATTGGTTATTGTTCGGAGAAGTGTCTCGATCATGTCCGCATAATTCACGAACCGTAGGGAGACACACTTAAGGATTCGATGTTGTTGAGTAGTTATGGAATGATGAGTAAGAGAACGAATGTTGTTCGGAGTCCCGGATGGGATCCGGGATATCACGAGGAGATCCGGAATGGTCCGGAGAATAAGATTCATATAAGGAAAGTCCCGTTTCGGAGTTGGGGAATGATTCCGGTGTTTTCATCGGGAATGTTCTAGAAGGTTCCGGAAGGTCCGGCACTCCAGAGGGGAAGGGTACATGAATGTGTCATGACAATGTGGAATGGTTGCATCATGTACTAGGTATCATGGCTGGGCAAAATATAGGGAGAAATCATATCCTAGTTTGAAAAGTCAAACGCCAATTTGAAAAGTCAAACGACAAGTTTGCTTGGTGGAGGGAGAGTAGGAAACCTACTTGGGGAGGAAGTCCTCCTCCCTCCACCCGCCGGCCAAGGAGGCCGAGTTGGGGGAGGACTCCCTCCTCCCAACCGGTTCCCTCCCACCTATAAAAGAAGGGGCAGGGGTGCCCCTCTTCCCTACACCCAACACCACCCAAACCCTAGCCCTAGCCGCCGACCTCCTGCAAGTCGCCGCCGCCCCTATGGCTTCTCCTAGCCGCCGACTTGGGGCTTCCCATGGTCCTACCGCCATCCAAGATCTGCCCCTTTGTGCCCTCTAAACCCTAGATCGCCAAGGCCTCTCTCATATTCCACCATACTCGCTCCGGCTTAAGGCGAACCCCTGCGAGATCTCCCCTCTACTTCCGGTACCACGCCGTCGTGCTGCCGGAATCGCGAGGAGAGTGCTACAACCTCCACTTCCTGCTGGAACAAGGGAGAGGAAGGTCTTCATCAAGTACCGAATGTGTGACCGACTGCGGAAGCGCTGCCGGAACGCAGCGCCGGAAGGATCGTCTAGGTGATCTTGAGATCGGCAAGAGTACGACTACATCACCCATGAGAATCTGCTCTCGTTAACCGCTTTGGAATCTTCGAGGGTGAGTTCCTCTATCGACTCGTTGCTACAATATAGTAGATAGATCTTGGCTTGTTTGTTTGCATGCGGTAGAATTTTTTTGTTTTCCATGCTACGAACCCCTACAGTGGTATCAGAGCCGTGTCTATATGTGGATCTGTTGCACGAGTAGAACACAATGGTCATTGTGGATGGTGGTGCTTTTATTATCAATTGCTTCTTGTGTACTTTGCATATTGCGGTATGATGGGATGAAGCGGCCCGGGCTAACCTTACATGACATCGTTCATGAGACTTGCTCCACGCTCAACATGCAACTTGTATTGCATAAGTGGCTTTGCGGGTGTCTGTCTCTCCCATTATAGTATAGATCCAATTTACAACGGGCACTTGATAGTTCAAACATCAACGTTGTGGTTTTTGTTCGTAAGTTAGATCAACACTTATTGAAAGCCCCAAACCACGTAAAATATGCAAAGAAAATTAGAGGCGTCTAACTTTGTTTTGCAGGGTGTCTTTGTGATGTGATATGGCCATGATTGTGATTATATTTGATGTATGCAATGTTCCTTATTGTAAGTTGGCAACCGGCAGGAGCCATATGGTTGTCTTTAATTTCTGTTAAGACCCGCGTGTCTATTCAAAGTAGTTGTAATAGTTGGAGCTGGTGGACGACAACCATGAAACGGCGCCATTGACCTTGACGCTATGCCGGTGATGATGGAGATCATGTTCGTGCTTGAAGATGGAGATCAGAAGCACAAGAAGATAGGCCATATCATATCACATATTATGAATTGCATGTGATGTTAATCCTTTATGCATCTTGTATTGCTTAGTTAACGACGGTAGCATTATAAGATGATCCCTCATGCACATAAATTTCAAGTTTGAAAGTGTTCATCCTTAGTAAGCACCGTTGCTAAAGCTTGTTGTTTCGAAGCACCACATGATGATCGGGTGTGTTAGATTCTGCAAGTGTATACAACGTGAGCAAGCCAGATTTGCTCATGCGGAAGCTAAGGTTTGATCTTGACTAGCCTAGCATGTACAGACATGGTCTCGGAACACGGATCACCGAAAGGTAAAGCATGAGTCATATGATAGATATGATGAACATGTCGATTGTTCGCCATTGAATCTACATCAACTCTCGTGATGATCGGTTTTGATGTGGTGGATTTGGTTCGTGTGATCACTAAAAAAATGTGAGGGATATTGTTTTGAGTGGGAGTTCACCTAGATTAATTTTACTATTAATTAGAACTCAATTTGTCATAAACTTAGTCTAACCTATTGCAAATATGTTGTAGATCAATGGCGGCCACTACCATCAATTTTAATGCGTTCCTAGAGAAAGAAAATTTGAAAAACAATGGAAGCAACTTCGCGGATTGGTTCCGCAATTTGAGGATTGTCCTCAATGCTGGTAGTTTGACCTATGTCTTTGGATGCACTGGGTGACCGCACCGGTGATGCTACCGTTGAAGTAAAGAATGTTTAGCTCACTCGGAAGAATCAGTACTCCACAGTTCAGTGTGCTATCTTGTATGGTTTGGAATCGGAGCTTCAGAAAAGGTTTGAGAACCATGACCCACATGATATTGTTCGTGAACTCAAAATGATATTTGAGGCTCACGCGGCAGTTGAGAGTTATGAGGCTTCTGAAAAGTTCTTTAACTGCAAGATGGAAGAGGGCAGCTCCGTCAGTGAGCATGTGCTTAATATGTCTGGGCACGCAAACAAACTCCAAAGTTTGGGTATAGTGATTCCTAATGCTTTGGGGATTTATCGTGTCCTCCAATCACTGCCACCAAGTTACAAGAACTTTGTGATGAACTACAATATGCGAAACATGAACAAGACGTTGCCAGAACTCTTCTCCATGTTGAAATCTGCAGAAGTGGAGATCAAGAAAGAGCATCAAGTGTTGTTGGTCAATAAGACCACCAAATTCAAGAAAGGCAAGTCTAATCAAAAGGGGAACTTCAAGAAGGGTGGTAAGAAAGTTGCCGCACCGGCGAAGAAGACCAAGGCTGGACCTAAGCCTGATACTGAGTGCTTTTACTGCAAGGGAGAGGGTCACTGGAAGAGGAATTGCCCAAAGTACTTGGCGGATTTGAAGAACGGCAACATCAAGAAGAAAGGTATATCCGATATACATGTTATTGATGTGTATCTCACTAGTACTCGTAGTAGTGCCTGGGTATTTGATACTGGTTCGGTTGCTCATATTTGTAACTCGAAACAGGTGCTGCAAAATAAACAAAAGCTAGCGAAGAACGAGGTGACGATGCGCGTTGGAAATGGATCAAAGGTTGATGTGATCGCGGTCGGCACGCTACCTCTTCATCTACCACCGGGATTAGTTTTATACTTAAATAATTGTTATTTGGTGCATGCGTTGAGCATGAACATTATATCGGGATCTTGTTTATTGCGAGACGGTTACTTGTTTAAGTCCGAGAATAATGGTTGTTCGATTTATATGAGTAATATGTTTTATGCACATGCACCTTTGATAGATGGTCTATTCTTATTGAATCTCGATAGTGGAAATACACATATTAATAACATTGAAGCTAAACGTTTGAAATTGAGCGATAACTCGACCTATATGTGGCACTGTCGTCTTGGTCACATTGGAGTGAAGCGTATGAAGAAACTCCATTCCGATGGACTTCTTGAATCACTTGATTTCGAATCACTTGAAAGATGCGAAATGTCTGATGGGTAAAACGACTAAGACTCCATTTTCTGGTATGATGGAGTGAGCTACGGACTTATTGGAAATCATACATACCGATGTGTGTGGTCCAATGAGTGTAGTATCGCGCGGTGGTTATCGTTATGTTCCTACCTTCACGGATGACTTGAGTAGATATGAGTATATCTATTTCATGAAACATAAGTCTGAAACTTTCGAGAAGTTTAAGGAATTTCAAAGTGAGGTGGAGAATCAACGTAAAAAGAAGATTAAATTTCTACGTTCTGATCGTGGAGGTGAATATCTAAGTTACGAGTTTGGTGAGCATTTAAAGAAATGCGGAATACTTTCACAATTGACACAGTCGGGAACACCATAGCGTAATGGTGTGTCCGAACGTCGTAATCGAACTCTCTTAGATATGGTTCGTTCTATGACGTCACTTACAGATTTACCGCTATCATTTTGGGGTTATGCGTTAGAAACAGCCGCATTCACTTTAAATAGGGCACCATCTAAATCAGTTGAAACGACACCGTATGAATTATGGTTTGGGAAGAAACCTAGATTGTCGTTCCTTAAAGTTTGGGGTTGCGAAGCCTATGTAAAGAAGTTACAACCGGACAAGCTTGAACCCAAAGCGGAAAAATGCGTCTTCATAGGATACCCGAAGGAAACTATTGGGTATACCTTCTATCATAGATCCGAAGGCAAAATCTTCGTTTCCAAGAATGGATCCTTTCTAGAGAAGGAATTTCTCTCGAAAGAAGTGACTAGAAGGAAAGTAGAACTCGACGAGGTTGTTGAACCTTCTCTCGAACTTGCGAGTACCGCAGCACTGGAAGAAGTTCCTGTGGCGCCTCCACCAATAAGAGAGGAAGCTAATGATGATGATCATGAAACTTTGGTTGAAGTTGCTACTGAACCTCACAGGTTAACGAGAACGCGTACCACTCCTGATCGGTATGATCCCGTTATGAGTGTCATGTTGGTGGACAACACCGATGACCCTGCGACATATGAGGAAGCGATGATGAGCCCAGATTCCAATAAATGGCAAGACGCCATGAAATCCGAAATTGGATCCATGTACGAAAACCAAGTATGGACTTTGGTGGACTTACCGGATGTCCGATAGGATGTCGAGAACAAATGGATTTTCAAGAAGAAAACAGATGCTGATGGTAATGTTACTGTCTATAAAGCTCGACTTGTCGCAAAAGGGTTTCGACAAATTCAAGGAGTTGACTACGATAAGACTTTCTCACCAGTAGCGAAGCTAAAGTCGGTGAGGATTATGTTAGCAATCGCTGCATATTATGATTATGAGATATGGCAAATGGATGTCAAAACAGCATTCCTCAATGGAGACATTGATGAAGAGTTGTATATGATGCAACCCAAAGGTTTTGTCGATCCTAAAGATGCTAACAAGGTATGCAAACTTCAACGGTCCATATATGGGTTGAAGCAAGCATCCCGAAGTTGTAATCAATGTTTTGATAAGGTAATCAAAAGTTTTGGTTTTATACAAACTTATGGAGAAGCTTGTATTTACAAGAAAGTGAGTGGGAGCTCTGTAGCATTCTTAATACTATATTTAGATGACATATTATTGATTGGGAATGATGTAGACCTTCTTAATAGTGTCAAGGAATATTTGAATAATAGTTTTTCAATGAAAGATCTTGGCGAAGCAGCTTACATATTAGGCATAAAGATTTATAGAGATAGATCGAGACGCCTAATATCATTGTCACAAAGTACATATTTGTACAAAGTTCTAAAGAGGTTTGGAATGGAAGATAGCAAGAAAGGGTGCTTTCCCATGTTGCCCAATACGACGTTGAGTAAAACTCAAAGTCCAGCAACGATAGAAGATAGAGAAAGGATGAGTAAGACTCCCTATGCCTCAGCCATAGGATCTCTAATGTATGCCATGCTATGTACCAGACCTGACATTGCATATGCTGTTAGTTTGACTAGCAGATATCAAAGTGATCAAGGAGTGGATCATTGGACAGCGGTCAAAAACATCCTTAAGTACTTGAGAAGAACTAAGGATATGGTTCTTTCTTATGGAGGTGATGAACATCTCGTTGTTAATGGTTACACCGATGCTAGTTGGAACACCGATCCGGATGATTCTAAATCTCAATCTGGATACGTATTTACTTTGAATGGTGCAAAAGTTAGCTGGAGGAGTGCAAAGCAAAGCATTGTGGCGAGATCTTCAACTGAATCGGAATACATAGCTGCTTTGGAGGCTTCACAAGAAGCGATATGGATGAAGGAGTTCATTACAGAGCTCGGTGTGGTTCCAAGTGCGCTGGACCCAATGTCTATCTACTGTGGTAACATGGACGTCATAGCAATTGCGCAAGAACCAAGGTCACACAAGAAGCTGAAGCACATTAAGCTACGTTTTCACGCTATTCGAGAACATGTCCAAGATGGTGACATAAAGATTTGCAAAGTACACACAGATCTGAATGTGGCGGATCTGTTGACTAAACCTCTCCCGAGGGCAAAACATGACCAACACCAAACTGCCATGGGTGTTCGGTATGTTACCATGTAATCTAGATTAGTTGACTCTAGTGCAAGTGGGAGACTGTTGGAGTTATACCCTAGAGGCAATAATAAATATAGTTATTATTATATCTTTGTGTTTATGATAAATGTTTCCATTCATGCTATAATAGTATTGACCAGGAAACATTAATACTTGTGTGAATTGTAAACTAAATTAGAGTCCCTAGTAAAGCCTCTTCATAATACTAGCTTGTTGGTTAATAGATGATTGTGGTTTCCCTATCATGAACATTGAGATGTTATTAACAACAACATCATATCATTAGGAGAATGGTATGATGGACATACTCCTATAGATAAGCGTAGCATAAAGATCAAGTCATTTTAATAGTTCAATTGCTATAAGCTTTCTGATACATAGTAACCTAATTCCTTCGACCATGAAATCATGCTTATCACCATCACCGGAAGGATGCTTTGATGACATCAAACACCACCTTTATGGCGGGTGGCTATAAAGGTGGCATTGAGTGTTCGGAAAGTATGGGTTGAGACACATGGATCAAGAGTGAGATTTGTCCATCCATATGACGGATAGATATACTCTGGGCCCTCTCGGTGGAATGTCATCCAATTAGCTTGCAATCATGTGACTGGATCACAAGGGATCACATATCACGGGAACGAGAAAAGAGTACTTATCGATGCGAGGTTGAACTAGGTATGCAGAGATACCGACGATCAAAACCTCGGATAAGTAAACTATCGTGAGACAAAGGGAAATTGGTATCGTATGTAAGTGGTTCATTCGATCGCAAAGTAATCGTAGAAATATGTGGGAGCCATATGAATTTCTAGATTCCTCTATTGGTTATTGTTCGGAGAAGTGTCTCGATCATGTCCACATAATTCACGAACCGTAGGGAGACATACTTAAGGATTCGATGTTGTTGAGTAGTTATGGAATGATGAGTAAGAGACTGAATGTTGTTCGGAGTCTCTTATGGGATCCAGGATATCACGAGGAGATCCGTAATGGTCCGGAGAATAAGATTCATATAAGGAAAGTCCTCTTTCGGAGTTGGGGAATGATTCCGGTGTTTTCATCGGGAATGTTCTAGAAGGTTCCGGAAGGTCCAGCACTCCGGAGGGGAAGGGTACATTAATGTGTCATGACAATGTGGAATGGTTGCATCATGTACTAGGTATCATGGCTGGGCAAAATAAAGGGAGAAATCAAATCCTAGTTTGAAAAGTCAAACGCCAATTTGAAAAGTCAAACAACAAGTTTGCTTGGTGGAGGGAGAGTAGGAAACCTAGTTGGGGAGGAAGTCCTCCTCCCTCCACCCGCCGTCCAAGGAGGCCGAGTTGGGGGAGGACTCCCTCCTCCCAACCGGCGCCCTCCCACCTATAAAAGAAGGGGCAGGGGTGCCCCTCTTCCCTACACCCAACACCACCCAAACCCTAGCCCTAGCCGCCGGCCTCGTGCAAGTCGCCGCCGCCCCTAGGGCTTCTCCTAGCCGCCAACTTGGGGCTTCCCCAAGCCCTAGACGCCGGCCAAGATCCGCCCCTTGGTGCCCTCTAAACCCTAGATCGCCAAGGCCTCTATCATAGTCCACCATACTCGCTCCGGCTTAAGGCGAAGCCCTGCGAGATCTCCCCTCTACTTCCGGTACCATGCCATCGTGCTGCCGGAATCGCGAGGAGAGTGCTACAACCTCCGATGTCTGCTGGAAAAAGGGAGAGGAAGGTCTTCATCGAGTACCGAACGTGTGACCGATCATTGGCGCTTAACGCAGCTGGAAGGATCGTCTACGCGATCTTGAGATCGGCAAGAGTACGACTACATCACCCACGAGAATCTGCTCTCGTTAACCGCTTTGGAATCTTCGAGGGTGAGTTCCTCTATTGACTCGTTGCTACAATCTAGTAGATAGATCTTGGCTTGTTTGTTTGCATGTGGTAGAAATTTTTTGTTTTCCATGCTACGAACCCCTACAGTATTTGTTTCGTCTTCCTATGCTTGTGGCCTTTTGTTTCAACAATTTGTTTTCTCATGATACTCCCATGGATAGGAAGTGGGTTACACTCAAATGTGTTGGTTATTTGCTTCTTGATGCTCTTTTTCACTTTAAATATTTATCTCCTGTGTGAGCATCTTTGAAAGTTTCAAGCCTAACTTAAAGGCATTAAATAAAAGTACTTGTTGGGAGATAACCCAAGAGTTTTGTCAAGTCTTGGAAGTTATTAACTCGGTTATAACCACTCCTTATACTTTTTGTTTTGGTTTTTGTGTCAAGTTTAACTACTTTTGTGAAGTAAAGGAGTTGTGAAAAGTGCCTGTCCTGGGACAGATTTTTGTGTTGCATTGTAAAAATTCGTGAAAGGGATCAGTACGTCGTATGAAGCTGTAATTTTCTGAGCTTGTTCTCCAGGTTGTTACCCAACTTTCATTAGTTCTGCACTTTTTGATTTGAGCAACAGAAGGTTTTCGAAAAAATCAATCTTTTCTTGCTGGTATGTTTTAATAGATTTCTGCCATCATTTGCATTTTGCCTCTTAAAGAAGCTTTTGTGTTGATGGGTTTTTCAGTTGAAGCGTGTACCTAAAGGTTATTGTTTTTGCTTACACTAATGTTGTCATTGTGTTTGTGCAAAGGTTTTGTAAGAAGGAAGTTTTCAGGATAAGGAGAAAAGGAAACTACAGAGTTCGTCGTTGAATAGGTAAAACTGGTGAAAACATAAGGTTCGTGAAACTCCAATCTTTCTATATTTTTGATGTTTTTAATACATAAGGAAGTCTATGAGACGAAACAGATGAAGAACCGGAGTCCGGGGGGGGGGGGGGACAAACCCACCCCAGGCGCGGGCCTATCCTGGCCACGCCTGGAGGGGGTGTTCCACCCTCGAACTCCGTCTCCGCCTCGTTTCCGTGTTAGTACCTTCCTTATGCATTGAAACTTCGTAATATATACCCCCCGGATCCCCCGAGGTTCGTGCATCATGTTCTTGTCATGTTTTCGTTTTGATCTCTTTCTGTCATGAAATCTTCTCAAGTGTAGAGCACCATGGTATCCGCCAACGACAAAGGCAAGAAGCCGAGGAAGATGATCCTCAAAACCCCAAGGAGGAGGAGACTTTGGTTGGGGATGAAGAGGACATGGAGGAGGACGAACATCCGGACACCCGAGCTACCGTCGCAAGCATTGGATTGGTGGCACGACCTACCAAGCTTAGGAGGACAACACGGATGTCTACAGGAGGGAAACCTCCACGTCGTTTCTACAATCCACGATCATCTCCTCCACGTAACAAGAGACCTTTCCATACTCTTATACATGAGCGTTAATACCAACATGTGCCCAAAGGGAACTTGCCCTCAGTTTGGGATATGCCTCGTTCTAACAATGCATATAAGGAACATGCTAAGGATGAAGAGTGGGGAAAGAATAACAAGGACTGGGATTCTCGGTCTGACATGATCATGAACTGTATAGAGAAAAACTCGGAGCTAATCCGTACTCTTACCTTTGAGTTTGAGGATTTGAAGAAACTTATTGAAGACCTTATCAAAATAACACCACCACCACCGAAGGAGTAATTCACCATCAGGTTTGGCATCCCCTTGGCTTGATCCAAGCTTGGGGGAGTGCCGCGGTATCACCATCATTATCTTTTATCTTTTACCTTTTTAGTGGATTCATATCTTTGGTAGAGAAGTTATCTTATAGGTTGGTTTGCGTTTGGAAGTATCTCTCCTTTAGTTGATTATCTATGTACCCTTGGTGTGAGTGACTTTATTGAATATTAATGAGAAGTCTCATCTTTTACTTTTTGCACTTCTTATTTTAGTTTGCATTCTCTATTATATGATGGATCTTGTTGATCAGTATTGGCATCACTTTGGGAGCATCAAGTAACTCTAAATTGGTTTTGGCAAACCGAGCTCTGGTAAGTAGCAACAATTTTTAAGGTTTGAAAGAAAAAAGAGAAAAATATTATAGGTATTTTGTATCATCTATTTTCTTTCTTGTTGGCTCATAAGCTTAGTATTTTTTATTTAAGATCTTTTGTGTCTTCAAGGAAGATTGCATGTTTGGCTTTATTACTTGTATGTTTACTTGTTTCCTTTAACTCTCTTGCTTTCTACCCAGCTTTGCTAGCCAAAAACCTGTTTTGAGAAGGCTTACTTCTCATGTTTCCAATCCCTTTGAACCAAGCCTATGCCATTTGTGTCCACCATATATACCTAGTAGCATTATTGCCATTCCAAGCAAATTCTCAAGCTTCATCTATCTTTCGAATTAAAAAGTATTTTGTTATATGAAAACTAGTTAGTAAAGTTCTCACGAACTTGACGGCACACCTTATTTTCTTGCCCCTAATAGACTTGAACCATTGTGAACATCGAAGTTGTATATGCTTGCACCTATACGTTGGAATTAGCAGAACCGTGTTGTCACAGGGAACGTTTTCAACATTGCACTTGTACCCTGTACACTGTTGATATTGTGCTCTTTTGTGTGTGGATGTCACCGGTGTGAAATAAAAAGGGAGCTTGTAAGTCCATGGAGTTTGTATTTTGTGTTAGAGAAACGCCTGGGCCTCTAGCCTAAGCCATGCCTAATCATGGTGGAAACTTGCAGCATCACCATAGTAAGCAATCTGTGAAGCATCCTCAATAAAAAGCTATGCATATAGTAAATAAAAAGATCGCTGAGATGCTCACTATCTGCTTGCCTTGTCATTTTGGTTATGGGAAAGCTCATGTACCATGTGCAAGGGGTACCCCATTGGCGGTTCTCAATGATATGCAAGTACTTATAATGACAAGAACTTACCGGTGACTGAAGTTGAGTAGCATGAGGAGTGGCCCTCATATTCAAGGGACATGAGATTGCCAGCTTATATTTCGTCAAGCATATGCTCCATCCTTGTTCACTTTAACCTTAATCATCTCAAGATGCCTATGATAGGGGCAATGAGGGCTCAAAGCTAGTAAGTACCATAATATTTTGGAAGCTCTTTATGACTTGTAATCCCTGCTTCCCTCTAAGAAGGGACCTTTATCCCACTTCCAAGTTGAGTCAGTAAACCTATTTCCTCTCTATCTCCAGCAAGCATTTGAGTTGTTGTGTTTCAAGCATTCATATGGTGATTTATTCAATCATGTTCTTTATCTTCCTTGTTTACACAAAACTCTTATCTATTGAGTATTACTTTGAAAGCCTTCACTTGTGAAAAACCTTTTTAAGCAAAGAGTGCTCCTGTTTTGAAACTTCTACAAAAAGCTTTTTGTGAAACTATTTGCCAAGTGTTCTCTGACCAAGAACAAAGTTTGCCAATTCCAATTATGATTTATCTTTATGCATCTCTATTGTGACTGCTCTACTTGGTTGCAAGCTAAGTTATATAATGGTGAGTTGCTTTATTCTATGATTTGTGCAATGGTAAGTGTGATGCTTCTTGTTCGTATTCTTTTATCGACACTTCACTCCATAAACCCGTGGACATGTTTACTGAGCTCAGTTTTCGCTTAGGGACAAGCGAAGGTCTAAGCTTGGGGGAGTTGATACGCCCAATTGGCATCACCTTTCTATATCATAATTTACCTCTATTCATTGATATATGTCTTATTATGAGGTATTACTTATGGCTTTTTATCTGTTTATGCATGTTGGATGATTTTTGAAGGATGAACTGCCGGAGTCTGGTTTCTGATGGAAAAGAAGGCATTTCGGTGCAATTTCATGAAGATCATAAAAATACCAGAAAAATATGGGAAAATATTATTTTTCCAGAAGATTGAGGAAGCGAGAAGGAGGAGCAAAGATGGGCCGCAGGGGGCCCACACCCCCTAGGCGCGGGTCCCCCTAGGCCGCGCCTAGGGAAGGCGTGGCCCACCTGCCCGGCTCCCAACTCCGCCCATTAGCCTATATCTTCCCTACGAAACCCTAAGGCTAGGAGAGCGACCACAAATAGATTTCCGCCGCCTCTTGGGGGCGGAAAACACCGAGAGAGAAAGATCTCTCCGGTAGACAGATTTTTGCCGGGGGAATTCCTTCCCGGAGAGGGGAGACCGTCGCCATTAACACGATCATCAAGCTAGGCTTCATCGGGATCATCATCATCCACACCATCATCTCCACCAACACCATCATCACCACTCCATCTCCCTGTAACAATTGTGTTGGATATTGCTTTAGTTTGTTAGGGGAAACCTTCCCGGTGTTAATTACTATTGTAGTTGATGCTTGTGAGTGGAACCATTGGATTATTATTTATGTTCAGATTGTTATCCATTGCCATATCATCCTTGATCTTGATCCATATGATGTCTTGTGAGTAGTTTGTTGTGTTCTTGAGGACATGGGAGAAGTCATGTTGTTAGTAGTGAATCTGTGTTGAGTTATTATTCAATGGTTTAGTATTTAAGTTGTGGTGCTATTCTTCTAGTGGTGTCATGTGAACATCGACTACATGATACTTCACCATTTATGAGCCTAGGGGAGTGCATTGTGTATTTGGCTACCAATTGTGGGGCTGCTGGAGTGACAGAAACCTGAACCCCCGTAGGACACCTTTGCACAAGGGAGTGTAGGATCTCAGAGTTTAAGGCTGTGGTTAGATTTGTCTCTTAATTACTTTCTTATAGCTACGGATGTTTGCATGGGGTTTAATCACAAGTATGTATTAGTCCAAGTAAGGTCGGTATGTTAGCACAGGTTCACCCACACAACACTTACAACACCAGAGAAGAGTACTCAGCTATTTGAAGCGAAAGCACTTGGCAGAATTCCCATGTGTCCTTGAGAACGTTTGGTCCTTATAAGTATTTCCACCGGCTTGTCCTTTGCTAATAAAGGATTGGGCAACTTGCTCCGTTTGTTCGTTGTCTTTATTACTTGCTCTTTGTTTTGTTGCCTTATCAGAAAACCACTAAAAATCCGTTTGCTAAGTATTCACAGGGATTTCCTGCTCCATACCACTGTTCAACACCTTCTGCTCCTTGTTGGGATCGACACTCCTATTTATCGAAAGTACCGCGATACACCCCCTATACTTGTGGGTCATCAGTCGGCTATGTGCTAATAATAAAAATGGTGTGACTCGAAAAATTGACTCGGGGACTTCCCCTCATGTTAAGTACTTCCTATTTTTATGTCGGCTGGCGCTGTCGCCTAAACTTATCTCGGAATATTAATGTATACATGTATAAGGTCAACTCTTCGACTATGCTATTGTCCGAAAACATATCTTCATGGTAAGCAAGAGAAAAAGGCCAAGGACGAGTAAACATGAACAACGGATAAGCAAAAGAAGAAACGCGATTCGACCCTATGTATATTTATAACTAACCCACTACAGGATATGTCGGCCTATATGTCGAATGACTCTAGGTCAAGTTGCCTAGTTTCATACCAGCTAACTTAATCCTTATAATTTGAGACTCTAATGTCGAACGCCAAGAAAAAAGATAGACAAGAGCCAAATTCAAAGGATAGGGAAAACGACAAATGAAACTCGAGGACTTGCCCCTGAGTGATTCGCATTTAAGCCAGAATAAAAGTTTTAGACTTCACAAAGGCACACACCCAAAAGAACTGCAGTACTTGTTACATCTGCACCTAGCATACCGGGGATCTCATGAAATTCAAGTGTTTTGCCGAGTCATGAATGTTGGCTGAGGGAGCCACGTGTGACTCCGTGGCTTTGCTGTCGGTGCCACTCCCTTCAGCAGTCTCGGTAGCAGGCTCTGCAGCATCAAGGAAACTTGGCCCGTCACACCAAGCATGGACCAAGGCATACTCGACCATGGCATAGGCTCGTTCCTAGCGCCTAATGATCTCTGGGTCATGAGTCCACTTGCCTTCGGCCCTCATGTTCTGAGGAACATCAAGATTGATGTATTTATACCAAGAGAGCACAGATGACAAGTCCTTATATGTGGCAGCACGGCCAGCCGACTCACGCCACTCATCTAGCCTTTCCTCGGAGAGCAGCAGCCTGGTTGCGAGAGGCTCAATGAGTTCAGGCGGGTCTTCATCTGGCTAGAGCATCCTAAAGACATGGATTGCCGACTTAAGTAAGTCGACACCACATGAATTCACAGTGGTTACGCGCTCTGAAAGGGCAGCAAGATGCTCATCAATGGTAACCTCGCCATCTGTCGGGTCACCAGACTCGGACCGCACCTTCTTCATGGCCCTCAGGGTGAACATGTTGGCCTCGGGGAAGTTTTCTGCAAATAAAATAGGGAATCATCAAAGGACCGGTTTGGATTCAGGTCCTCATGGCCACAGAAAAGATCCTTTCAGTAGACTTCCTTGGGCCACAGAAGTTAAAGCAGTTGTAAGAGTCACCGATTATGTCATCCTGGATTAGACCTAAACCCCGCTACGACCTGTTCCAACATGATAAGAGCTGAACTTACAGATACCTTCTCGATCTCTCGGTTCGATACTCCACGTCATATAAGGGACCTCTTCCTCATACCTTCTCTGGTCGTTAAGGTATCCACACCTCTACACAGAAGGATCGTTTTATCCCCTTTTGTTATTAACCCATTTACAGGACCTCGTCGTAAGCCCATTACCCTGGGACATTTGAGATGGGAAGGCACATCATACCTTCTCTAAGGACGAGCACACGAAGAGGTCTGCATGATCGATACGTTTGTACATGCGGGTGACCTTACGTCAAGACCTCGAGCATTCACCAGGACCTCGCTAGGCAGGGGTCAAGCAGGAGCTACAACAACTCTATTGAATAAAAGGCCGTCTTACTAAAGGTACTGATCGAGGGCTTGTCAATGATGGGTGGATTTAAGCCTGTACCGTACATGGGACTTAATCCATGTTTCCTGCCCACGCCTACCTTTGACGATCAAAAAATTGAAGGCCTGTATCTAGAAGCTCTCAACCTACCTAATCTCTAGGGATGCAAAATAGCTCTCTGAAGATCCTGAAGACTAGACATACTTGCAAGGGAGATCGAAGATCAGGAGTACGTGCAAGACAAGATGAAGACCTAACATGACTAAGAAGTACTCGACTACCATCAACGCCTATAAGTACTCAAAGATATTCACCCTGGAAGGACACGCCATAGCCGTCCAAGTCTTTGCCATTAGCCTTAGTCATAAATCTAGACTCGTCTATTTCGTCAGGTATCATTATAAACCCCCCAAGACCATCTTGTAGACACATTATACGATTCCTTGATTAAATTATGAATAAAGTCTAAGGGAATCGTCCCATTACATACATATTTTCTTCCTTGAGATCCAAACCTGCTGACCTGAGCCGATTGCCGAACAAATAAAATCTCTTTCATTCCTCGGAAGTGAGACTACGACGGGATCGTTAAAACTATCCTTCGTTAGTGTGAATACATAAGTTCATATGCCTTTTTTAGATAAAAGAAATCACTACCTCACCTTAAATTAACAAAGCCTACAGAGTTCAAAAACATATAAAGGGAGTAACTATACGCAACTGGTACAGACCTCACAAAAACACTTCAAAACATAGGTAACATGCCACAATATTGAGGACATCACTTGACCATGATACACATAGGAGCTAATATAGTCTACAACACAACTCAACTATATCTAAGGAGACATGGAGATATTGGCAGAGGAGTGATGGAGTTGGAATTCTTTTTGTAGAAGCTCCATAGCTAGATACAATGCTTCACGGTCAACATTCCTGAAGAGTGGCATCCATTGTTGCAAGGTCATATTAGTTTTGAACAAACAATTAGTAGGTTATCTGGGAAAGACAGATTCAATCGATAATTTGTTCTGAATTTGCCCAACATTGTACAACAAAGAAAATCCAAATCCAACGAGCATCTTTTTTGGGAACAGAGTCATGCAGAACGAAAAGATGGGAAGGAGGAGGGACTCCGCTGAATTCCTATCAATTCTCAAAACACTCCACATAAAAGTTGCTAGATCACAAGAGAATAAAATGTGGGAGGCAGTTTCAATGTATCTGCACAGACACTTGTCATCTGAGGGCCTTTGTCTATGGTTTATTTGTTGTCGAGTAGGTAGTCTCTCCCTGGCCAACTGCTAGATGAAGATTTTTACTTTTAGGGGGTTTGATGTTTTCCAAATTCTTTTCGCATAAGGCACATGTTGCTGAGTGGAGATCACATGGTATAAGGAGGACACCGACAAAGTTTTAGAAGGTTCAAGAGACCAGGACACCGTGTCATTACCATCACTAGGTGAGATTGGTTTGAGCTCTGGCAAAATCTATGCTACAACGCCAAATCTTTAGGGCCAAATGAGAGGTGGAAGGATAGGTCCCAACCCTAGTACGAGAACGCTTGAGAGATCCTGATGCTTGGATAAAGGAGTGGTTTCGGTCCACCAGTCAGTCCAAAAGAGGATCTTGGTGTCGTCACCAAGAGGGAATTTAGACCCCACCATAAATACAGCTTTGATTTTATTTAGACTCTGCCAAAACTAAGAGCCATCCCGACTTTCAATAACGAAGATGTTGTTAGCGTTTTTGTATTTGGCACGAAGAACCTTGCCCGGAGCATTTGATCGTTGGGTTGGCAGAACAATATCCAAATCCATTTTTGTCATCAGAGATACATTCAGTAGGAGATAATTTAGCACCCCAACATCACCATGGTCCTTGGGGCGACAAAAATCTTTCGAGCTGATCCAGTCATACTTCCTTTTGTCCCCTACCCCTTCCCAGAAGAATCGGGCAAGGTGCTTATCAAAGCCAGCTTGAGTTCCTTCTAACAACAAGAACATGCCCATGTAGAAGATAGGCAAACTTGAAAGGGAAGATTTTTGTAAGCACCAGGCATGCTACAGAGGAGGTAAATCTTCCTCGCAATTAACACGGTCGACCAAGGGTTCCCGGTCAACGATAGTGAGTTTTCTGTCTGCTATTGGGAAGCCCATATACATGAAAGGGAAGGAGCCAAATTTGCAGTTGAGGATATTGGCTACTCTCACTTGTTTATGCTGGGGCACTCTCATCACAATCACTTTACTGTTGGGGAAGTCAATTTTTAGCCCTGAGAAAATTTCAAAATAAATGAGAATGAATTTCAGGTTTGCTTGCGCGTGGTCCTCAAGTTTCCTAACAGGATGGTATCGTCAGCGTACTGGAGGTGTGTGATTCCGCCAGGAATCAGATGAGGGATCACCCAGAGATTTGAGGCCAGATAAAGCATGAAGTAGATAATCAAACAGAATTGGTGAGATTGGGTCTCCTTGTCGAAAACCTCTCTTGTTTCTAAAGAAAGGCCCAATCTCACCATTAAGTTCGTATGGTCTCGGGCGTATCTTTTCAAAAAAGCTACACACGATGTAGGTCGTAGTGTATGTTAATTGCTTGACAGGGTTTCTCTAAACATACACATTATTATTTACGTCGAGCACTTGTTAGCATGGTTCAACCATAGTACACAATGTTTATTTTATTCCATCGTTTTTCTGTAGTGAATTATCTTGGTACGGCTTAATTTCCTTTGTACGATGGGGCTTTGCTATCATATATATAGTGGCATGATTTCTCTATCGTGTACTCCCCCGTTAAAAATACTTTTCGTGGTTTTAGTTCACTACGAAAAGTGTTTTGGACTAGAGGGAGTACATGCATTTCACTTGGGCAAAGTTTTTTGTAACCTCTTGTGTTTGTGTTTCATGTCACTGGAGCAATAGTGAAAACAATACTCATAAACTTCACACAACATGAAACCCAAAGGTTCTAAGTTCAAGATTTTCCGTCCAAGTTCCTTTGAATACATTCAAATAACAGTGGAAGGAGACAAAGATTTGGTGGAACGATCCTGAGTAAAGTTGCAGTTACCCGGCGGCTTGGTTTCAACCCTTAACTGGTCTATAGGATCGATTTTGCCGACTGGTAACTTCGGATATTTTCATAGATGGTGGCGAAGGATGTGTTGCTCGAGATGTCGTTTTGTACGGACACAATTATGATCGCGTGGCAAGTCCACGTCAAAACCGTGTGCACGAGTGAATGTCTTTGGTTGCATAAGCTATGTATGGGATCAGAGATTCTAGATTGTTTCATATGTGCCTAGCTTATCGATAGGGCATTGTAGCAACGACATTGTTGTGTGTTGCATGGACTTTTATTGGTTAGGCCTAGGGTCACTTTAGATTAAAGGAATTTTGGAGGAATTCAACCCATAGATTTTTTTTCTAAGGAAGCCTTTTGGATCAAAGGAATCACACCTCCAAAATTCCTATGGATTGCATTTCTAAACTCTAGTCCCATAGAAATTTCAACATCTACTCTAACTTCTATTTTACATTCATCCGCGTAGGATCGAGACACTTTTCCTGTGTGTTTTCTTGTGTTTCATCCAAATGATTAATTTTGTAGTTTTTTTTGTTTTACAATTGTATGTTTTGTACCTGCAACCCTGTCAAATTCTTTTGTTCTTCCTATTCCCGTGTTTTTTGAAATCCATGATCCAAAAAAGCCCTAACCATTGGGTCACAATAGAAAAGCACACATCCCCTTTCCCCTCTCCCCTCTCCCTGCTATAGTTCTCCCGAGCCTTCTCGAGGGCGCCGGGCCTCTCCAAAGCTGAACTCGCCGGCGTTGCCGGTAGAGGGAGGCGGAGGAGGGGCTCCGGCGCATGTAGTCTAGGTTGCTGGGCTCTCGCCGTAGGAGTCATAGGATTAGGTTTAGGTTTTTTTGTGTTTACCCAAGTGGTGTTTGGCGAGATGCCGTCAGGCCTGTCCCCCCCGGCGTTCGTGCACGGCGACGGGTGGCCGTCTTCGCTCAGGCCTGGTCAGCTCCCGAGGTGGGAGCTTGCTTTGGTTTGGGCTGCGGGCGGAGGCCTCGCAAATAAGTGCTTCTGCGGCAGCTGGATCTGGCGATCTGGTGGCGTGTTTCTCCCTCTGGCCGGCCTTGGTGGCGAGGAGTGGGAGGAGGATGGCGCTTGGGTCGCTGGGTGTCAGCGGCGGCTTGGAAGCTTGAAGTGGGTTCGTTCTGACCCAAACCCGCATCGGCTAGAGATGAAGGACCACGCTAGGTTGCTCCGATGGACGGAGACGGGTGCGCGGCTTCTCTTCATCTCCAGCGGCTTCCGTCATAAGGTCAGTTCGCCTGGTTGGCTATTTCCTGTTGCGGGTCTTCATCGAGCTTCTCTGGCCGGCCTCGGTGGCGAGGGGAGAAGTTGCGGCGGCGACTGGCGGCGGGGTGTAGTTGAACCAAGCATGCAGCAATATCGAGCACATCACGCGGCGGGCAAGAACGCCCTCGCGATCTTCGGCCGTTCTGATGGCCTTCTCGGATGCAAGATATGCGTCCTCTCTACCTCCAGGAAGGAGGCTCCCCGAGCTCAGCACCGGCGTTTCGCGCCCTCTCGATGCCAAGTGGTTCGTCCCCGGCAGCGGAAGGGTGGCCGGAGCTGGAAACTCGCCGTCGGTGGAGGAGAACAGGGATTTGATTGCTTTTCTATTTTTATTCCTAGGGTTCTCTTTGTAAAAACATAGCCCTTCGAAAAGTTTTTGGGTCTGTGTGTAAATTTGTACCCACCGCTTAATTAATGAATGCTGCATCGGGGTCTTTCCAGACCCCATTATCTTTTCAAAATTTTTTTTGGGTCACAACCGTTTTTTTAAAGTTGCTATGTGTATCCTTGATGGTTCCACTAGTTCTTACAACGTGTTGTTGCACAGCCCGTCTTTACTTAGTACTCCCTCCGTTTCAAAATATAAGATGTTTTAGGTTTCTAAAGAAAATGAATCTAGACTTGTTTTAGTATATAGGTTCTCTCAACTTTAAAATGAATCTACGTACAAGTCTAGATGCATCTTCTTCACAAACCTAAAACATCTTATATTTTAAAACGGAGGGAGTACCTTTTATCGAAAAAATACAGAAAAGCAGAAAACTGTCTGCTAAACAACGTTAATATTAAGAACATATGGTCTTCGATGGTTGGACGAAAATGCCATTGAAAAAAAAATCACAACGCACCACCGGTGCACTCACAATTGTAGTAGAGGAGCGCAAGAACGTGAGGCACAGCTCATGGCCAGTCGCACGTTGGGAACAGGTCGTGTCATAAGACACAGCTCCGCAGCTTCCCGCAGATGATTCCTCAATTATACTACGCCGCATCTTTGTAGCGCCACAAGTTATCAACAAGGTCATCGATGTACCGCTTCTGCCGTTCCTGATCCGCAAGAACCTCTTGCAGCTTCTTGGCCCTGCTGGTAAACAAATTCCTTTCTTCATCCACCATAACACGCCGCACCGCCGCGGCGACACCAGCCTTGTCGAACGAGCCATCACCCTCGTCTCTCGCTACCTCTATGCCGATCCCCCTCTCCACCATTGTCCGTGCGACGAGGGGCTGGTCGACGACGAAAGGGAGCATCACCAGCGGGAGCCCGAACATGAAGCTCTCAAGGGTAGAGCCCCACCCGCAATGTGTCAGGAAGGCACCCACCGCGCCGTGCGCGAGTACCTTCACCTGTGGCACCCATCCCGTGCTCACGAGACCGCAATGCCGCGTCCGCTCCTCGAACCCGTCGGGCAACACACTGTGCCCACCCACATCGGCGTTGGTGCTACCCTGCCTTCGGAGAGCCCACATGAAGCGCACCCCAGCGAGCTCCAGCCCGAGCGCGAGCTCCTGCAGGTTGTCGACACTCAGTGGTGCCTCGCTTCCCAGCGCCACATAGAGGACAGACTTCGGAGGTTGGCCATTCAGCCACTGAAGGACGACATTAGAAGAGATTCTTTCGTCGTCATCAAGTTCATGCAGTGGTGGAAGTGCCCCGACCGGGATCGATGGCTTCTGGAAAAGGTCAGTGAGGAGGGCAAACATCCCGGGCTCGATCTCGTCGCAGCTACGGTAGATCGCAATGTGACACTGCTCGTTGATTTGCCAGAAGCGTTCCATGTCGGAAACACCAGACGCGTTAGGCCGAAAGCAACCCGCGAGCCACCCGGCCTCATGGCGATTGTAAACGATGGTGGAAGAGACGGAGAACCACTCGGGTGGGACGGCAAAGTCCTCCAGCGCCGTCCGGGGATGCATGGAGTTTGCCCACCGCGGCCCGCCATAGGCTACTATACCAGCGAGGACGATCTGGAATAGCGCGCATGGCACCTACATTCATCATTAACTTGTTGTTAAAGCGTGAAAATACAGGGAAGGAAGTTTTTTAGCAACCGAGACATAAACACTATGTATATGTAAGAAAAATTAGTAGGAAAATTTTGTTCATGCTACTTTATTCTCTAAATAAGTTCCGGTTACACCACTCTTTACTTTTGATCTTTGTAATGCAATTGCTTGATGTTATCCTTACCATGTGGTGAGAAAGTTCACATC
The DNA here is from genome assembly GCA_030063025.1 of Avena longiglumis. Classification (NCBI taxonomy): domain Eukaryota; kingdom Viridiplantae; phylum Streptophyta; class Magnoliopsida; order Poales; family Poaceae; genus Avena; species Avena longiglumis. The sequence goes on from CP125979.1 coordinate 95,122,531, forward strand.
CATCAATAAATGAATCTCTAAATAAGTGCTCAGCACAACTAGAAGTAAGACAATAATAGTCACTTTTCTTATATTATGAATCTCCTAATTATGATTTCTGGAGGACTTAATCCGCGAGCCGTTTTTATAAGGTGGTTTTGGTGATATAGACTGCGGTTTTGGTATCCATGCAAAAATAGGTGCATATATTATATATCACCTCGTTTTCGTCCTTTCACCCAAAACAAAAGAGCGTGTTATGGCTCTCTCTAATCTCGTTTTTAAATTTGGTAAATCCGAAGCTAAGTAGGTCTGATGGTTAAGTATACCTAATAGTAGAACTTTTGGGGAGAGGAAGTGAGCAGACCAACTAGTTTAGATGACGAGGGAATAGACAAATATCTTGATTGGCACCCTTGTTTCATTACATTTGGCAGAACTGAAAGGACATTTTATGCGATCATTTCATTTGTCTAATCTGGAACTCCAAACTGAAAAATCATGTATGGCTACTATAAGGATTTATGAAATGAAACAGAATAATGACAGGATTGGGGAGAAGAATTGACTGAACAATACCATACCACTAGTGGAAAAAGGGCATATAGTCTCGGTTTGTAAGGGCTTTTAGTTCCGGTTTTGCACCCGGGGCTGCGAAATCAGGGCTAATTTTTTTAAATAATACATTTTTTTATTGAATTGCACAAATAATACACAAAACGAACAAATTGCAAATCTGTTGGTCGGTCGGCCGTTCGACAGACGACAGCCTCGTTTCGTCCGTTTAACGGACGAAACACTGCCTTCGTCCGTTCAGCGGACGCCACGCTGCCTTCGTCCATTGAACGGACGACACACTCTGCTGGGTTTGCAAGGTGTGTCGTCCGTTGAACGGACGAATGCAGCGTGTCATCCGTTGAACGGATGAAGCGTTTCGTCCGCTGAACGGAACGAAAGTTTAAATGCTGAACGCGGCCCGACCAACAGATTTGCAATTTGTCCGTTTTGTGTATTATTTGTGAAATTGAATAAAAAAACGTATTATTTAAAAAAAATTAGCGCGAAATCAGGACTAAAGGCCCCTATCTCTAGTCCCGGTTTATTATAAAACGGGACTAGAGGTTACCGCATGGCCGTTTTTGCAGCGGGGGACGAAGGAACTTTAGTTCCGGTTCGTAATACGGCCTTGGACTATTTTTTTTTCAATTTTTTAAATTTATTTTTCGATTTTTGTTTTTGATTTTTTTTTAAAACTTTTGAATTGTTTGATTCGTAATCCTCTCAATTGAAACATTTTTAGCACTAAGTATATTTAATCTTGGGTCAAATTACACTTGTGGTCAAACTTTCCGGTGGGTCACCCATCCTAGCACTACTCCACCCTTAGTACGCTTAACTCTTAACTACTCTGTTCCATCAAGATGTCTTTGCGCCAAGCTCATTTGTACCTTGTTGTCAATATTACCATATCAATCCTATTAGCCCATATCAATATGCCATACATTTTTATTTTTTGAAATTACAAACAACTATTTTAGTAAAAAAAAAAGTAATAATAATATTTTAATCCAATGAAAGTAAAAAACTAAATAAAATAATATTTTATTCATTTTTTTGCCATTTATTCATTTAATATGGCATAAATGATATCTTTAAATCTGTAAATCGAAATTCGACAAATAATATATCCATAATTATCAGAAAAATACGAGGAATCCAAATATGGAATAAATAAAATTGCAAAAAAATTTAATTTTTTAAATAACTTATTTTCCTTTTCGAATTTTAAAAATCTAGAATAATCCAAAACGACCTAAGGTTGTTGTAATCGAACTCACAATTTTTTTCGCACATATTGATAGATTGTACATTTTTTTCAACATCGTACGCAAAAGTTATAGCCATTTTAAGTTTTCCTGCCATGGCCCGCACCCCTTTAGTCTCAGGCCGTATCACGACCCGAGACTAAAGGGTGTTGCCCGTGTCCGAACCCCTTTAGTCCGGGACAGTATCACGACCTGGAACTAAAGGTCCAAAACAACCCGGGACTAGAGTTTCCTTAGGCTTTTAGCCACCGAAAATGGTACGAACCAAAGACCCTTTTTCTATTAGTGTATCCAGTCGTTGTAATTTCCAGTTGAAATGATAACTCCAATTTCAATACAGCCAAACACATTGGAGAAGGAATCTCGACTGAATTCCAGAATTTTGGCACTAAATGATGGCTACATAACGACCTCTTAAAGATTTTCAATAATTTCTTTTTTGTGTAGGTGTCTTCAGCATCAATCACTTCATGTACATATCATAACCCGTCATGAGACATATAAACCAATGTGGTGTATAATTTAATAGAATATTTGTCATTAGTTATGTTACTATTTATTTTTCTAATATCTTCTTTACAAGAACATGAAGCCTACATACCTACGGCGAAGGAATAGTTAGTAGTGGTTTATCCATCCAAACATTCTGGTACAATTTTTATTTTACCTTATTTTTAAACTAACCTTTTCTTTTGTTTTAGGTTTTTTTGTCCCTCAACTATTTAGTGACTCAGAATTTTGTTTCTCATCTCCAATATCATGCATCTTCGACCTAAACTCTCAAAATGTTGGTTCACGACTTCAGTCAAAGTGATATGGGTATGAATAATGAGTATTCTGCATTAAGATAGGTAAAAATACAAATATGTCAAAACATATTAAAAACTATGAAACATTATATCCATAAATATAATGAATCATATTTTTAATTCGACAAACTCACAAGTAAATTCGAACAATAATGTTAAACTAAAAATCATGGAGACTCTTTACGAGTGTTCAAACATTGTTTGTAATTTATTGAATTCTCTATTTTTGTTCGTAACATTCTGCATTTTTTCTTAGAATTTAATGCATTAGCAATTCCCATGTTTTTAATAGCTTTTTCGAAAATATCCATGCTATCTTTTATATTTTTTTCCTATCTTTCCTAGATTTTCCCTATTTTTCAGCTTTTTTTTTGTTTGTAGTGCCACTTGGGCAAAAACCAGCGCCACACCATTGGCGATACCTCTACATTTTCCGGGTTGCAAAATATGTAGTGGTATCGGGTTTCACGAACCACGAGTAGAGGGAGCTAAAAATGATCTACATCCTCTAATGCCCTTTAATTGTCACAGGTTTAGATAAGGTTTAGGTAAAATTTTGTATAAACCCACGACAATTAAATCAGATCAAATGAAGTGGAGTATTTCATTTTAAAACAGCAGATCAAATGAGGTAATTATTCGAAATTCTCAGAAATGGAACACGTCTAGAGCAGGGGGAAGACACGCGCGTACCTTATGCTCTCCGGCAATTGACGGGAGCCAGTGGTGGCAGAAGTCATTGATGATCCAGTCCGGCCTCCTTCCAGCGGCGACGGCGTCCGCGAGGAACGCGGTGAACGGAGCGGCGAGGCCGTCCATGGCCTTCTTGAGGAGCTCGACCTCCCCGGGCGGCACGTCGGCGGTGGACTCGGCACCGTCCGGCAGCCCCTCGACGCGCGGCAGCGGCAGCGACACGAAGCGGAGGCGAGCAGAAAGGTGTGGCGGCACGGGCGGGAGCCTGGCGAGGTTCCGCGGCGTGGAGACGAAGGCGACGGCGTGGCCACGGGCGGCGAGGCGCTTGGAGAGCTCGAGGAACGGGAGCATGTGACCGAACGCCAGCCACGGGAACACCACCACCTCCAGATGCCCAGCGGCGCCGGCGTCGGCTTCTCCCATGGCTGCGCTGTAACTGATCGGCCACTTCCGGGACGCAGGAGAGCAACACGAAGACCGGCGGAAGAACGCACGTGCACACGCATAGCACAACAGAACCACACGCAGGGCGCAATACTACTACTGGTGTATATATGGTGCCAATTTGACAAGACATGGCCGTTGAGGTATCATCCTCAAGACCATAAAATGCAGTCTGTCCATATATAGAATGGTAGACACAGCCGTATCAGGAAGCACCGGCCAGATTGCCCCCGTGGCTCCAAAAATGCAAGGCGAGAAAGTCCCCCATTGGTAAGGTTGCTGTGGCAGACATGATTTCTGGTCCCATACTATCCTGTCTCATAGATCGCAGATCTAGATCCTCTCACGATGCCATTGTATCATCTCATTTTTGCAAAAAAATGAAAGAAATAGAGCTGTTTGAATTTGCAAGTGAGTGTGTGAGAAGCGGAGAAGGAAAAAATGAAGAGAGTTAGCTGATTAGTTCTAATTGAGCAGGGTTTTACCAATCCAAAGGCAAGCCATGCTCTAGGTTTGCCTCAACTTAGCTTGGCCCATACTTGGTTGTTTGCTTAGGTTTTGCCGCAAGGGCCTAGCTACACAAACCAATAGGAAGCGAATCCATATGATAACTTTTAGCTTATTACTCCCTCCGTTTAAAAATATAAGATATTTTAGTTTTATAAAATAAATTTATCTAGGTTTCTTTTGGTGTTATGAACCTATACACTAAAAAATGTCTAGATACACTCGATTCACAAAGCTAAAACGTCTTATATTTTTAAACGAAGGGAGTAGGTTGTAATTGAGCAGGGCTTTACAAATCCAGATACAAAAAAAAATGTTTTCCTAATGGGTTGGACAAGCCATGCCCCACGATTGCCCCAATGTAGCTTCGCCCATACTTGGTTATTTGTTTAGGTTTCTGCCATAAGGGCCTAGCTACACAAACTAATAGGAATTGAAGCCATACGATAAGTTTTGGCAAAACTATTAGCCGTTAGACCTTAATTGGAGATTAGCGCATACTTAATGTGATATGAAAATACACATCGGGGATAACGTATTATGTACTAATTCAGTCGTTGCTGAAGTAAGAAAGAAACATGTGCTTCAATCGTTGATGAGTTATGCATCGTATCCGAGCCATTCTTATCGGTATCAATCTTCTCAAGTTTCAGCAACATGGAATTCACAACATCTCAAATGCAATGATACCTCATATAAGTGTGTTTGGTTCGAGAGTAAAAGCTTGAATTCTTGACAATATGGATATCACTTTTATTATCACTAAACGTATTGTATTTATCTTGCTTCAGGCCAAGCTCTTGCAAGAAGTTTTCTTCATCCAGAACACTTCCTCGCAAGTATCAATCGCAGCTATGTACTCAACTTCTATCTTTGACAATATAAAACATTTTTTCAGCCTTTATTGTCATGACACTGCTCCTATGCATAACTCATTGGGTACCTAGAATTAGTAGAATTTTACTTCCTAGAATTTGCATCACCAGATCTACATCTATATATGCCTTCACTACATGATCATCACTTTCAAAGCATAAGCATAATCTAGAATTTCCTTTAAATATGTAGCGAATCCACTTCACTACATTAATTCTAGTGAGCCTCAAGTGGATTTTTCATGAATTGACTAACAACTCCATCTACATAGACAATAAAGGGCCCAGTCCACACTGTTGCGTGTATCAACCTAATACACGTGCTCCTCCTTCACCGGTCCTCTCACCATGTCTAGCTAGTAACCATGAAGTACTCGCTTGTATGACAAGTGAGCGAATGGTCTGGAAAAATTTGTTTGGATTGAGGGTAGGGGTGCGCCCACTTCAAGTCAAAAGTATTCAAGTGAATACCCAAAAACATTTGCCAAAAACTAATCAAATACAAGTATATGAACAAAACAAAAGAAAACAAAAGGGGGGACAGAGTATTCCATGGTTCAGCCCAAGAGCCCAATTGCCTTCTCCTTGTTCCCTACTCTATGTGGCCCAACTAGATAACTGACCTATTAGCCTCATTGCTTGGCAGCTCACACATGATGCATAGGTACCACCGTCGCCTCTCCCGTTACGGTAAATAGTAAATATAAGTCGTGAAAACTCGTCATTTTACCCTTATTTTGGTGGGCATCCATTTTGGACACCGGAGACTCAGTTACCAGGACGTCATGAAAACTTGTGTTCCTTGTCTGCTTTTGTGGGCTATATTGCACACAATTTTGTTATTCCACGACGGTTTCTAGATCTGATAGATCACAATTATTAGAACGTTGCAAAAGCTTATCGTTTTCGGATTTTTTTAGCTTTTTTATTTTTGAGTATAGCACACCCTTTTGGAACATGCAGAAACAATTACAGTGAATCCGCAACTTCTGTACAATTTTGTGTTTCTAGTCGTAAGACGTCCTTTTTTTTTTGAAACAATAACACGTCCCTTTTGCATTTTCTAGCCGTACCCATGAACTACATAGCACACCATTTTTTGGGCCACCAGACGACCTGTAGATTCATGGGATCCCAAATAAACGGTTAACGGGATGCCAAGAAAATTTGCCGTTTTGATATTCGGCGGTCGTTTTCGTGGGCTTTTGCACGTGTGGTTATCACTTATGAGGGCACACCGAAGAAGCTAGGATGTTTCTAAGAAACCCAACTATGTACTGTACTACCAAAGCAGCAAGCAAAGATTAATTAACTGACCTTGTCTAACATAATTTTTCCGCGGTAAGTCATCGATAGTTCACCAAACCTGGTAACGTCGAATTACTTGTTGGCTCCTCAGCAAAAAAAGATCGTTGGGCATGAGACTGAGCCACTGCCATCATAAGACAATTCGGTCAAGTGCCAGGATGAGAGCAACCGGTAGATGGTTTTGCACCAATAGCTACGTAGAGATTCGACGGCTAGCAGCTTGCTTGGTTGCTTGGGTATCTTTTTTGGCCACCTCGCTCCACACACACACATGAACATGTGTACTATAAACTGACATGGAAACCTGTCCATTGTCAACTGTTTCTATTTTTACTTTGCAAAATCCGACTGGAATTATCCTGTTTGTGCTAAAATACAAAATAAAATTGATGGAGGGGTTAACCTCTTGGGTGCCCGATCTTCACGGATCTCGTGGTCAAATCGATGGGAAAGCGAGGGGAAAGGGAGAAGGTAGCGGAAGCGAACACACACCTCGCGAAGAACACGATGAACACACGCAAAACTCACACGATACAAGGCCGATTGCTCCCGAACGGCGGCCACCGGTCCGATAGAATCCTCGCAAGGAAAGATCGGTCAACGTGCTCCCTCAAATCCACATCGGAGAGGGAAGAACACCTTGAGGAGGGTCTTGACGACTTGGCGAAACCGAGAACCCAAGGCCTTGTTCAACGATGGATGCGTGATGCAAAGTCCAATCGAGGTTGGTGACGATCGGTCCCCTTGGTAAAGGGGATGAGGCAAAACTAGAGATTCCACAATGGGGGTTTTCTTTAGTCTATCATCTATGCCTAAGGGATACATGAGGGGTGGGGGCTCTATTTATAGGCCAGCCACTAAACAAGGGTAGTTTGGGAATAAACTAGGCGAATAGGTAAGTAAGGGGAATACATGGGCTGTGGCCCAACAAAGGCTGACACACATGACCGGTAGTACCGGTCCGGCAACCGGTAGTACCGGTCGTCACCGGTAGTACCGCTCCGGGAGCGGTAGTACCGCTTGCGGTCTTGGAGCATCCGTTGGAGCCGTCAGTAGCGAGCGGTAGGAGGGGGCGGTAGTACCGCTGACCGGTAGTACCGGTTACGACAACCGGTAGTACCGCTTGGACCTGGCAGCTATCGACCTGTCTTCTTCCGTCTCCTCTTCCAAGCCTCCGTCTTGTCGGGCTTGATGTTCCGGGCTTCCTCCCTTGCCTCCGTCTTGGTCGGTGTGAACCTATCATGCATATGTGACGGAGTGAAGTAGCATACCATTCAATAGGGGGAAGGGGCTCACATAGAGAACGTATTCACCTTTGGAGTCCATGACGACTTGGCGTAAGTTGGGGACCTTGATGTAGTAACGACCGAGGTCGGGCTGCATCATCTCCCTCCTTCAAAGAGTCGCCCTCGACTCTCCATGTTCATCACAGTAGAAGAGGTCAAGGACATCCTTGATCCTGGGTTCACCATATAGTCGTCCTCGGGAAGATTGACTTGACAACACTTCAATGTTCCTTCACCTTCCATGAAGCCTACAAAGCTCGCGACAAAAGCGAAGCAACACTCAAAGCGTAGCCAATTCATGAAGATTATAGCATGAGTCCTCAAGTAGAAGGAAGTCACCTTAGCTCGTAGATATAGCTCAAAGAAGTGTAGCCATAGGTAACTCTCTTCGGTTCTTCTTGTCAACATATAGTCCATAGAGGTTGACGTGTATGCATTTGTACCTTCATACAACAAAGACCAAGCAACATATGTTTGTGTGTGATAGAGGAGCATGTCATTTGTGGCATGTCCATTCTTGTTCACAACACGATTAGCACAACTCAAGTATAGCAAACGGGATGCATATGCATGGTCAATGTGCATGGAAAATGTTTGAACATCATCCAAATGTGGAAACTCAAAAACTCCATATAACATAGAAGTGGGGCATTCAAAGCATTGGATCCAAATTTCAAACAACATCTTTGATGCAAGAATAGGAGAATTTGGCAAAAACACACAAGGAAGCATATCCAAAACAAAAGTATTATGTTTGCAAACAAACCAAATGAAAGAGCAAGTGGTCCTTATGTTTGTTGCAACAACAAGACGAGATTCTTGGAAGCTCTCATGACAATACATGCTCTTAATGGAATTGTGGGTGCACACAAAACATTGGAAATAGAAAATGTTCAACAGTTTTGTTGCAACACACAAAGCATCATTATCTAAATGTGAAGAAACATGAATGTCACGAGGGGAGATAATACCATTAACATGCTTGCAATCAAACCATAGGAAAGAGCAATTTGCCAACATGAAAGATGCAAAGCATGCAAAAGGTATCAGAGCTGGGTTCGATCTTGAACTCACTTGTGGGATGCTCTCAAGAGCTCTTTTTGTCAACTCGTGCTCAACCGAGGTTGACATGATAATGCGGGTACCTACACACATCATACACAAAAGGGAGAATGTGTGTGCATGGTAGAGATACACATCATCCATCATGACGTATCTCTTCTTGTGCACATCACCATTAATGTCAATCAAGCATGAAATAGATGCATGGTGAGTATGCAAGTGGGGAACATGCTTATCATGGCAATCATCAAAATCTCCAAAAATTGAGAAAGCTATGGGGGCCATCTCATTATAACGCATATGATCAATATTGTTGCAAGCATTCATCTTATGGCAAGCAACGGGAAAAATTGAATGACTAGCATGACAAAGCATGTCCATAGCAATTGGAGGATACACACAAGATGCATAGCATGGCATGTTTATGGCAATGATATTGCAATCAAACAATTCCACATGATCAATATTATGCAAAGGCAAATCATCACATGGGAAAGTGGATGAAGCATATGTAATGTCACAAGTATCATCCATAGCATGCATATCCTCACAATTCATCATGTCCACTAGTGGGATCATGGCATCATCAACACCCTTATTTTTACCTTGTTCATACCTCTCATATGAAGTGGGTGTTGTGGAAGTAGTGGCCTCCTTGTGGACGACTTCGTTTTCTTGATGTAGCCATGGCGTAGCATCATCTTCGTGCACCATGTACATCTTCTCCAATTGAGGCATCATTGCTTCAGGGCTTGGCGTGTCTTCATCCATGGAACCTAGCACAACACAAGAGAACACACTAGAGGTAGAGGGTAAGTTGTTAGAATTCGAAATGGTCTCACTTGACCTATCAACTACCACTCTCAACTCACTAGGAGTATCGCTCATGCCCTCCAAGTGGAAGCACTCAATCTCACATAAGGTGGAGTCACTCATGTCACTCTTGTTCTCACTCAAGTGGGCTACGTGGCTCTCATACTCACATGGGATTGGTACCACATCATCACTCACGCATATGGGGGTAGGCTCGGGTTCCACAACTCCATGCGCCTCCTTTGGTGAAGGGAAAATCCCATGCTCACCATTCTTGACCTTCTCGCCTCCAAGGTTGGATGCCATAAGGTGGGCATCATCGCTCTCCTCCATGGTCGAAGGGAAAATCCCATGCTCGACCGTCTTGTGGCCATCTCGTAGTAGTGGTGGAGGTAGGCTCATGCTATCCAACTTGGCGAAGTAGAGGTCTTCATTTTCCTCGTTCATGAGGTCTTCAAATGCAAGCGTAGTTGTTGAAGCTTGATGGCGTGGACGAAGGCTTGCTCTTGGTGCCATTTTGGTGATGGCACTAGTAGTTGAAGGTGCCTTGTGACGGTGTCGACGGAGGTCATTGGCGTGCCTTGCCGATGGTTGGTGTAGGTGGCGCACTTGGTCATCCACATGACGCTCGCGACGATGACCCTTGTCCTTGGCACTCTTCTTGGTGAGTTTTTCTAATGAGCGCAAAGCATCATTAGTCTTGGCGACCATCCTCATGTTTTTGTCGAAGTCGTTGTCCATGTCCTTCTTGAAGTTGTGGAGGTCGCTTTGGAACTTGTCCATTTGATGATGGACCTTGGCGCACTCGAGTTGGAGGCTCCGTCTTGGTCGGTGCGACGTGAGGAGCTTGTCGTTGTCGTTCTTGAAGTCGTCCATGCTTGGGGAGTCATTGTTGTTGTAGTACTCCATATCACCCAAGCATGTGGAGCCATTCTTGGTGTAGTGCTCCATCATGTTGTCCATGCTTATGGAGACAAATGCATGGTGGCTCATCATGGATTCTTCAAGGAAATCATTCTCGGTCCCGTAGTCCCTAGACATGCTTCACAAGACCAAGTGGTGTATATGGAAGTGGTAGTGGGAGTGAGGGATACAACGTCAAACCTTACTTTACCTTGGAAGATCGTATCGTACAAGTGGCCACACTTGAGAGCAATAAACCAAGCAAAGTGAAGTTCACGCGGAACACCAAAACCAACTACGAACCAAAAACACACACACACACAAGGCCTATGGTGGATAGGTATGGAAAATGGCATGTCAAGAACCAATCCGAAATCAAGATGTTGTAATGGCAAGTAAAGAACCACAATGATCACAAAGCAAACAAGTCAATCCACAAGATAGGAAATTTGTACAAGGAAACACACACGGTGGGATAAATGGGACTTGTGCGACGGAGAAAGTGAGCTAAGAACCAAATGATTACCTAGCGAAGACTATAAGCTCGTGTCACACAAGTATAAGGAGAGACGCTAATTCGATTGCACAAAATTGGTGGGCTACAAGATATGCACAATAAGTACCACCTATATGATGTTCATCGAGCTTGCGCTTCCTATGCTATGAGGCACATGTATATATCTTTCTTTTCTTTTCTTTTTTTTCTATTTTTTTTCTTTTTGTATCACTCTTTTCTTTTTATTTCTTTTTCACTTACCTCTTCCTTGTGCCAACAACTATACAAGATAACTATATGAGATAGCGCTCACAATGTTTGCTTGGAATCTACAAGGTATCAAATGTGCATAGCCCAAGCAATCATAAGAGGAACTAGTCTCAATAGGTGTTTGTTGCTCGCAAAGATAGTGGGGTTCACAAAGGAATGCAAGTGGGGAGAAGTCGTGGAATGTTTATACCTTTCATCGACGATCTTCACCCTTTATTGTTGGATTCCGCCTTGCTCATGGAATTTGGATGGAGTAGATAGCATGAACCACGTGGATGATGATGTAGGGCTCCTTCTCCTCTTCGAAACGAGCTAAAGAACACCAAAATCCGAGTTCGTATGCAAAAGTTATGCTCAAAACGGTGAGAGGCTGAAATCTGGAACTTGCTGTTTTTGATCAGAATGGGGCGGTAGTACCGGATTTTTGAGCCCGGTAGTACCGGTTAAGTGCGGTAGTACCGGTTTTTGGACCCGGTAGTACCGCTTGGACCTGGGACGCCCAGATTTGACGCGTTTTCGCGATTTTGGGGTGATTTGGGCGGAAAATCTTCAAGAAAAACACCAAATCGAAGGGGGAAATCAAGGAATTAGGCCATGGGAACGCAAAGGAAGGTAGATCAACAAGTTTAGCAAGTAATCCACGGATCAAAACCTACCAAAACGCACTCAAATCACAGATCGATCCAAAACACGAATTGGGGCTGTTTTTGGTGGAATTTTCGAATTTATGGGGAAAAGACCAAATCGATGAGAAATCCGTGGCAACCAAAAGCTGCTGATAACAGATGATGGAGGGGTTAACCTCTTGGGTGCCCGATCTTCACGGATCTCGTGGTCAAATCGATGGGAAGCGAGGGGAAAGGGATAAGGTAGCGGAAGCGAACACACACCTCGCGAAGAACACGATGAACACACGCAAAACTCACACGGTACAAGGCCGATTGCTCCCGAACGGCGGCCACCGGTCCGATAGAATCCTCGCAAGGAAAGATCGGTCAACGTGCTCCCTCAAATCCACATCGGAGAGGGAAGAACACCTTGAGGAGGGTCTTGACGACTTGGGGGCGAGAAACCGAGAACCCAAGGCCTTGTTCAACGATGGATGCGTGATGCAAAGTCCAATCGAGGTTGGTGACGATAGTCGGTCCCCTTGGTAAAGGGGATGAGGCAAAACTAGAGATTCCACAATGGGGGTTTTCTTTAGTCTATCATCTATGCCTAAGGGATACATGAGGGGTGGGGGCTCTATTTATAGGCCAGCCACTAAACAAGGGTAGTTTGGGAATAAACTAGGCGAATAGGTAAGTAAGGGGAATACATGGGCTGTGGCCCAACAGGTGCGCGCAGGCACACATGACCGGTAGTACCGGTCCGGCAACCGGTAGTACCGGTCGTCACCGGTAGTACCGCTCCGGGAGCGGTAGTACCGCTTGCGGTCTTGGAGCATCCGTTGGAGCCGTCAGTAGCGAGCGGTAGGAGGGGGCGGTAGTACCGCTGACCGGTAGTACCGGTTACGACAACCGGTAGTACCGCGTGGACCTGGCAGCTATCGACCTGTCTTCTTCCGTCTCCTCTTCCAAGCCTCCGTCTTGTCGGGCTTGATGTTCCGGGCTTCCTCCCTTGCCTCCGTACTGGTCGGTGTGAACCTATCATGCATATGTGACGGAGTATGAAGTAGCATACCATTCAATAGGGCAGGAAGGGGGCTCGCATAGAGGAACGGATTCACCTTTGGAGTCCATGACGACTTGGCGTAAGTTGGGGACCTTGATGTAGTAACGACCGTAGGTCGGGCTGCATCAAAAATTCTGTTCTTCTAGTTGTGTTGGTCACTCCAACTTCTGTGAGATTTTTTTTTAAGGTGCAACGGGGGCGATAGCCCACCTGAACGCGAATTTTATAAATTTAAAACTTTACACGAGGGTACCGACACGAGCGAGCGAACGAACGTGGGGTACATGATGGCATACCATCCCAAGGAGGTAGAGAGGGAGCTACGCTAAGTAGTCACACCAAGCACGTAGGGGAACGAGGTCCACTCTTCGGGGGGCACGGGTGACCCAGAGCCACAGATGGTCCACAACCAGGGAGGCGATTTGCCGGTGGTGGAGGGGGCTCCGTCAAACACCATGCGATTGCGTGATTTCCAGATCGACCACAGGATGGCAAGCAGAACCGTGTGTAGAACCGTAGCATGCATGGAGGGGAGGCCATCTGCGAGTTTGTACAGAAGGACAACGATGTCGGCGTCGGGGGGCACCCGCGGGCTGCCCGCAAGGTGCGTCCATAAAGGGGCCAAGCGGGGGCACTACACGAACAAGTGAACCAAGTCCTCAGGGGTGCCGGGGCAGAAAGGGCAATGCGGTGAGGCAACGCATCCCAGGTGAAACAGGTGCGCACGTATCCTGATGCGGCCGAGGCGCAGAATCCAAAAGAATACCCGGACTTTAGGAGGCGCAAAGTTTCGCCAGTTGACCTCCTGGAGCGGCACCACGCACCCAGATGAGCATAGAACACGGTACACCCATCCGGTGCGGAACTTACCAGCGGGGCAAGTCACGACAGTGCGGGTGTCTGGGGTGTCGGAGAGATGGAGGGCGAGCAGGTGGGAGCGCAGGAAGGCAAGCTCGGCTCCTGCTTGCGGGGTGACTCGCGATTGGAGAGGGATGTGAACGGCACCGTCGCAGACAGCATCTGCCACAGACAAGGCGGGCGAGAGGCAATGGGGGAAGGCAGCAGGCAGGGCATCGGCAAGCGGGCCGAGGGGCGTCCATGAGTCGAACCAGAGGAAGGTGGAAGCCCCATTCCCAGGGGTCACCCGAGTGATGGAACGGTATAGCGGGATCAAAGACTGAAAACCACGCCACGAAGGAGTGGACGGCTGCGGATTGTCGCACAGGTAGCTCCGGCAGACCCAAAGCGTCCAGGGTGTGTCGCGCCCAAAAAAAAGTGAGTGGAGGTTTTTGAGGAGTAAGAAAGTATTCTAGAGAGCAAAGTCGACGATGCCAAGGCCACCTTCGGACCGCAGCCGACAGACCAGGTCCCACGCTACCTGACAGTCACCACCAGAACAAGAGATGGCAGACTTCCAAAGCATACCACGCCTGGGACGGTCCATTTTTGCAAGGGTGCCTTTGGGCAGCGGCGGTACGGTCATGGCGAGCAAGGGGATCACGGATAGGACGGCAGTGGCAAGGGTCAAGCGTCCACCGATGGGGATCAGCGAAGTGCGCCACCCCGGGATCTGGTTCGACATGCGAGTGGCGAGGAACTCCAGGGTAGCCGCGAGAAGCTTCTGGTCCGACAGAGGTAGCCCGAGGTATGTATGAGGAAAGACCGAGACTGGGCATCCCAGAATGCTGGCGAGGCTGACGGCATCGGCAGGTGGCACATGAATGGGGACGAAGGTGCTCTTGTGAAAGTTAATGCACAGGCCCATGGCAAGGGAGAAGGAGTCCAAGATGGCGCGCAACCGCTGCATTTGGGAGACTTCCGCGCGAAGGATAATCAGAGTGTCGTCTGCATACTGGACCACATGACACGACAGGTCATCCACAAGGGGATGTAGTAGGCGGCCATTTCCATTCTCCTCGACTAGGAGGCAGCGAAGGAGCTCCCCCACAGCCATGAACAGGTAGGGGGATAACGGGTCACCTTGACGCAGCCCGTTCCGGCAGCTGATCCAGCGGCCGGGGACACCGTTCAGAAGCACTGCCGCTTTACCGGTGGACAGGATTGAGGAGACCCAACCTCGAAAACTCGCCCTGAAGCCACGGGCGTCGAGAATTGCGTCCAGAGCTTCCCAGTTGACAGAGTCAAAAGCCTTCCTGAAATCAAGTTTCAGCACGACGGCTGACACCTTGCGGACGTGACAGCTCTGAACAAGGTCCATGGCGTACAGGAAGTTGTCCGCGAGAGTCCGCCCCTTGATGAAGCCGGATTTCTCAAAGGCGACGAGTAATTCAATGAAGGACTGCAGCCGAGTGGTGAATATCCGAGTGACGAGCTTCATAAGACAGTTCTGGAGCGAGATGGGGCGAAAACCATCTGTTGTGCGGACGTCAACTTTATTAGGAAGTAGAGCAATGTAGGCATGGTTGACGCCATCCAAGGGGGTCATACTAGCCTAGAAGTCGCTGAGGAAGCCCATTACGTCCTCGCGCACCACGCCCCAGAAGGTGCGGTAGAATGCGGGACCAAAACCATCAGGGCCTGGGCTACTGTCCAATCGCATGGCAAGAAGGGCGTCGCGGGCCTCCTCAACGGAGAACGGGGCGTCCAGCACAGAATCTGGGGATTCTGGAGAGGACGCGGCTGAGGTCAAATCCCCATACAAGGATGGTGGAGGTCCCCAAGAGGTCCAAGTAGAAGCTATGTAGGACCTCAGCCTTGTCGGCGTGGTTAAAGAGCACCCTGTCTCCGTCATGCAGGACCCTGATCTGGTTGCCCCGAAGACGCGCTGAGGCGCAAGCGTGAAAGAATTTGGTGTTGTCTTCACCAAGGCGACAAAGCTTGTACGTGAAACGTTGCTTCCAGTACAGATTTAGCCATCTGTAAGCGGCGGAGAGGCGGGTCCGAACCATGTCTCGAAGCATGCTCTCGGGCGTGAAGAGCGTGCGAAATTCCTCCACCAGGTCGAGGAGCTTGATCACCTGTCAACAATTGGAAATAAGCTCGGCAGGCCGCCTCCTATCACGGACCCATTTCTTAGAGGCCGCGCGGGACCATTTCAGGGACCGTGAGAGGCAGGTGGTGGCGCAACAGCGGTGACGGTTTTGCGGACGAGCCCAGACCGACTCGATCAAGGCCCTGTACTCCGGCGAGACAGCCCACGCCCGTTCAAAACAGAAAATCAGGGATGCCGGGGGCGCGGGAAGAGGCACTGAGAAGCGGGGGCACGTGATCCGAAGTGTTGCGCAACATGAAGATCAATGAGGAGTTGAAGAGCTTGGCCCCCAAGGCAAGATTGATGAGGGCCCTATCCAGCCTCACAAGCGTGGGCACGTCACGGCCATTGGTCCAGGTGAATGGACGATCCAGCAGGGGAAGTTCCTGGAGTTCCAACTCATCGATTAGATCGTTCAGCTCCCCCGCGGATTGAGCGTCGAAATTATCGTTGCTCCGATCATCCGCAAATCGGGCGATGTTGAAGTCACCGATCAGTAGCCAGGGGACGTCGTAAGGGGCGACAACAAAACACAGCTCCTCGAGGAAGGCCGTACGACGAGCACGGTCGCAGGGGGCGTAGACATTTGTGATCTCGAAGCGCATACTGTTGCTCGCGAGTTCGAAGGCCGACGTCAGACAGAAGTCGAGAGCGCGGTCGCCAATGTGAGTGACCACGCGAGGGTCCCAGGCGGTGATCACGCCCGCGGACGCGCCGAACGAGGGAATGAAGGAGAACGAAGAGAAGCCTTGGGGGAGGAACGACGCAGCCTTAGTGGAGGTCACTGACTCGAGCTTCGACTCCTGGAGGCAGACGACGTGCAGGGGCTGGGCCGACAGGTTCATTTTTACATCAGTGCACTTGTTAGGAGTCGTTTAGACCCCGAACGTTCCACGAGCCGATGATAAGTTGTCGCTGCCGGTTGAGAGCCATATGTTACAGGCAAGGCGACTAGAAGTGCTAACCCTAGCAGAAGCAACAGGACCCAGACTATACAAGGTGTTGCAGGTACACCCAAAAGCAAAGGCGGCAGCACATACGCTGCGCCGGCGAGACCATCTGTTTCTAAAACAGACAGACCCAACGCAGAAGTACAACCAGGTAGACAACACTAACTTTGAACGAAGAGCGGACGCGCAGGGAGAGAGCAGCGAGAGACTCGTCATGGGGCACCGGCTCGCACCCTTGCCGTGTCCGCCAGCCTGCGGACATCCTCCTGGGGCAGCTGGCACTCCTCCGCCATCGCAAGCAGTTCGTCAGGGCTGAACGGGGGCGGGCGAGGCGCTGCCGGTCCTAGACGCCTTGAGACGAACCGCGTGATCCATCATCGTCTCGAAGTGCGCCCGCGTCTGTGTACGGATGCGGGCACTAGCGCGAGTCGGGCCCCGCCGCTTGGCGCCCAACACCGGGGGAGGGTCGGCGACAGCGGCCTACTGCGCGGGGGCAGGGGATGCCTGCGTCGGGGTCGCCCCATGCACGAGGAGGACAGCGCCGCAGCTGGCATGCACGTGCACCAACGGGTCGTGGCAGACGGTGGCAAGGGCAAGCACTCGAACGGAGATCGCGGTTGCGACGCCGCGGGATGTCACTGTCGTCACTGCCCCATGCACCTCACTTTGTGTTCTCCTAGTAGTAGTAGCAATAATAGGTGAAATTAAGGTTGTTACGGAAAGCTAAGACCAGCCACACTGTCTGTTCGATTCAAAAAAAGAAGTGAACCAATGCATGGTTGCTGTAGTGTATTGAATCGGTGGTGGATCCTACTAATCAGATGTTTTTTCATGCATGCATATGGCTTTCCCTCACAGATCCATCGCTGGGACCCACAAATGCATGAGAAAAGCGAACCAACTTGAGGAATCGTTTTTTTATTCTGACACATACCGAAGCCTTGCACTGTATTGAACCGATTCCTACTCTTCTTTGAATCGCTTCTAAACCACGGTGTGGCTGGTCTAAGCTGCGAAGCGGGCGGCAGCTGCCGGCAAATTAGGACACACCTGTCTGCACTCTTCTGAAAACTCAAAGCACATTTCGAAGCGAAACTTGCTCCTAGGATTCAGGATACAGACCTTTAACTTTCGCAGATGATTTTATCAGTACCCAGGCATGCAGATGTGATGCTGTTTGCTCCTTCAGAGTTTGTAATCTCAGACTTCAGCGACGCGATGGACACAAGATTAAATGAAAATCCTTATGTTCAGGGAAAGGATGAAGTAATTTGCCGCATGCTCTGGGATTGTCTGCATGTGATTACCTAGTAGATAATGCTCTTCTATTTTTTAAATAATAGATAGATGGGGCCAAAAGTGTGCTCCCGTTTAAAAGGGAAATTGCCATACGCGCTCCTGGTCAGTGGTTGGCCATTGTAGTATCAGTCAGGTGAGATTAGCCAACCTAGCTGTATACACATACCTCATCGATGACTCGATCAAGGCAAGGGCGACAACAACTATCGCTTTTTTTTAAATTGTGCACGCACGTGGCTAAGAAAGAGGGTCACTCACTCACCAGCATGTTTGCACTTTAGACTTGACCTGGTCAATTCCACATCCACAGAACTAACTGCAATCTCTTCTAGTACCATCTACTTAAAAGAAATTATCTTCTACCGTTCAAACTTGGCGCCTATGTCATGTCGTGCGTCTTACCCACCAAATCCAAACTATTTACAAAAACTATTTTTTACTAGATTTAAATCCCGGAATTTGGCGCTTGAAAACTGTACACGGCGTGCTCTTGTTCACCTGAGGTTTGTCCAATTTTCATCCTAAAGAAGCTAGCCTAGCTGAATTGTGCAACAGGACCGCGAGAAGGAAAAGAAAGAAAACACACACAAATGGCGGTCGCCGATCGGTCCGTCATCTTCAAGCCATCGGCAACTCTCCTCTTCTTGGTCGTGCATTGGGAATTCTCAAGCCACAGGCAGAAACTCCCACGCCGACTCGTCGTCAATCCTGGATGCTGACTTTGAATCAGACAGAGTGGTGGCTCCAGCACCACGAAGCGCCAGAGCTTTCCTCGGAGGCGCCGAGCAGCTCCTCGAGGTACTCCGCGCCGAGGTCCTCCAGCTCCATCACGCCCTCGGGCCGCCGCGCAACCTTGGGCTTCCGCCCCGCCGCCGCCCCAGCCGCCCCCGGCCGCCTGCGCATGGAATGGTGCCGCTTGAGCGCCAGCACGGGCGACACCCCGTCGGCGCGCCCGCGCACGTCGTCGCCGGCGCCCTCCAGCGACCGTCGGACCTGGTCCGCGGGGAAGTTGAGCACCGCGGAGCCGCCCCGCATCGCGAAGGCCGCCTGGTCGTACGCCAGCGCCGCCTCCTCGGGGCTGTCGAAGGTGCCCAGCCACACGCGCACGCCGTTCCGCGTCGAGTCCCGGATCTCAGCCGCGAACTTGCCCCACGGCCGCTTCCGCACGCCGCGGAACGCGCGCCCGCCACAGCCGACGCCTCGGTCTCCCTCGGCCTCTAGCTTCACCACCGGCTGCGCTGCCGTCGTCGTGGAGGGCTCCACCTCGGCGTCCTGGGTGTGGTGGGAGAGCATGTCGAGCAGGAGCATCTCGTCGGCATCGTTCGTGTCGAAAGGGAGCAGAGGCGGGGTGGCCGGGGCGCGGTGCCACGGCGCGGAGTCCACGGAGCCGGTGGAGGAGCCCGGCGACTGGAGGGGCAATGCCCGGTGCTGCGTGTTCATGGCACGACGCGCCAAGAAGTTGACCACGCCGGTGGTGATGAGGCGCGGAGACGACGAGGACGAAGAAGCGGTGCTGCTGGGATGATCAGACATGGCGTTTTCTCGACGAGCTGAAACGGTTACAAGAGTCTCCAGCTCTTATAGTGCTGACAGGAGGTTAGTTGGGAAGCAGAGGAGGGCAAAACTGGAATTATTAGGAGAATGCTCTGCTTTTTGGATGCCTTGCCTACTGGCTTCGTCTGGACTGTGTGTGATGGGTATGTGCTCGTCCGCTTATGATGATGTGTTATCTCGTTGTATTCCGCAGATGTGACATGATGTGAAACTAGTTTTATAGGCGCGCATAGTTCTAATTGAGACGCTAACTAAAGGTCGTTCGAAAAAAGAGATGCACGAATTCATGAAGTTTATGTTGCTGTAACTCGAAAATCAACACTGTTTTGTCAATTCTCTTTTGTTAAGATATATAATTCCTGCTTGGACATACCATACAAAGATTTGGCCATTAGACCAAAATATTTAATCTCTAACTAAATACTAGGGAGGACATACAGTCTTTATCGGGAAAATTTTAACAGGCAATCCAAATATGTTTTGCAGACGGTTTCTTTTAACAGGCAACCCAAGCATGGCCAAGGTTCGACCATAACAACTCGAAATCTTGAGCAGGACCGGTCCACAGGTTTTGGGCCCTAGGACAACACGATACCAAATACCCCTTGTTTAAAGTGGCAAAGTTTTACGGAGTCAGGGGAGGGGGGCAATAGCCCCCTACTTCATAAAATTGCTTATTTTTTTAAAATATTTGAGCTAAAATATTTAGTATTACTCAAAGTTTAAGCATAATTAGCATTCTTAGGCTACATCAAGAGCACCAACGCCCCGCAACACCCTCTCCACCTGCCACGTCGCCTTTCCGCGCTGCTATGCTCCTTGCAGTTTTCACTTGTTGCAACGTAGGTATGAGCGGTGGCCGTCGCACAGCTCTGGGTCGTGAATCATGTATGGTCTATGGTGTAGTGTGTACCGAGTAAAGGGTGTGCTTTGATGCGTAATATCAAAAAAATTAGAATTATTTTACCTTGTTAGATCTCAAGGGTAGAAAATAATATGGGTACTCACACAAGTCTTAGACCGAGGCCTGTATCTTCTTGGGGCCAGGACGAGCACCCTTCTGCCCCGCCCTATGGGCATATTGAGTTGTGTCATGCTTATGGTGGTAGGGCTGGTCAAAGAATTAGCAGAAGTCAATTTGTGAAGTTGATTGATAATTCCGAGCTACATGCAAATGGTGAGGAATCGCCACTAAGCGTATACAAAATCAGTAATATTAGAACGGTTGAGAATCCTTTTGTATTGTAGATGCACATAAATTTTTTTACAAACTTTAAAAGAAAGACAAATTCTACTACCTCCTTCATGGTTTGCAGAACGTCTAATCAAATTTGGGTTTTTCCAAAACTGCAACGTTCCTAGGCGCATAAGAATTAATTGTTAATTAATGTGACACCTTTCCTCCCAACTTTCTATGCATGCAACAGTCTTCCACCAATGCATGTGTCTTAACCGCTCACTAATATGCCTAATTTTCAGTCAATACGTACACGCC
This sequence comes from Avena longiglumis, assembly GCA_030063025.1. NCBI lineage: Eukaryota > Viridiplantae > Streptophyta > Magnoliopsida > Poales > Poaceae > Avena > Avena longiglumis. Next base: position 95,143,766 of record CP125979.1, read on the forward strand.
TAGGTCCGTGAGATTTTTATAGAGCGTCCTACAAACCGTGAAGGAGAAAGTAGTTTTAAAATACTATTACACTATAATAAATAGTATTTCTGATTCATAATAAGAAGTGTCGATAATTTAGTATAACTTTATACTAAATCATTGATATTTATTATAGATCGAGTAACAGTAAGAGTGTTCGAATACAATACCCACTCAATGGTAAAATAGATTCTCGAAAAGTTGTACGACCAGCCACTGCGAGTTCATCGATGGAACAATCTGTTTGAGGTTGAAGTAATATCGGCTACTATCCAAATTAATGGGCTATGATTTGTCTAGATTCAGATAAATGTAGCACTAAAACATGTATAAATACATTTAAATCTAAATAAATTTGATTTCATTAATTTGGATCGGCGTGAGTGTACCATGTTCCAAAGTATATACTCCTACATGTTTTAATAGCTAGGCAGAAACAGCCTACTTAAACATCTTAAATTCTACTGTAGTAGAACAGAGGTATAGTGTAAGCTTATTTGTGACCAAGCAGTGGAAGTAGCGGGCAGTACGTGGTAGCCACTGCTACACGATCCACTTCTCCACCCGTAACAATCTCAGCAAGGTGGTGTGAGCTGAGCTGAGAGCTGAGTGCGAGATTAACTATGACAGTCACGTACGCTAGCTTAAGCCGCACGTGAGTCAATGCGCAGGTCCATTGCACCTCGACCTTTTCATCCATCCATCACTCTTGCCCAGTGGCACATATATTATCACCTATTGCTATACCATATGCATCTGAAATTTCTCCGTTCTGCTATGTATATCTGAAAAAAATTCCAGCCATGATACGTACCGTTAGGCGGGACATGCGGTGCACCTCGCCCTGCAGCGCTATTGCTTAACCGGTTCGCGGTTCCATCCATCTCTATCGAGTAACGCTACAGCTACGGACTAATTCTTACGGAAATAGACTTACGGACTCAGGTGGCATCACGTCGTACGTTCACAGGCCGAAAATCACGGAAAGAAAAAAAATTAAACCAATCAGCTGTTAGCACGTCCGTCCGTAGAAGTTTTCCGTAATCAGTCTAGCTTTTCCGATCTCTATACGTACTATGAATGTTGCTTCGTGTGTTACTTCCTATCGCCATTTATGCCACGTGTTTATTAGCGATGACGTGTCACCCTGCCACGGTGTCTTCCTGGAATGTAACACTCCACTGGCACATTATGGATGTATGTATGTATGTGTTCCACATACGTTGTACCTGCGAGTTTTGGTGCGTGCGTGAATTGGGGTGGTCACGTCCGGTCCGGGAGAAAAGAAGTGGAATTTACGGTTAGGCAGCGTGCGGTCTAGAATAGATATGCTCTTTTCTGGTCAAGTTGCACCGCAAGTCTCCAAGAACCAAGACCTGGCTTCTATCATCAATAGGATCTCAGTATTGACATACTGATAGACATTTGGGTTCAGGTCGCAGCTTCTCCGTAAAAATATGTAAGTTCAAAACCATCCATTGAACCCGTGACACTGGATATTTTCTCCCAAAAAAACTACTCCCTCTGTTTCACTTTAGTCTGCGTATAAGTTTTTCTCAGTTTTTCCATATTACTCTACGCCAAACTATAAAGTAGCTCTAGTTTCAGAAAATACCCATCCACTAGCTGGGCAGCATGCAGATCCTATCGCTCTCTTTCGTTTTAGCTCAGGGCAAAATGGTTCGGCAGCCATGCAACCACTTGCTCTTCTTGGTATTTGCGCTTGCCCAAGGACGCAGAGTAAAACGAAACAGAGGGAGTATAATACACGGACCCATAAAAACTACTCTCTCCGTTTAGAAATATATAAGACATTAAACGAAGAAAGTATGTATTAGTATGTACGTCCGTTTTACAGAACCACGCATTTAAGTTTTTAAAAATAGAGTAAATGAAAGCTTGGTTTCTCTTATGAATGTACACCGATCATATTTCCACGGAGAATATGTCTCCACTTCTCCGGTGCCAAGGTTTCTTTATAGCTCAGCTCAAAAAAAAAAAAAAAGGTTTCTTTATAGCTGACTAGTGACCACGACTTGCTATCGTCATGACATGCATTTGCCTGATGTGATGGCATGGCACGCACGGGGGTCGCACGCAACTTGAACAAGCCGCAGCTGTCGCCTTTTACTTATTCCATTCCATATCCTGTTGTTAATTTTAACTCTGACTTTATCCACTTCATTCCCCAATTCCATAGATTTCGTGTCTCGTATAATTATAATCGATTGACGCACGAGCGTGATTGAATCTGGTCCGGAGTCCGGACGGCATGCTGGAAAAAGCTAGGGTTATATTATATGAATGAACGGATCAATCATCCTTGATCCACTAGTTCAGTTAACTAATTGTTAGTAGCATTTAGTTAAATACCTGATTGCAATAGCTACGTACCGGTAATTTTAGCTTACTTTTCAGATACAATTATGCCACGAGTTCAATTTGCCGTGCTTATGTGTATATTATTATTCAGATTATGTGTGATAGCAGTACATGACCGGCCGCATGCAGAGCACTTCGTCACCCTCACCACGTCCCACTTGGATTTAATTCCATAATTTACAGAATTGTTTCTAATTGTATCGTAGCCTTTCTTTTTTCATATGTAGCTTGGTGCTAGTAAGTAGTCTCTGCTAGTATTAATTTGGGATTTAGGATTCGATCGGTACAGTGCAGTGGAGCTAAGATGTTTGGCTCTCGATCAATATGCCCAAAATGCCCTCAGCTAGGAAGGAACCGTGGAACTTTCCTTATACAGTCTTCCAGACATGGCAAGCTTCTACTTCTCTTGATATAGATATAATAAACAAAGGAAACAATATGAGGTCATTGATGACCAATCCGTTTTGACCAGGTAGGGAACTTTCATTTTTGACCAAAAATTAGAGAGAGACAAGCAGTAGGTATATGTAGCATAATTATCACCAAACTATAAACTCATAACTGAAGTTGTTAACTCCCTAATAATGCGTGTGTTTGATTTGCGTCCACGTTGCTTCCTGCCTTCCTACGAGGTGCCTGCACTATGTTTGGTCAAGAGTCCTCAAGAATGTGCATCAAGCCTCGCCAAGATCGCCCATGCAGATGCCAACAAGATTGAGTAACTACTCTGTCCAAGATAGTTAAAACACTGTCCAAATGTTTGGGCATAAAAAAAGAGCAAGTACTCCGTATGTAGTAGGTGCATTGAAATGCCTACCTAATTCCCCTAGAAGTGTACACAGGAGAGGTGGAATATGTAACCAGAAAAGATTCGATCAAACTCGCAATAGTATATATAACTAGAATATGGTGCACCAACAAGATGTCCAAACAGGATTTAAGTTTGAAACTTTGACCTGCACACAAAAGATCAATGTTTGACTCGGCACGTAGGATAGAAGTTACTAGAGTATACTAATATATCTTTTCTGCTGTTGGTTCCACCTAATTTTGCATCTAGCCACACTTTGAAGGAGAAGCAAATCAAACTAGTATGCTAATGCACTGTAGCAATTATTTGGATGACTAATAGCCCACGAAAGCAATGATGTGGCGGGAGGCCGGAAGCAATGGCAACCGACGATTTCCATGTCAATCTGTAAGCATTCGGTAAGAGCCTAGCTACAGAAATTGCATAAGTACCACTGCAAATGACATCTCATCACATAAATGTCACAGATTGACAGAATACGGTTAGCGTCTTCATCAATACGGTCACTATGCCAAATTCATAGGATACAGGTTACAAGTTTCTCATAAACTCATACAACTTCAAGTTGAAACAACATGTGGTACGAGAACAATGAAGAACAAAAGAATTAGCATGGCATTAGGATTGCACAACATCCACCTGCAGTCAGCTGGCACATGTGTGAAACCTACACAGATGCAATACATAATCAGCATCGTTAAGTGTGGAGTTTGTCTGAATCAAAAGTTGCAGACGAAATCATCAGTTACATGAAACCGATAACTTTACCAGGATGGGTGGTGTGACTAGGAATATAAAAGGACCATGTTGACAAGATCACTTGGCGTACAGTACACCGAAGATAATAGCCACCAACAGAAGTGCAAGCATGATCTGAGTATGTCAAATAAGCAGCTTGAGAAATTTATAAAACAGAGAACCAGCAGGTTTTTTCAGATTATAGATAATAATACTCACCAACATATGCCTATACTTTGACTTTTCCAGGTCGTATCCCCTACAGAATCAGAGACAGTCAGTGAAGATGAAGATATTAGCATTAAAGTACAACCCTAAGTCATTCAATAAACCTTCTCTTTAGTAAACCGGATGACTTGCAAGTCCTCTTTATTGCCTCTACACGCTTCCGTGTTAGTGCAGAACTTGGGTCGTTATCGTCAATCTGGACATGGCGACCGAACAAATTATGCATAAAGTTGCAGGTCGCAACAACAGTCGTTATCATTTTAGACTTTAACGTTAATTAGGAGATGACGACAAAACATATTATGCATAAAGTCATAATTACGAAGCAACAAAGACCGCCTTCAAAGGCCATCAATAACAGCATCATGGATCCGTGAATAGTAAGAAAGTTGGCTAAACTTTGGCATTTGGAGCAACACAATCAGACGATCAAAATAAAGATGGCAAGTTATATACAAACAAGCACAAAGCTAAAAGGTAAACACAACATCATCTTTAAGTGAAGTTACCTAGTTATATGTATTTCTGAGATTAAAATAAACATTCTACGTGATTCATAAAACTACAGGACTTCTTAACAAAAACAATGGAAACATTGTTTCAGGTATTTATTTTTTTCACTTTTGTGTAACATGACATCATATCATTTCTTTTACATATACATGACGAAATATCGGAATCGTCTATTACATGTATGCTATACTAGACACCATGCTTGTTTGGATAAGCATTCCAGACCATACCTTTGACTCTAGCAATGAAGAGAACTCATAGAAAGCAGAATAGACATCTGACATTGATTTTGTCTCATCAATTATTCGTGCAGTGAGCCCTGAGAGGTAAAGAGTACATGTTAAATCACAAATCAGGTCAAAAAGACATAAAGATAACTACAAGACTGAAAGATGTAAATTATTTAATAAAAAAACAGTTGGTTAAGGGGATAATAACCACTTAGAGGACAAACTATACTTAGCTTCTTCCCAAATCTGTTTAGAAAATCTTAGGTTGTTCTACTCAACTGTGAACCCATCTGCCCGAGAAGAACAGAAAACCATGAAATGACCCAAAAGGTGCACAGATACACATATTTCTCGATCAAATGCCCTCAAAAAAATGCATAACATGCCTTTTCTCGTGTTAACCAAACTCAAGTAAGTACGTCCATAATTTAACTACTGAATCATAATTCATAAAGTGGATGTTATGATACTTAGCGAATCAAATAAAATCAATAGCAAATTACCAATCACAGAAAAAGATAGGAGTTATATTTTCTGATGCAAAGGACCATCAAAACAGTCCATGGTGTACTTTTTTGCATCATTGATCAATTCCTAACCATATAAAATATGCACATTAAATGCATGTACTCCAAATGAGCTATACAAAAGTAGAGCATTGCATAATCTGTCCACATTAAATTCGTAAACATAGTGTGGCAATGTTGTCAATTGAATATTTTCTGGTCAAATGAAGGCTAGTATAACTTGTCAATTTGAAGTAACTTAATATGTCTTACCACGCCTCATCTTAACAACTCCTCTAAAGACTTTCACATTATTGTAGCAAATAGCACATGTCCCAATTGCCATTATCTGAAAAAAATGAAACAGTTAGCTATGAAACATTTCGAAGGCCACTCAGCCATGAATTACGACCAAAGATATTAACATCGTAAAACAGATAGCTCTTTGTAATAGAAATTATCTTTTACCGCAGAGAACTTTTCAAGTGGAAAAAGAAAGTATAGCTGGTCTGAAAGATGATAACGGATCAATCCTGAAAGTAAAAACTTTGTACGCCGTACCCTTGGCTAAAACATAGCATTACTAACTGCCTCAATTAGTAATAATATGTCAACTACACTAATATAGAAAACCTGTCTTTAAATCTTGGGTGGCTTTCAACACCAATTACATCCAGGACTCAAAGAAAGGAAGGTTCAATTACCATAAATCATGTCTAGTACCATAAATCTATTCTGAGTTACGACATGTACCACTATAGCGTGAAGTCTGTAATAGGAATAACAAGCACTTCAGTGTACCTGAGGTATTGCACAAAACCGAAAATTAGTATTATCCTTCAACGCAGACATGTATTGAAGACAGTCATCGGCGTGGACCAAAGCATTAGTCACCATATCATTCAAGCATTGCACTGCTTTTTCTGAATTTTCCTCATACTTGAGGTCCTGATTTAGTAACCCAAAAGTATTGCATTATTATAGATGAAAAACTAGCAGAGTGCTTAAGAAAAAGTGCAAAAAAGGATGAGAATGGTGGGACGATTATAGACTTTCACAGTTCAGTATGTATATAGATTGGATTAGGTATTTTGATTACATTATTACCTGCTTAATTAAATATTTCAATACAGCCAAGTACCAGCTTTTATTATTTTTCTGAAGCATTGGAACAGGGGAATTGTGCATTTATTTATGACAGGATTCCAACGTAATTCCCTTGTTTCGACAGGACTGAAAATTGTGGACGTATGATAATTTGCATTTCAGAATATATGATACCTAGAGCTAGTAGGGAGGAATAGATATAAGCAAATGGATTGATATACCTCAAGTTTATCTGCATATTTACTCCATATTTCTCGAGGCCAAAACATACGGCACTTTGGTATCTCATTTATATCCTCCAAATAATCCCTTATTATATTGGTTTTCTGCAATTGAAGCCCAACTATTAGCTACAGGGTAAATTAAAAAAAGGTTTCCATTCATTATGACAGTGGAAGTATAGATATATGATTAAAACAACAATTATAAAAATACCTGAAGAAACAAACCCATTGAATTCGAAAGTTGATCTGAAGCCAGATCTTCTGTCCCAGCAGCATGAAAGAGCCTGGAAAGTCCATAGCCTACTAGCCCTGCTACATAGTGGCAGTACTCATTATAGTCATCAATCGTTTCAACCTACAACAGGAAGTTGTTCCCAATTAGTTCAAACAAACACCAATGTCAGCATTTAATTGATATTAATAAATATATATACAAAACCATGGTCTACAAACAGTACATTCTTCCTTTTTCCCAGAGCTAACTAATTATTCTTGCGGCCTTGCCAAATAAATCTCCTTTACTCCACATTTTTTTACTAGGTCCAGGCAAAATATCTAAAAGTACTTCTATTCAATAATGTCAGTACCCACGAACCATAGAAGTGACCAAAACATATTGCTATGAAAGCCAAAAAGGAATTTCAAACTAAATAGTAGTAACAAGCAAGTGTGGCACAACTGAATGACTATGCCTTTGTGCATAAAGTGTAGTTATCAGGTGAATACTGGTACAGGTATTCATATCATTTTGAATGTGTTACAGGCTACTCACTTTTATGTAGCACATTCTCTCTTTTTTTCATTCATGAAATTTGATATGTTACATGACAAGTATCAGATATTTTAAAAGCTACAGAAATATGGCATTAAGGATAGAGCCGAGTGAGCCATATGCCATAAACATTTATACTGAGAGATGAAATACAAACGGCATCCTATATCGCTTAACAATTGAACAAGGCTCCGCTTCATACTAGAAATATAATGAATATTTATACATAAAATGATTATATAATAACTTCATATTTTGATTGATCTAGGCTAACAAACCTCCTGGCATATAAATTTTGCCATTCCTGCTCCCATTCGCCTAGTGATTTCTTCAATTGCCTTTTGATATCTGAAAAAATGAAATATAATTATTTTCTGCAAAGGCTTCAAATGAACTTTAGTGAAATTAACTGACAAACTAGGGAAACACAAATGAGGGGAAAGAAAGCTTCATTTGCAGCATGTGAAGTTACTACGCTGACTTTAATAGTCCGGTTAAAGAGATGGAACGTGGATCTGCAACTTTAATGTGTTGTCAGCTTAAGGGCAAAACACATCTTGTGTATTAAAAGGAATCCAAAAGCATGGTTCACAAACTAAATGCCATTTTACATTTATAAACTATTGAATGAACCCTCTCAGTTTTCCAAATGGCACTTTGACGCCCACAGCACACAAAGGGCACGCAGATAACAGCATATCAGAGACTCTGCCATTTGTACCGCTTGGAAGAGCTCCATACAAAATGCAAAAACTGGGATGGCTCTAGTGCTTTATGATATCTGAGCACAGAAAAGAAACATTGCAACGTACAGCTATTTCCCACTATTCAAAGTTTTTCAGACCCCTGTTTGTGTGAATCGACAACCTGGCCAAAATGGTTCTAGCAGATGCTCCTGATGAATGTTAACTTGTATTGTAACATGAGCACTTTATATTTTCTACTCCACCTGTCCACCCTGACTATGACATTACGATTTCATATTTCAGCACTACAACCCAATGAAAACTCCACATTTAGTGAAGTCTTATTTTTCTGAGTGACATCAGTGCTGACTGGGCGGTGGTTGGCCTGTTCCCTAATACTTTGATAAAACAACAATCAGATTGATGCCACATGTTTCCAAACACAAATTGGTAACTGAAGAAGTTGAGAAAATAGTAATCGGCCAGGAACTCGGGACAGAAATTACCCTTCGCCTAGCTCCAGGAAAGCCGTGGAGACGAGTCTGAACTTATCCATCAGCACCTTGTAGTGGTTTGTTCCACCTGAAGGCCAAACATCATCAGATCAACAGGAAGAACAATGTAATATATATACAGCACAACAATCCTTCGTTCTTAGTAGAGATCCCCCGTGCATACATGAATAACGCCAGTCGGGGTTGTAGACATGGCGGTAGAAATCCCGAAGGATGGGCAGCTTCACGTCGTTGGGGATGCTGGTGTCGTCCTCTGCACTCGCAGTAGTAATAAGAGTGAGTGTTGCTCTTAATACGGAAAGCACTGATGAACTCAAAACGAAACCGCACTTCGAGTCAACGGGAGAGAGTAAAGCTAAACCAATCAAAAACCGCCCCGGTTCTACTACCAGAGGCGGCAAAACGGATTCAAAGGCGAAGAGCAGCACGAAGAGGGGTAGTGCTCACCGACGGTGTCCAGGGCCCGGAGCACGAGGTAGAAGATGCACACCTGCACAACAACATCAGCGGCCGTGTTTCAGAAACTTCCCCCAAAATCTCACGAGGCTCTAGGGAGCTCTCGAATCGGAGCGGATTTGTGGGAGTGGAAGGGGGACTGCTTACGGCATTGCGGAGTTCGGGTCCGAGCTGCTGGATGACGAGCGCGAAGCTGCGGGAGACCTTCTGGAGCATGTCGTAGGCGAAGGCCCAGTGTTCCTCGGCCGGGATCTGGCGCTTGATCTGCCCCGCCGCCACCCTCAGCTTGACCAGCGCCACCACCTCCTCCGGCCGCGACAGCGCCCCCATCGCTGAACAACCGAAACCAAATCAAATCTCCACTCCTCCCGTTGACGACCAGCGATCTATCGACCAATCAAGCAGCTGCAGCAGGAGCAGCCGGATCGATCTTTATAGCTGGGGGGAGACCACAGCACGGACGCGATGATGCCAAGGCTTGGCGTGCGTGAGCGCGTGGGCGGGGCGGGGGGTGTCGCCGTCCGCCGCGCTGTCCCCTATTTGATCCGTGGCAGAGGCTGCAGCGCGCTCGTGGTGATCTGTTTCCACACGGCATGGGGAAGTGGAGCCCGGCTGGTGGTCATGACGGGCGGGGTCCTGCTAGCGGGCCCGCAGCGTCAGCCGGGCGTCGGATCTGGGTACGGACTCTTCAGAGGAAAGCCCGTGACGCGCACGTGGTGAACCACACCCACTGGTAGGCTAGACTGGATGCATCGGGATGCACGCGCGTAGCGACCTTGGACGGAGCACCAGATTTGTCGAGTTCGTAAACTGGTCACGCTCTACTCAACCTATGCCTGCCAACTAACAACCAAATACAGGTTAAAAAACAAATAATCTGTAGCAGAGGATTGTCAGGGCCAAATATGGTATTTCTCATTGAGTATGCAGAGTTAAAATAAAACAAGTAGATTCTGCTTTTTGGAAAGACTTGTTGAAAATCAAACATATTTATCTGGCATGGAGAAAAATGGTGTTAGGGGATGGGAGAAGTACTGATTTCTAATATGATCAATGGCTTGGTAACTTCTCCCTCTATGAAAAGTTCCCTGATTCGTCTGATGTCTGTAATCAGCAAACTGATACTGTCTGGATTGATTCTTTACCTTTAGGAGCGGGCTCACTCCTAGAATTTCTTCTCGGTGGTTGGATATGAGGAATATGTTGGCTTTGATTAACTTGAATGATACTAGAGACAAGCCTCATTGAAGACCAGACAAACATGCGAGCTTCGCCTCGCTGCCTTCATAACGTTTTTGCACAACATGGTCGTTATGGTATAGTTTGATGGTGCTCTGATGTATCATTATTTCTAGGTATTTGTAATTTTAAGTATAGATATGATAAATATTTTGGAAACATATATTATCAAGACATGAAAAATGATGATTGCTAAGTACCGACCGGCCATTTTCCTGATAATTTAGAAACTATCATATTAGCATTTAATCACTTATGTAAGTACTGGACTGCAGGTAGCTCATGTTCATCTAATCTTTACGTACCATTTCTATTTTTATTGAATTTTAATGTTTCTGGTTGTGGAATAAACCGATGGCAACCTTTTGCATTCACTCCACAAAAGAAGACCGAGCTTCTTTAATAGTGTCGTATATTTGCTTGTCATCTTGTATATCTAGTGCATGTTATCTTTCTAGCCTCAGTATTACATTGATAATAATAATACAAAATATTCTTATAAAAACCCATCCTACAATTAAAAGAGTCATCTCAATGATAGATTTACAGGCAATCTTGCTTCATTTCAACATCTACCTACTTACCTTGTACCAAATGTGGATAGATAGACACAGACAGAAGTCAGCTTGGGCTACTACAGTGGCATTTCTTCTGGAATATCTGAAACGTATTTTCTTATTACACCATAATTGCCATTAACTTAATATGTGAAGAAGTTGAGACAACTTGTCTTAAAGATCCCACCCTAAAAATATTGAAAATGACAAACATCTAATTGACTAATTGGAGCATCACGTTTCCTTTACCAGGCATTTTGTAGCCATCGTTCTTGAACTTCACAAATTGGTACTGCAATGAAGATATGAAGGTAACATCCATCTTAACTTTCTATAAATCTTTGCGATTTCAGGGGGAGTCACACCCTAGTTTCCAAGAAAAAGGTTAAATGATACTGTGATGTCTGTTCTGGGACCTTCGGTCAAACAGGTGGTCGGTGATAAAAGGAGTTGTCCTTCGACGACCACTGATGTGTCGCTGACAGGAAGCCTGTAAGTGGCACACCGCCGTCGAATCAGTATGCGGGCACCACGCGCTCGTTCCTGGTCGTCGTAGATCGAGGCTAGGCACCTTCCCATCGCATCCCCCTCCTCTCGCCTCGACTCCTGGCTGGGGCGGCTCTCCCTGAGAGCGGGGGCTGCCGGCAACGTCCTCTTCTCTCTCTCTCTCTCTCTCTCTCTCTCTCTCTCTCTCTCTCTCTCTCTCTTCTCAGGTTGATCGATGGTGAGGGGGAAGTGGTGTCGACAGAGGGCGCGCAAGGGCAAGGGAGAAGTCAAAAAATTGAGAAAGGGAGGAGAGCAGTCAAAGTCAAAATCCAAAAAAAGCTATGGGTGGAGCGGCCAGCACGCACCGCCCATCGCCTACCTGCGTCACCTGTAGTGGACACGGAAAGGCTCCCCTCTAGCCCACAGGCAATGGCACAGAAGCTGAGGCCCAGGTCCAGCGACTACATGCCCACACATGCACGTAATAGATAACCTCATAGATCGGCTGAGGCCCAGGTCCAGTGACTGCATGCCCAGGCATGCGCGTGGCTATGCCAATGCAGTACGGGCTATCTAGTCACAAGACCGATTGGGCAAGTATGGACATGTAGTCCAGGAAATAAAGGAAACAGAGAAGACATTTCAACTGATCAAGGTTGTTCATGAGAATCGTGGACCAAATATTTATGCACACATGCAATATGGGCTATCCAGTCACAAGACCGATTGGGAAAGTATGGACAGGTAGCCCAGAAAATGAAGGAAACAAAGAAGGCATTTCAACTAATCGAGATTGTTCATGAGAATCATGGACCAAATATTTATGCACACAATGTTTAGGAGTTCTGCTTACTCTAGTGTTGGACGCTATGTCCAATACCAAAGTCCACCTGAAGGTGTTCATACAAACGTTATTATGTAATGAAATAAAGGGTGGCAATCTAAAAAAAAGGCATGCACGGGGCAGATGGCCTCACAACAGCTTTAGACCATCAGGCTTAAGCCTATAGCATATACACCAAATCTGGTATCTTCACTGTCAAATCACTTTATAATAAAATCTCTAATGTGGGTCCTAACAGATCCTTTAGACATTGTGGAAAGAAAAATTGCCTCTTAAGATTAAAATATGATTGTGGATGATTTGGCATAATGTAATTGCAACTAAAGATAAAATAAAGAAAATAAAATGGGTTGGGAGCTATGTTTATCGTTTTTGTCCTATGGATGAAACTATTAACCATCTTTTCTTTGAGTGTCCTGCTGCTGGGTACACGTGGAGTACTGTGGCGACTGTTTTGGGTGCTAAGAATAGACCTTCGTGCTTCACTAAGTATTTTTGGTGGATTATGAAACTCCTTCCCTTTGGTTTTAATGTGCACATTGTTTATGTGGCGGTTTTGTGTTGGTCTCTTTGGAAAACTAGAAATAAAGCATGTTTTGAAGGGAAATTGATTTCTTATCCTCTAAGATTAATTTGGTATATGTGTGCGTTTCTTTGATATTGGGCAGGACTTCAGAATGCTCAGGATAGGGAGGTGCTGATTTATGGAGCTGATCACATCCAACAGCTGGCGTTGCGTGTTCATGAAGCGGCCAGGCAAGTTGTGACTCTGGGCATCAAGAATGGAGAAGTGGATGAGGACGTTGATGTCACTGTAGACTGAGTGGATGCGTGTTCGTCGTCGTGCGGAAAACCTTGTCCAGTTGTCCTTTGGTTGTAGTGTTGCCACTGGAAGTCTGGAAGTCTGGTTGGCTTTTGGTTAGTTGCTGGTTGTTGGTCTAAAAACTATGTCCTCTATCGGGATGTTGCTTAAGACATATGTTATGTTATCGTTCTGATAATGGAACCTGACTCGTTGGAGTCATATGGAAAAACACAAATAATATGGTTGAACGGTTATACGAGAAAAGCCGATGTTTGCTTGTAAGAACATGTACAACGGGAGGTGCTTATAGGAGTGCTTACAAAAATAAACCAACCATCTTGCTAACCATTGGTGCTTATTTCTATAGAACAAGCGCTTAGTTAGGCATCTACCTAGTATAAATAAGCGTCTGTGATTAAAAACATCGATTTATTTTGTTAAGCACTATTCTAAGCATCTTGCATTGTACATGCTTTAATGGTTCAGAAGTAGCTAATCAACCCCTGCCGGTTTACAGACTGAATCTGCTAGACCTACGGAAGAGACGTCTGGTTCATAAAAATTGGAGCGACTCGTGGAGGAAGATCTAGTGATGAAAATGTCTTAGACTTGGGCGACTTGCCTTGTCGTGGGACTTAGGCGTTAGTTGTATCCGTTCATATTGGCTCTTTGGCCTCAGCGGATATGTTGTTGCAATCCGGTATAGAGGAGCAAGTTCAGTTGTTACACTCTGAGCTAATGGAGCTACTTTGTGTGGCTCCTCTTCGGCTTGAGGAGGTTCTTTGTCCTCTTCACTAAGTTGTTGATTTCGTGCATGGCTGGCTGCGAGCAATTGGGAAGCTGCGTTGGGTAGGCTCTCCTGGCCGCCTACCAATCATTTGGTTGTGCTAATGTTGATAAAGTAGGGGTGAGAGGAGGGGCCTTTATGGTTATTTCCCTCCTCATGCTAGGGCAAGCTCGGCGACCATGGCTCCAGTCATGCAGATCATGCCTCAGCTTCTGGTGTTGTGTGGTGGTATGGTTCTTCCTCCTTCCATTGAGGAAGTGCAGCCTGACTCGCGTGAGAGATTGCACGAGATCTCAAGTGTGGCTTCTTCACAGAGTGAGGCGCTTGGCTTTAAAAAGAGTGGTGATGTCGATATTGCACTCTCTCTCGCCTTAGTCAGGCATGCATGTGATTCCTGTAGGTGATGAGATTGCTAAGTCGGGACTATTGACACCGCTTCCTGGGGATGTCATCGCCAGAGAGGTTTGCGATTTTCTCACCACCTTGGATGTTGACTACCCTGGATCCAACAGAATGGCATCTGCAATTGCTTGATGGGGGTATCCTAGTGTCATGGCATGTTTTTGTTGGCGCGGTGTAGAGTTTCGTGTTTGGGGTGTTCGTTCATGTCGCTTTATGGTCTCTTGTGTTTTCTAGAGTTGGTGTGTGATAGCGCTTGACGAGGTGGAAGAGGTTGGAGTAGATTCCTCAGTAACGGCACCATAAAGCTTGATGGCGCCTGGTGTTTGATGTGGAAGCGCTTCGTTGGAAACCCCAAGAGCAAGGTGTGAAGCAGCAAGCAGCAAGTCTTTCCTTAGTTGAGACCGAGGTTATCGAACCAGAAGGAGGAAGGAAATGTCACACAGGTGTTGCAAACAATGTGGAGACATGCACAACACAAACTCAAGACTCTGTCCCAACGAATTAGTGAGGTTGTCAAGCTCACCGGTTTGCTGTAACAAAGGATTAAACGTATGGTGTGGAAGGTAATGGTTTGCAGCAAGTAAACAAGTAACGGTGGAATATGTATCAATGGTAAAGATTGGACCGGGGTCCATAGTTCACTAGAGGTTCTCTCCTTTGATAAACAACATGGCATGAAGGGTAAACAAATTACAGCGGGGCAATTGACAGGAACTGACCAAGGCATAACAATGCAATTACTAGCCAGAAAGATCCTATGAAGTTGATTGGGAAATACAACAATTTACATAGACCGTCATCCAACTGCATATATGAATAGAAGTCCACCTTGAGGTTATCATCTGAACCCACTCCAGTATTAAGTTGCAAGCAACAGACAACTGCTTTAAGCAAAGTGTGTAAGGTAAACAGTCCACATGTTCCATGAACAAGAGACCGTTGTTTTCTCCCTAGTAGCAACAACACATCTACAATCGAAGAGATTATTGTCACTTCCCTTGGAAACTAGAGGCATGAACCCACTATCGAGCATAAATACTCCCTCTTGGAGTCACTAACAACTACTTGGCCAAGATAACCACTAGCAACGGAGAGCATGCAGGATCACAAACAACATAGACATGATAGAATCATAAATATAAAACCATTAATTAAACCAACATAATAATCTCAATATCCATCTAATCCCCTCAAACACAACATGCATGATTACAAATAGATTAGATCTTGATCATGAACAGAGATCACAAGATCTATACATGAAAGCACAAAGGAGGAGATACAACCATCTAGCTACTACATGGACCCATAGTCCAAGGTGGAACTACTCATGAATCATACCGGAGAGAAGGCCTCCGGGATGATCTCCCCTCTAGCAGGGTGCCGGGAATAGCTTTAGATCCCCCCGATCTAGGGATGATGGTGGCGGCGGCTACAGACGGTTTCGTGGATTTCTGATCGGGTACTAAGAGTTTACAGACGGGGCTTCTTATAGGCGAAGGAGACCGAGGCCACTGTGGCGCCAAACCCTAAGGCGGGTAGGGCCCACCCGCGCCTGGGGGGAGGGGGTCTAGACCTCTGGCCGGCCTCCTCGTCTCTCCTCTAGACTTCTTGTTCCCCACAAAAAGTTATTGACTTTGTCCTTCGTCCCATCCAATTTCGAGAATATTTCTTTACTAACTTTTCTGAAACCAAAAACAACAGAAAACAGGCATCTGGCACTATTGCAACTTGTTAATAGGTTAGTACCAGAAAACATGTAAAAAGCACCTCAAAGTGTAGACAAGTAAAGTGTCACATCCCAAGATTTTCCAAATCTTGTTATGTGAAAAATAAATGAATAAAATAAAACTTTGTTGATTTTCAGGGTGAGAAGAAACGTTTGGTTCCAATTGAAAACCTTCAAACCTATTTTTTTATCAAACAAATCCTAAAGGGATTTGAAAAGTTAAACATTTAATAAAGAAAATTTTAAATAAGTAGAATTACTATTTTTGGATCTTATAATAAAAAGATTTGGTTTCAAAAGAAAAGGATAGAATTATAAATAAAGATTATTTTATAGAGCCAAATTAAATCTTGGCCAAGCTTTTGAAATAAAAATATTTCTATTTAATAAAAAGATTAAAC
Organism: Avena longiglumis; assembly: GCA_030063025.1. NCBI lineage: Eukaryota > Viridiplantae > Streptophyta > Magnoliopsida > Poales > Poaceae > Avena > Avena longiglumis. Next base: position 95,160,205 of record CP125979.1, read on the forward strand.
GTTTATTTAAAGAAAATAATGAGGATTTATTAATATCCAAATTTATTAAAGTAAGGGCTTTGCCATTTTAATTAAACATCAAAACTTGTTAAATTAATTTAAACAAGTTTTTCCAAGTATTTTATATTTTCAAATAAAACCTACTGATTTGGTTTTGATAATTTTTAGATTTCAAATGGAGTTTTAATAATCAAATCCTATTTGAATAATAACTAAAGACTATTTTATTTAATTATTAAATAGATCCTAAAAGAATAAAAAAATTATTTTATTTTTGGACTTGGAATATAGTTGTTAAACAGAACTAAAATCAATAAAAAGTGTGGTGGAAGTTTGATTGATTTGAATGTTTGAATTGTTTGATTGAATTTCAAAACAAAAAATGAAATGGAAAAAGGAAAAAGATTTAGTACAAAAAAAAGAGAGAAACAAATGTACAACCCTTCCGGCCCAAAGAAGCCCGACAAATTTCAACTAAACCCCCCCACGCGCGAATCGTTTTCCACCGAAAATCCCACCCGCGCAGACACCGACAAGTGGACCCCTCTCCCTCTCTCCCTTTCTCGCTGATAAGCATGTTCCACAGAGCCACCTCAGCGTCGTCTTCCCCCCGATCACGTCGCCCTACCGTTGCTGCCATTTACGCCGGCGATGAATACGCGTTGAATACGTCCTTAATTCCTCGCAGTGACTACGCCTGCAAATCGCCCCACCCTCTCTTTTCCCAAGCGGCTCCTCCTCTCGCCTCGGGTCTGCCCCACCGCTTCACACCGCCACCGCTCGACGAGCTTCCAAAGGAATTCGGCACCATCCAGCCTCGCCTCGCCTTCCCGAGCACGCGAGCTTGCTCCCCACACCAGCGCACCGCTGCCTCCTGCTCGCCTGCTCGCCCCAGTGTCGAAGGACCATCTCAACTCGCCGCCGCCGTCTGTCTCGCCTCCGACGAGCTTTCCTGGTAAGAGCCGACCACCCCGAGCCTTCCTATTGATACTCCTATGATCCCTAGTGTCGTATGCGTCTAACCGTGTGCTCCGTTGCCTTAGCGCGCCCGCAAACTTCGCCCCCGACGACCACCAGACGAACCTGACGCCGCTGCAAGCTCCGGCGAGCAATCGTCGCCTCTCTGGTGCGCCCCTCGCCAAGCCAGCACCACCTTGAGCTTCACCAGTACCCTGTGAACACGGTGAGAATCTCCGTTACCCTCCTTGCTTCCTGTATCGCCGGCTCCACCGTAGCCAGAGCATGCGCCGCCGCCAGCCGCCGCTAGCACCACCAGTTCATGGTCAAAGCAACTGAGCCCGTTGGATCTTGATCCTGTGGCTAAAAATAGAACTTAAGCGAAAGGGTAAGAAGCAGTCTGAGCCGCGCGATCTGTTTAGATCCAACGATCCACAGAGGCCGATCCGTGCGAATCGGTATCAGCCAATAGCAAGCCGCCGCGTGGCCCAGCTTTTGATTTAAAATAGAATTTGAAATCAGATTGTTATGCAAACTTGTAAAATCCATAACTTTAGTTCTACATGTCCAAATTTTGCAAACTTTATATCAATGGAATCAGTGGAACAATCCCTAGACAACCATGCCATTTGTTTAGTAAAAAGCTTCTGTTAAAATGTTTTTTGCAAAAACTTATGTATGCTTGTTTAGGATATAAAATTTATTCCAAAATTATTTTGGGGTTGAAATCTTTGCAAAATGGTTTATTGTGAACCTAATGACCTTAGGAACCAACTTATGGATTTAAAAATGTATTTTGTGGAGATTAGGATTGAATAATTGAATTAGCTCATTTCTAGTCAAATAAAAATATTGATTTTGATATGGAAATGATTTTTGAGAAAAACCTTTGGAAAATGTTTTGATTCAAACCTACTAACCCTAAACACCAAGTTTTGTGAATTAACAACTTATTTGGTGAACAATATAAAATTATTGCCTTACCAAAAACATTTTCCACCACATGAAATAATGATTTGATTTAAGAAATGGTCTATAGATAAAACCCTTTTGCAAATGGTTTTGCCACTTTAGAAAATGATCACTTCGAACCTTACAATGTTTAGAGCCTAGTAGAAACCACCTTTGCAAATAAAACTATCTTTTGCATGCTTGCATGCATGAGTTAGTTTCTATTATTTATTGTGTGATTAATGTGATTGAATATTGGTTAGAATGCTAGCTGAATTTGTGTTTGCTTGATTTATTTGTAGTGAAGTTAGAAGGGTGTGATATTAGCAAGATCAAGAAGTGACCCAACATCCTCTACCAAAAAGGCAAGTGACACTATCATCCATGTCCTACTATTTTCATTATACTTAGTGGATTTTGAAACATGCATGATAAGGACTACTATATTTTGCTATGCTAAACCCTAATAGGATACCCTTATATATTCCTTAGTGAAAACAATGTAGTTGTAAAATGCTTAGCCATGCTATATATATTGAGAAGAGATACATGTTGAGATTTTATGAAGTTGAGAAAAGACTTATGTTTTATGTAATAAAACAAGTACTAAATGAACCACCTGGGTGGACAAGGATTACTCAAGTTTTGGACAAGGTGGCAACAAGAGGAACCATGTTTATATGGCAATCTCTTTTTGTTGTGCACTAAAATAAAACCACCCAGGGACTTAGAAATTGAACATGTTTATCGTACAGTGGCTTCCGTGTACAGCCACATGCTAAATGGGCACTGGCTTAGTCAACTACATAGTGGAAGACCCATGCATTGGCCTCTTCAGGTTAACTAAATGAGGGAACTCGGAACCCTACATTGGTGCCTGGTAGACAAGCTAGCATTGTGTATTGGGAGGACCCTATGGAAAGACTTCGTCACATTCTCAATCTGCCAGTACTCCATCTTGGTGAGTACTTATCCAGCAGCCACTGGTGGCAACAAGATGAGAGTGTGTCATGTGGGTAAAGTGTACAACTTCTGTAGAAGATAAAAATCTAAGTACTTAGCCGTGTCCCCGGTTATGGACAATACTGAGCAACTAAGGCCTGAAGCTATGGGAAATCTCGACATTCCAATTTCTAAAAGTAAAAATTGAAAGTGACAACAAGAGACTTGAAGCACTTGGTAGATTCCAAGGAGTTCAGAAATATTTGACAAAAGATCAAAAACTATTTTGAAAAGATAGGATAAAACTATTGCTTTCTGCAAAAGAGCCTAAACCCTACTTAGCCAAATATGCATGTATTGATAGGATCCACTTATATTCTATATAGTAGTGAAACTTGCCAATACAATTCAAATGTATTGACCCTTGTGGATGCAACTTATTATGTTGCAGGTTTGTTTGATGTAAGTGTGTTGATTAGGATTACAAGTCTACAACCAACATGGCTGCCTGTGGCACTTTGAAGATGAAGGACCCCATGCTTATAGATATTCTGCTGCAATGTAATGTAATAGCCAAATGAGCTATGTAAGAGGTAATAATTTATTTTATTCCTGGTTATAAAGTTGTATTATGACCTTTGTTTCTTGATATTACATCTTAACTGTGGGTGCTAGCTATTGATCCAGGGACAAGCATTGTAAACACATGGATCTCTACCTTATTAAAGGTTGGGACCTCTACAGATGGTATCAGAGCATTGTGTTGCCTGTAGGATTTGTAAACCTAGGATTGGAGAAAAACCCTTAGAAAAATAGGAGTTGTAATTGTTCCAAAACTTATTTACAAACCATCTTGTAAACTCTTTCCTTAACCATTTTGGTTTGGAATCTACATCTCTTATATTGCAACTTGATGGAAAAACCTACCCCATGGCCAAAGACTTCACCATGTGCAAAGGACTTCATCAACTCTAATGACTTCAACATCTTCAACTCTAATGACTTCAACATCTTCAGCATATTCACCAATGACTTCAACCTTGTATATCACTAAGGACAAGTGAGACAAGAAATCTTGCTCAAGGATTTGAAGACTAAGGAAACACAACTTAGAAGGAGCCATCATCACCTTTGAAGTTTTGTGACCAAGAGTTTTCCCAAGGAAACCATGATCTCATGTAGAAAGAATCAATCAAGATCGCGTAGATGATCCTTTCGGCGCCGCTGCTCCAGCGCTCTGATGGTCACATCGCTCTAGACTCGACGAAGACCTTCCTCTCCTTGTTCCAAAGAAAATGGAGGTTGTAGCACTCTCCTCGCGATTCCGGCAAGACAACGGCGTGCACCTAAGTAGAGGGAGATCTCGAGGCTTCGCCTTAAGCGGGCAGTATGGTGGAGTATGAGAGAGTCCTCGGTGTTCTAGGGTTTAGACACACCAAGGAGGGGATGCTAGAGCCCAGGCTAGGGTTCCGGGACCCCAAGTCGGTTAGGGCAAACCCTAGGGGTGGCGGCTATGGTGGTGCAGCTTCTAGGGTTTGAGGTGAGGGACTTGTTGTGTGCTAGGAGGAGCCCCGCCTCCTTATATAGGTGGAGGGGCCAAGGGAGGAGGAGGAGTCCTCCCAACTCGGATTGAGGGCGCCACGTTGGAGGAGGATTCTCCCAACCCGTTTCCCACTTCCTCCTCTTTTCCTCTTTCCAATTTTAGCTGTTTGACTTTTTAAACTAGCTATTTGACTTTTCAAACTAGGATTTGAATTAATCCTTTATTTGGAACAGCGATGACACTTAGTACATGATGCAATCATTCCAACTTGCAATGACACATTCATGTACCCCTTCCCCTCAGGAGTGCCGGACATTCCGGAACCTTCTAGAACATTCCCGATGAAAACACCGGAATCATTCCCGAACTCCGAAACGGGACTTTCCTTATATGAATCTTATTATCCGGACCATTCCGGATCTCCTCGTGATATCCCGGATCCCATACGAGACAACATTCGGTCTCTTTCTCATCATACCATAAATACTCAAACAACGTCGAATCCTTAATTGTGTCTCCCTACGGTTCGTGAATTATGCAGACATGATCGAGACACTTCTCCGAACAATAACCAATAGAGGAATCTGGAAATTCATATGGCTCCCACATATTTCTACGATTACTTTGCGATCGAATGAACCACTTACATACGATACCAATTTCCCTTTGTCTCACGATAGTTTACTTATCCGAGGTTATGATCGTCGGTATTTCTACATACCTAGTTCAACCTCGTTACCGATAAGTACTCTTTTCTCGTTCCCGTGATATGTGATCCCTTGTGAGCCAGTCACATGCTTGTAAGCTAATTGGATGACATTCCACCGAGAGGGCCCAGAGTATATCTATCCGTCATATGGATGGACAAATCCCACTCTTGATCCATGTGTTTCAACCAATATTTTCCGAACACTCAATGCCAACTTTATAGCCACCCAGTTACGGTGTGGTGTTTGATGTCATCAAAGCATCCATCCGGTAAAGGTGATATGCATGATCTCATGGTCGAAGTAATTAGGTTACTATGTATCAGGAAGCATATAGCAATTGAACTATTAAAATGACTTTATCTTTATGCTACGCTTATCTATAGGAGTATGTCCACCATATCATTCTCCTAACGATATGATCTTGTTGTTGATAACATCTCAATGTTCATGATAGGGAAACCACAATCATTTATCAACCAACAAGCTAGTGATGTATAGAGGCTATACTAGGGACTTCAAATTAAGTTTACAAATCACACAAGTATCAATGTTTCCTTATTAATACTATTATAGCATGAATGTAAACATTTATCATAAACACAAAGATATAATAATAACTACATTTATTATTGCCTCTAGGGCATATCTCCAACAGTCTCCCACTTGCACTAGAGTCATCTAATCTAGATTACATGGTAATATACCGAACACCCATGGCAGTTTGGTGCTGGTCATGTTTTGCCCTCGGGAGAGGTTTAGTCAACGGATCCGCCACATTCAGATCTGTGTGTACTTTGCAAATATTTATATCCCCATCTTGGATATGTTCTCGTATAGCGTGAAAACGTAGCTTGATGTGCTTCAGCTTCTTGTGTGACCTTGGTTCTTGCGCATTGGCTATGGCGCCCATGTTATCACAGTAGATAGACATTGGGTCCAGCGCACTAGGAACCACACCCAGCTCTGTAATGAACTCTTTCATCCATATCGCTTCTTGTGAAGCCTCCGAAGCAGCCATGTATTCCGATTCAGTTGAAGATCCCGCCACAACGCTTTGCTTTGCACTCCTCCAGCTAACTGCTGCACCATTCAAAATAAATACGTATCTAGATTGTGATTTAGAATCATCCGGATCGGTGTTTCAACTAGCATCGGTGTAACCATTAACAACGAGTTGTTAATCACCTCCATAAGAAAGAATCATATCCTTAGTTCTTCTCAAGTACTTAAGGATGTTTTGATCATTGTCAATGATCCACTCTGGATCACTTTGATATCTGCTAGTTAAACTAACAAAGATATGCAATGTCGGGTCTAGTACATAGCATGGCATACATTAGAGATCCTATGGTCGAGGCATAGGAGTCTTACTCATCCTTTCTATCTTCTGCCGATGTCGGACTTTGAGTTTTACTCAAGGTCGTATTGAGCAACATGGGCAAGAACCCTTTCTTGCTATCTTCCATTCCACCTCTTTAGAACTTTGTCCAAATATGTACTTTGTGACAATGATATTTGGCGTTCGATCTATCTCTATAAATCTTTATGCCTAATATGTAAGCGCTTCGCCAAGATCCTTCATTGAAAACTATTATTCAAATATTCCTTGACACTATTAAGAAGGTCTACATCATTCCCAATCAACAATATGTCATCCACATATAGTATTAAGAATGCTACAGAGCTCCCACTCACTTTCTTGTAAATACAAGCTTCTCCATAAGTTTGTATAAAACCAAAACTTTGATCACCTTATCAAAACGTTGATTCCAACTTCGGATGCTTGCTTCAATCCATAGATGGACCGTTGAAGTTTGCATACCTTGTTAGCATCTTTAGGATCGACAAAACCTTTGGGTTGCATCATATACAACTCTTCATCAATATCTCCATTGAGGAATGCTTTTGACATCCATCCGCCATATCTCATAATCGTAATATGCAGCGATTGCTAACATAATCCTCAGACTTTAGCTTCGCTACCGTGAGAAAGTCTCATCGTAGTCAACTCCTTGAATTTGTCGAAACCCTTTGCGACAAGTCGAGCTTTATAGACGATAACATTACCATCAAGATCTGCTTTCTTCTTGAAGATCCATTTGTTCTCGACAGCCTTCCGGCCATCTGGTAAGTCCACCAAAGTCCATACTTGGTTTTCGTACATGGATCCAATCTCGGATTTCATGGCTTCTTGCCATTTATTGGAATCTGGGCTCATCATCGCTTTCTCATATGTCTCAGGGTCATCGGTGTTGTCCACCAACATGACACTCATAATGGGATCATACCAATCTGGAGTGGTACGAGTTCTCGTTGACCTCCGAGGCTCTGTAGCAACTTCAACCGAAGTTTCATGATCATCATCATTAGCTTCCTCTCTAATTGGTGCAGGCACCACAGGAACTTCTTCTGGTGCTGCGCTACTCGCAATTTCGAGAGAAGGTTCGACAACCTCGTCGAGTTCTACTTTCCTTCCAGTCACTTCTTTCGAGAGAAATTCCTTCTCTAGAAAGGATCCATTCTTAGCAACAAAGACTTTGCCTTCGGATCTGTGATAGAAGGTATACCGAATAGTTTCCTTCGGGTATCCTATGAAGACGCATTTTTCCGCTTTGGGTTCAAGCTTGTCCGGCTGTAACTTCTTTACATAGGCTTCACATCCCCAAACTTTAAGGAACGACAATCTAGGTTTCTTCCCAAACCATAATTCATACGGTGTCATTTCAACGGATTTAGATGGTGCCCTATTTAAAGTGAATGCGCTTTCTAATGCATAACCCCAAAATGATAGCGTAACTGTAAGTGACATCATAGAACGAACCATATCTAAGAGAGTTCGACACGACGTTCGACACACCATTTCGCTGTGGTGTTCCCGGCGGTGTCAATTGTGAAAGTATTCCGCATTTCTTCAAATGCTCGCCAAACTCGTAACTTAGATATTCTCCTCCATGATCAGAACGTAGAAATTTAATCTTCTTGTTACGTTGATTCTCTACCTCACTTTGAAACTCCTTAAACTTCGAAAGTTTCGGACTTATGTTTCATGAAATAGATATACCCATATCTACTCAAATCATCCGTGAAGGTAAGAACATAACGATAACCATCACATGATGCTACACTCATTGGACCACACACATCGGTATGTATGATTTCCAATAAGTCCGTAGCTCGCTCCATCATACCGTAAAATGGAGTCTTAGTCATTTTACCCATCGACATGCTTCGCATCTTTCAAGTGATTCAAAATCAAGTGATTCAAGAAGTCCATCGAAATGGAGTTTCTTCATACGTTTCACCCAATGTGACCAAGACGACAGATTGCCACATATAGGTCTAATTATCGCTGATTTCAAACGCTTAGCCTCAATGTTGTTGATATGTGTATTTCCACTATCGAGATTCAATAAGAATAGACCATCTATCAAAGGTGCATGTGCATAAAACATATTACTCATATAAATCGAACAACCATTATTCTCGGACTTAAACAAGTAACCGCCTCGCAATAAACAAGATCCCGATATAATGTTCATGCTCAACGCAGCACCAAATAACAATTATTTAAGTATAAAAATAATCCCGATGGTAGATGAAGGGTAGCGTCAATTCCGATCACATCAACCTTTGATCCATTTCCCACGCCGCATCGTCACCTTGTTCTTCGCTAGCTTCCGCTTATTCGCAAAGACTGTTTTGAGTTACAAATATGAGCAACCGAACCAAGATCAAATACCCGTGCACTACTACGAGTACTAGTGAGATACACATCAATAACATTTATATCGATATACCTTTCTTCTTGATGTTGCCGTTCTTCAAATCCGCCAAGTACTTTGGGCAATTCCGCTTCTAGTGACCTTCTCCTTGCAAAGAAAGCACTCAAGATCGTGCTTAGGTCCAGCCTTGGTCTTCTTCGCCCGTGGTAACTTTCTTACCACCCTTCTTGAAGTGTCCCTTATGCTTAGACTTGCCTTTCTTGAATTTGGTGGTCTTATTGACCAACAACACTTGGTGCTCTTTCTTGATCTCCACTGCAGACTTTAACATAACAACAGTTCGCAACCGCTTGTTCATGTTCTCATGTTGTAGTTCATCACAAAGTTCTTGTAACTTGGTGGTAGTGATTGGAGGACACGGTAAATCCCCAAAGCATTAGGAATCACTATACCCAATCTTTGAAGTTTGTTTATGCGTGCCCGGACATCTTAAGCACATGCTCACCGACGGAGCCCTCTTCCGCCTTGCGCTTAAAGAACTTTTCGAAGTCTCATAACTTTCAATTGCCGCATGAGTCTCAAAAATCAATTTGAGATCCTCGATAATATCATATGGGTCTGAATTCTCAAACCTTTTCAAGCTCCGATTCCAAACCATACAAGATAGCACATGAACTATGGAGTACCGATTCTTCCGAGCGAGGTAAACATTCTTTACTTCATCGAAGCATCACCAGTGGGTCACCCAATGTGCATCCAAAGACATAGGTCAAATTACCACCGTGAGGACAATCCTCAAATTGCGGAACCAATCCGCGAAGTTGCTTCAATTGTTTTTCAACTTTTCTTTCTCTAGGAACGCATTAAAATTGATGGTAGGGGCTGCCATTGATCTACAACATATTTGCAATAGTTTAGACTAAGTTTATGACAAATTGAGTTCAAATTAATAATAAAGTTAATCTAGGTGAACTCCCACTCAAAACAACATCCCTCACATTGTTTTAGTGATCACACGAACCAAATCCACTACATCAACACCGATCATCACGAGAGTTGATATAGTTTCAATGGCGAACAATCGACATGTTCATCATATCTACTATATGATTCATGCTTTACCTTTCGGTGATCCATGTTCCGAGACCATGTTTGTACATGCTAGGCTCGTCAAGATCAAACCTTAGTTTCCGCATGAGCAAATCTGGCTTGCTCACGTTGTATACACTTGCGGAATCTAACACACCCAATCATCACGTGGTTCTTCGAAACAACAAGCTTTAGCAACGGTGCTAACTAAGGGTGAACACTTTATGACTTGAAATTCATGTGCATGAGGGATCATCTTATAATGCTACCGTCGTCTACTAAGCAATACAAGATGCATAAAGGATTAACATCACATGCAATTCAAAATATGTGATATGATATGGCCTTTCTTCTTTGTGCTTCCGATCTCCATCTTGTAGCACGAACATGATCTCCATCATCACCGGCATTGCATCAAGGTCAATTACGCTTCTCCATGGTTGTCGTCCACCGGTTTCAACTATTACAACTACTTTGAATAGACACGCGGGTCTTAACATAAATTAAAGACAACCATATGGCTCCTGCCGGTTGCCAACTTACAATAAGGAACATTGCATACATCAAATATAATCACAATTATGGCCATATCACATCACTGCACACCCCTGCAAAACAAAGTTAGACGCCTCTACTTTCTTTGCATGTTTTACGTGGCTTGGGGCTTTCAATAAGTGTCATTCTAACTTACGAACATGAACCACAACATTGATACTAGTATTGTTAATCACCCGTTGTAAATTGGATCTTAACTATGCTAGGAGAAACAGGCACCCGCAGAGCCACTTATGCAATACAAGTTGCATGTCAAGCGTGGAGCAAGTCTCATGAACGATGTCATGTAAGGTTAGCCCGGGCCGCTTCATCCCAGCATACCGCAAGATGCAAAGTACACAAGAAGCAATCAACAATAAAAGCATCAACGCCCACAATGACCATTGTGTTCTACTCGCAATGATCTACATATAGACGGCTCGATACCACCGTAGGGTTTCGTAGCATGGAAAACAAAAATTTCTACCGCATACAAACAAACAATCCAAGATCTATCTACTAGATTGTAGCAACGAGTCGATGGAATAACTTACCTCGAAGATTCCAAAGTGTTTAACGAGAGCAAATTCTCGTGGGTGATGTAGTCGTTTCTTCCCGATCTCAAGATCGCGAGATGATCCTTCGGGCGCTGCTCCTAGCAGCGCTCAGCCGGTCACACGTTCGGATCGACGAAGACCTTCCTCTCCCTTGTTCCAAAGAAATGGAGGTTGTTGCACTCTCTCGCGATTCCTAAAGACAACGGCGTGATACCAAGTAGAGGGAGATCTCGCAGGCTTCGCCTAAGCCGAGCGAGTATGGTGGAGTATGAGAGAGTCCTCGGTGTTTAGGGTTTAGACACACCAAGGAGGGATGCTAGAGCGTGGCTAGGGTTCGGGATCCCCAAGTCGGCTAGGGCAAACCCTAGGGGTGGCGGTGGCTATATGGGCTGCAGCTTCTAGGGTTTGAGGTGAGGGACTTGTTGTGTGCTAGGAGGATCCCGCCTCCTTATAGGTGGAGGGGCGGCCAGGGAGGAGGAGTCCCTCCCAACTCGCCTTGGAGGGGCGCTGTTGGAGGAGGATTCCTCCCAACTCGGTTTCCCACTTCCTCCTCTTTTCCTCTTTCCAATTTTAGCTGTTTGACTTTTCAAACTAGCTATTTGACTTTTCAAACAAGGATTTGAATTAATCCTTTATTTGGAACATCGATGACACTTAGTACATGATGCAATCATTCCAACTTGCAATGACACATTCATGTACCCCTTCCCCTCCGGAGTGCCGGACATTCCGGAACCTTCTAGAACATTCCCGATGAAAACACCGGAATCATTCCCGAACTCCGAAACGGGACTTTCCTTATATGAATCTAATTATCCGGACCATTCCGGATCTCCTCGTGATATCCCGGATCCCATCCGAGACTCCGAACAACATTCAGTCTCTTTCTCATCGTACCATAACTACTCAAACAACGTCGAATCCTTAAGTGTGTCTCCCTATGGTTCGTGAATTATGCGGACATGATCGAGACACTTCTCCGAACAATAACCAATAGAGGAATCTGGAAATTCATATGGCTCCCACATATTTCTACGATTACTTTGTGATCGAATGAACCACTTACATACGATACCAATTTCCCTTTGTCTCATGATAGTTTACTTATCCGAGGTTATGATCGTCGGTATCTATGCATACCTAGTTCAAACTCGTTACCGATAAGTACTCTTTTCTCGTTCCCGTGATATGTGATCCCTTGTGAGCCAGTCACATGCTTGCAAGCTAATTGGATGACATTCCACCGAGAGGGCCCAGAGTATATCTATCCGTCATATGGATGGACAAATCCCACTCTTGATCCATGTGTTTCAACCAATACTTTCCGAACACTCAATGCCAACTTTATAGCTACCCAGTTACGGTGTGGTGTTTGATGTCATCAAAGCATCAATCCGGTAAAGGTGATATGCATGATCTCATGGTCGAAGGAATTAGGTTACTATGTATCAGAAAGCATATAGCAATTGAACTATTAAAATGACTTGATCTTTATGCTACGCTTATCTATAGGAGTATGTCCACCATATCATTCTCCTAGCAATATGATCTTGTTGTTGATAACATCTCAATGTTCATGATAGGGAAACCACAATCATTTATCAACCAATAAGCTAGTGATGTATAGAGGCTATACTAGGGACTTCAAATTAAGTTTACAAATCACACAAGTATCAATGTTTCCTTATTAATACTATTATAGCATGAATGTAAACATTTATCATAAACACAAAGATATAATAATAACTACATTTATTATTGCCTCTAGGGCATATCTCCAACAAGAAGTTTCCCCAAGATCCTAAGCAAGCCAAGATGTAATTTAGTTGGAAAATTTTTAAGGGTGGTAGTACCCTAGATGCTTTGAGCCTACTTGTAACCCTAGCCTTCCCAAATCTCGGGACGAGATTTATTTTTAAGTGGTAACTGTCACATCCCAAGATTTTCCAAATCTTGTTATGTGAAAAATAAATGAATAAAATAAAACTTTGTTGATTTTCAGGGTGAGAAGAAATTTTTGATTCCAATTGGAAAACTTCAAACCTATTTTTTTGATCAAACAAATCCTAAAGGGATTTGAAAAGTTAAACATTTAATAAAGAAAATTTTAAATAAGTAGAATTACTATTTTTGGATCTTATAATAAAAAGATTTAGTTTCAAAAGAAAAGGATAGAATTATAAATAAAGATTATTTTATAGAGCCAAATTAAATCTTGGCCAAGCTTTTGAAATAAAAATATTTCTATTTAATAAAAAGAGTAAAAGTTTATTTAAATAAAATAATGAGGATTTATTAATATCCAAATTTATTAAAGTAATGGCTTTGCCATTTTAATTAAACATCAAAACTTGTTAAATTAATTTAAACAAGTTTTCCAAGTATTTTATATTTTCAAATAAAACCTACTGATTTGGTTTTGATAATATTTAGATTTCAAATGGAGTTTTAATAATCAAATCCTATTTGAATTAATAACTAAAGACTATTTTATTTAATTATTAAATAGATCCTAAAAGAATAAAAATATTATTTTATTTTTGGACTTGGAATATAGTTGTTAAACAGAACTAAACTCAATACAAAGTGTGGTGGAAGTTTGATTGATTTGAATTTTTGAATTGTTTGATTGAATTTCAAAACAGAAAATAAAATGGAAAAAGGAAAAAGATTCAGTACAAAAAAAAGAGAGAAACAAACAGCCCAACCCTTCTGGCCCAGCAAGCCCAGCTTAAGCCCAACTAAACCCCCCCACGCGCGAATCGTTTTCCACCGAAAATCCCACCCGCGCAGACACCGACAAGTGGACCCTCTCCCTCTCTCCCTTTCTCGCTGACAAGCATGTTCCACAGAGCCACCTCCGCGTCGTCTTCCCCCTGATCACGTCGCCCTACCGTTGCTGCCATTTACGCCGGCGATGAATACGCGTTGAATACGTCCTTAATTCCTCGCAGTGACTACGCCCGTTAAATCGCCCCCCACCCCTCTCTCTTTTCCCCCAAGCAGCTCCTCCTCTCTGCCTCAGGGCTGCCCCAATTCGCCCCCACACCGCCACTGCTTCGACGAGCTTCTCCAGTGAATTCCGGCACCGCCCAGCCTCGCCTTGACTTCCCGAGCACGCGAGCTTGCTCCTCACACCAGCGTGCACCTGTCAGTGCCTCCCGTTCGCCCGCACTCGCCCCAGAGTGTCAGCAAGGACCAGCTCAACTCGCCGCCGCCGTCTGTCTCGCCTCCGACGAGCTTTCCTGGTAAGAGCCGACCACCCCGAGCCTTCCTATTGATACTCCTATGATCCCTAGTGTCGTACGCGTCTAACCGTATGCTCCGTTGCCTTAGCGCGCCCGCAAACTTCGCCCCCGACGACCACCAGACGAACCCGACGCCGCTGCAAGCTCCGGCGAGCAATCGTCGCCTCTCTGGTGCGCCCCTCGCCAAGCCAGCACCACCTTGAGCTTCACCAGTACCCTGCGAACACGGTGAGCATCTCCGTTACCCTCCTTGCTTCCTGTATCGCCGGCTCCGCCGTAGCCAGAGCGTGCGCCGCCGCCAGCCGCCGCTAGCACCACCAGTTCATGGTCAAAGCAACTGAGCCCGTTGGATCTTGATCCCGTGGCTAAAAATAGAACTTAAGCGAAAGGGTAAGAAGCAGTCTGAGCCGCGCGATCTGTTTAGATCCAACGATCCACAGAGGCCGATCCGTGCGAATCGGTATCAGCCAATAGCAAGCCGCCGCGTGGCCCAGCTTTTGATTTAAAATAGAATTTGAAATCAGATTGTTATGCAAACTTGTAAAATCCATAACTTTAGTTCTACATGTCCAAATTTTGCAAACTTTATATCAATGGAATCAGTGGAACAATCCCTAGACAACCATGCCATTTTTTTAGTAAAAAGCTTCTGTTAAAATGTTTTTTTTGCAGAAACTTATGTATGCTTGTTTAGGATATAAAATTTATTCCAAAATGATTTTGGGGTTGAAATCTTTGCAAAATGGTTTATTGTGAACCTACTGACCTTAGGAACCAACTTATGGATTTAAAAATGTATTTTGTGAAGATTAGGATTGAATAATTGAATTAGCTCATTTCTAGTCAAATAAAAATATTGATTTTGATATGGAAATGATTTTTGAGAAAAACCTTTGGAAAATGTTTTGATTCAAACCTACTGACCCTAAACACCAAGTTTTGTGAATTAACAACTTATTTGGTGAACAATAGAAATTTATTGCCTTACCAAAAACATTTTCCACCACATGAAATAATGATTTGATTTAAGAAATGGTCTATAGATAAAACCCTTTTGCAAATGGTTTTGCCACTTTAGAAAATGATCACTTTGAACCTTACAATGTTTAGATCCTATTAGAAACCACCTTTGCAAATAAAACTATCTTTTGCATGCTTGCATGCATGACTTAGTTTCTATTATTTATTGTGTGATTAATTTGATTGAATATTGGTTGGAATGCTAGTTGAATTTGTGTTTGCTTGATTGATTTGTAGTGAAGTTAGAAGGGTGTGATATTAGCAAGATCAAGAAGTGACCCAACATCCTCTACCAAAAAGGCAAGTGACACTATCATCCATGTCCTACTATTTTCATTATACTTAGTGGATTTTGAAACATGCATGATAAGGACTACTATATTTTGCTATGCTAAACCCTAATAGGATACCCTTATATATTCCTTAGTGAAAATAATGTAGTTGTAAAATGCTTAGCCATGCTATATATATTGAGAAGATATACATGTTGAGATTTTCTGAAGTTGAGAAAAGACTTATGTTTTATGTAATAAAACAAGTACTCAATGAACCACCTGGGTGGACAGGGATTACTCAAGTTTTGGACAAGGTGGCAACAAGAGGAACCATGTTTATATGGCAATCTCTTTTTGTTGTGCACTAAAAGAAAACCACCCAGGGACTTAGAGATTGAACATGTTTCTCGTACAATGGCTTCCGTGTACAGCCACATGCTAAATGGGCACTGGCTTAGTCAACTAAATAGTGGAAGACCCATGCATTGGCCTCTTCAGGTTAACTAAATGAGGGAACTCGGAACCCTACATTGGTGCCTGGTAGACAAGCTAGCATTGTGTATTGGGAGGACCCTATGGAAAGACTTCGTCACATTCTCCATCTGCCAGTACTCCATCTTGGTGAGTACTTATCCATGACCTTGGTGGCAACAAGATTAGAGTGTGTCATGTGGGTAAAGTGTACAACTTCTGCAGAAGATAAAAATCTAAGTACTTAGCCGTGTCCCCGGTTATGGACAATACTGAGCAACTAAGGCCTAAAGCTATGGGAAATCTCGGCATTCCAATTTTTAAAAGTAAAACTTGAAAGTGACAACAAGAGACTTGAAGCACTTGGTGGATTCCAAGGAGTTCAGAAAGATTTGACAAAAGATCAAAAACTATTTTGAAAAGATAGGATAAAACTATTGCTTTCTGCAAAAGAGCCTAAACCCTACTTAGCCAAATATGCATGTATTGATAGGATCCACTTATATTCTATATAGTAGTGAAACTTGCCAATACAATTCAAATGTATTGACCCTTGTGGCTGCAACTTATTATGTTGCAGGTTTGTTTGATGTAAGTGTGTTGATTAGGATTACAAGTCTACAACCAACATGGCTGCCTGTGGCACTTTGAAGATGAAGGACCCCATGCTTATAGATATTCTGCTGCAATGTAATGTAATAGCCAAATGAGCTATGTAAGATGTAATAATTTATTTCATTCCTGGTTATAAAGTTGTATTATGACCTTTGTTTCTTGATATTACATCTTAACTGTGGGTGCTAGCTATTGATCCAGGGACTAGCATTGTAAACACAGGGATCTCTACCTTATTAAAGGTTGGGACCTCTACATAAAGCAAAGTAGATACTAAACAAGCATGGAGCATCAAAAATTATAGATATGTTTCCAACATATCAGCATCCCCAAGCTTAACTCCTGCTCGTCCTCGAGTAGGTAAGTGATAAAAGAATAATTTTTGAGGTGACATGCACCCTCAAAATAAAGATCCAACCATGTGCAAACATTGAAAGCTGGGATCAAAGAACATGTGCATGAAAGATGGAGTTCTAACAATAGGACATATTAACTATGCATGCAACATGGCAAGCTACAAACAAAGATCATGAATAATATGCATTGAAAAACGTTTGTTTATTTCACATGTAGAAAACATAGCATAGTGGCAATCAGCTTGTCCATCATAGAGTAACAATTTAGATGAATAGGACACCTTCAAAGTTCACAAGGGTGACTAGAAACAAGTAGCACAAGAACAAGTAATAACACAATATGCATCAACTAATAAGCTTTGGAACACTGCACACAAAATGACAACTATGCTCTCTTAATGGTGCCTAAAGGTAGAAGGTGGAGACTCAAATAATGGTAGAAGAAAAGCCTTTTTTGTAAAGGAATCAGGGATTACAAATTTCAAAAATAGCTTCCAAAAATTATGGTACTTATTAGCTTTTAGCCCTCATTGCCCCTATCATAAGCATCTCGAAGTGGTTAAGGTTAAAGTGCCAAAGCTGGAGTATATTCTTGATAAAGTATAAGTTGGCAATCTCAAGTCCCTTGACTATGAGGGCTACACCTCATGGATACTCAACTTAGGGCCCAAGCAAGTTCTTGTCACTGTAAGTATTTGCATATCATTGAGAACCGTCAACGGGGTACACCTTGCACATGGTACATGAGCTTTCCCATAACCAAAATGACAAGACAAGCAGACAATGAGCATCACAGCAATTGTTATTATGTACCATGGGAATATGGTGCTTTTTTCTCTCTTTCCTCTTTTCTCAATGTGTCTCTCTTTTTTTATAAGAAGAATACTTCATAGATGTCACTATGGTGATGCTGCAAGTTTCCACCATGATTAGGCATGACTTAGGCTAGCGGCCTAGGCGTTTCTCTAACACAGAATACAAACTCCATGAACTTACAAGTTCCCACTTCATTTCACACCAGTAACATCCATAGAAAAAATAGCATGATATCAACGGAGTACAAAAAGTACAAGTGCAATGTTGAAAATGTTCCCCGTGACAGCACAGTTCTGCTAATCCCAACCTATAAGTGCGAGCATATACAACAAAGTTGCCTCAATGGTTCAAGTTTATTAGGGGCAAAGAATAAAATGTGTCATCAAGTTGTGAGGGCTTTAATCACTAAGTTTTCACATAACAGAATAGTTTTTAATTGAAGATAGTTGAAAATAAGAATATACTTGGAATGGTGTAACACACCATGCATAGGAGTTTATAGTGGACACTTTGGAATAACTTGGTTTCTTGGGAGTTGGAAGCATGAGTAGAACTTACTCATACAAGTGGAGGCTAGCAAAAGACTGGGAGCAACCAACTAAGAGAGCAATAATGGCCATAATTATGCAATGCAACAAAGAAAACTAATCAAAGCAAAGAGCGGTACTACAAGTCAAGGACTAAATGATCATAGAGTCTAATGGTGACTTGTCATAGTCATAACATGGTGTGAGCATGTGCCAAGTCAACCCAAGCAAAACATCAAAGGATAATACCACAATACTATGCTTTTGCATGCTAAAACAACGCATAATTTCTTCAAGTTATACTAAGCAATACCAATTGTTTGGAACAAGACATGCTACAACAATAATCACTAAGCATAATGCTAAAACAACACCTAGCATGTCATGCTAAAGTCTAAGTCACAGTGAATGCAAGCTCCTCTTGCACTTCAAGCAAAAACTTACTACTCCTTTCCAAACACCAAGCAAACTTATTTGCAAGACAACACAACGAGAACGGGGGTACAAACTACTAAATCAAACTAAACAAACTAAGCAAAGCAAACGAAAACTAAGACACTCCAGGAACAACACAACTGTGCATGAAACAATAAAAGTGAAGTGTCTAGACAGACCTGAGCTTTTTATTGATGAAGAAGGGGATGCCTTGGGCATCCCCAAGCTTTGAAGCGTGTACCTATTGGATATTTCTTGGGTTTAAACCATGGTGGAATATCCAATCTTGAGCTCTTGTCCATCCTTCATCTCATTTCATCATTCTCTCTCTACACCTGATTTTTTTTCTTCACACAATCTTCATTAGCAACATTAGCTTATTCAAAAGATATTAGACCACTGGAAAAGCTTTGGAATAGCAAGGATTTTCACTAAAAACACAATCTACTGAAGTAACTCCTTCAAAGAAACTCAATTTACCTGAAGAGAGCTTAGAAAGGAATCAATAAGAAGCAAATACAAATAATGGCAGAAATCTGTCAAAACAGACCAGCAGGTAGAAACGAATTTTTTAGGACATCTTATGTTGCTCAAATAAAAAAGTGTTGAACTAATGAAAGTTATCCAACATACTGGTGGATTTGTTCATAAATTTTGAGCTCAATCAGAGTTACAGATCCTCCTCACGAATTTTTTTGGTGGAGGACAGAAATCTGTTTTAGGACAACAACTTCCTCAAATCTTAGTTCCCTCTCATTAGAGGTCATTCTTCGCACAAAAAGCAAAAAAAAGGATAAGGAGAGGTCACTACAGTAGTAATAACTTCCAATACTCAAGTAAACTCTTGGGTTATCTCCCAACAAGTAATTTTCTTTAACGCCTTTAAGTTAGACACAAGAAGCAAGAAGAATCAAGTATTTTCAAATGAAGAAGCATTAACATCAAACCTTGCTTTCAAAGGAGGAGCAAAAAGCAGCTTCTCTATCCTTATAGGGAAGTGTTCAATACCTTTCTTGAATGGAAATTGATATTTGATGGTGCCTTCTTTCATATCAATTATGGCACCAACTGTTCTAAGAAAAGGTCTTCCCAAAGTAATGGGACAAGAAGCATTGTATTGAACATCCAAAACATAGAAATCAACATGGACATAAGCATTGTTAACCATAATGAGAACATCATTAATACTCCCCATGAGTTTCTTCTTAGCATTATCATTGAGTGGGACATCCAAATAAAAATCTTCTAATGGTGGCAAATCAAGCATTTCATAAATCTTCCTAGGCATAATAGAGACACTAGAACCAAGATCACATGAAGCTTTGAGATCAAAGTCATTCACTTGCATATTAATAATGGGTTCCCAACTATCTTCTACTTTCCTAGGAATAGAAGTTTTGTGTTTTAGCTTCTCTTCCTTAATCTTAACAAGAGCATCTGTAATGTGTTTGGTAAAGGCAACATGCATATCACTAGCATCAGGACTTCTAGCAAGCTTTTGTAGGAACATAACAACTTCAGAAATATTGCAACCATCAATATCAAAATCAAACTAAGCATCACTAGTAGTAGGATCGATAGGCTTAGGCATAGTAGGAGGAGGAATAGGGGCTACTTGTGGTTTAGTGGTGATAGTGCACACACTATTGTTTCTATCAATTTCAGCTTCCCTTTCCCACCTAGCATGAAGTTGAGCTAACAGCCTAACATTTTCATCAATAGTAACTTGTATGGCATGAGCAGTTGCAAAGGTGTTTTCCATAGTTTCAGGTTTAGCAGCCATTTTATTAACCAAAGAAGTTTGAGCTTCAGATAAAGAGGATATATTTTTCTCAACAGTTAAAAGTCTTTCCTCTATAGTCTTATTGAAAGTGGTTTGTTTACTAATAAAGTCTTTGAGCATGACTTCAAGTTCAGAGGGGGCACTTCTAGCATTATTGTAAGAGCTTCCATAGTAAATGCCATTATTATAAGGATAATGCCTATAATTGTTGTTGCTACCAAAATTATTCCTATAGGCATTGTTGTTGAAATTATTGTTTCTAATGAAGTTCACATCAACTTGCTCTTCTTAAGAAACCAAAGAGGCTAAGGGAACACTATTAGGATCTAGAGGAGCTTTCCCATTAACAAGCATAGCCATAATAACATCAATCTTTTCACTCAAAGAGGAAGTTTCCTCAACAGAATTTACCTTCTTACCATGTGGAGTTCTCTCAACATGCCATTCAGAGTAGTTAACCATCATATTATCAAGGAGCCTTGTTGCAGCACCCAAGGTGAGTCCCATAAAAGTATCTCCAGCAGCAGAATCCAACAGGTTTCTTGAGGAGAAGTTCAAACATGCATAAAAAGTTTGGATAATCATCCAAGCAGTGAGTCCATGAGTAGGGCAATTTTTAACCAAAGATTTAATTCTTTCCCAAGCAGGAGCAACATGTTCACTATCAAGCTGTTTAAATTTCATAAGTCACTTCTCATAGCAATAATCTTAGCAGGAGGATAATACTTTCCAATAAAAGCATCTTTGCACTTAGTCCAAGAATCAATACTATTTTTAGGCAAACATAGCAACCATTCTTTAGCTTTTACCCTCAAGGAGAAAGGAAAAAGGCAGAGCTTAATAATATCTCCATCTACATCCTTATACTTTTGCATCTCACAAAGTTCAACAAAGCTATTAAGATGGGCAGCAAGATCATCAGAACCAGCACCAGAAAATTTCTCTCTCATCACAAGATTCAACAAAGCAGGCTTAATTTCATAAAAGGTAGCATCAGGAGCAGGTGGAGCAATAGGTGTGCTAAGGAAATCATTGTTGTTGGTGCTAGTGAAGTCACACAACTTGGTGTTCTCAGCAGAGTTCATTTTGGCAAAGGTGGGCAAGCCAAAAACAGCAGCAGCAGCTAGAGCAGAAACTATTTTTTTGTGCTTTTTAATAAAGAAAGCAAACCAAGCTAGACTAATTTTTTTGGGGGGTTTGAAAAGAGGCAAACATAACCAAGCAAAAGAAACAAAACAAACTAAAAACAAAGTAAAGAGAAAGGAAGTGAAGGACTCCCCTAGTGAAGACGTCCTTAGCCTCCCCGACAACGGCGCCAGAAAACTTGTTGATAGCGCTTGACGAGGTGGAAGAGGTTGAAGTAGATTCCTCGGTAATGGCACCAGAAATCTTGATGGCTCCTGATGTTTGACGTGGAAGCGCTTCGTTGAAACCCCAAGAGCAAGGTGTGAAGCAGCAAGCAGCAAGTCTTCCCTCAGTTGAGACCGAGGTTATCAAACCAGAAGGAGGAAGGAAACATCACACATGTGTTGCAAACAACGTGGAGACCTGCACAACACAAACTCAAGAATCTGTCCCAACGAATCAGTGAGGTTGTCAAGCTCACCGGTTTTCTGCAACAAAGGATTAAACGTATGGTGTGGAAGGTAATGGTTTGCAGCAAGTAAACAAGTAACCGTGGAAGATGTATCAATGGTAAAGATTGGACCGGGGTCCATAGTTCACTAGAGGTGCTACAGATGGTTTCATGGATTTCTGATCGGGTACTGAGAGTTTCTGTATCGGGGGCTTCTTATAGGCGAAGGGGAGACCGAGGCGGCCGCCCAGGGCGGCCAAACCCTAGCCAGGCTTGGGGTAGGGCCCACCCGCGCCTGGGGGGGGGGTCTAGCCCCTCTGGACGGCCTCCTCGTCTCTCCTCTGGACTTCTTGTTCCCCACGGAAAGTTATTGACTTTGTCCTTCGTACCGTCCAATTCCGAGAATATTTCTTTACTAACTTTTCTGAAACCAAAAACAGCAGAAAACAGGCATCTGGCACTGTTGCAACTTGTTAATAGGTTAGTACCAGAAAACATGTAAAAAGCACCTCAAAGTGTAGACAAGTAAAGCAAAGTAGATACTAAACAAGCATGGATCATAAAAAATTATAGATACGTTTCCAACGTATCAGTGTGTGATGCATGTAAAATGCATACATAAACTTTGTAGTTTGTTAGTATGAATTCTCACATATTAGGTACATATATGATGTTATATCCTTGTTTTACATTGATTTATGTGGATTTACCAATGAACCCCTTTATTTTGGTCATAACTCTGCAAGACAGGAAAACCTTGTTTTGTGTATTTTTACCTTTTAGGGACCTAAACAAAGTCAAATGGAGTTGGGCTTTCAGGATCATTTGCCACCCATGCCTTTTTCCTCCTAGGCCATCAATTTGCTTTGATATTTTTCCCACCATCTTCGTATGACCTAAAAACCACAATCTAAAGGATCCATTAGGAGTTCCTAGAGAGAGAGGCACCGCAAAAACACCGAAACACCAAAATAGAGCCAGAACCAGCAAAGAATGGAGGGGGAAACTACGCCGGAGGGATCTATACCTTCTCCAACGTCTCCATCATCATAACCATGATGAAGAGGGATTAGTCCACCTCTGGACTATAGTTTTGTGGCATTAGCTCTCTCTCTTGTTCTTCATAGATCTAGTACCATATGAGCCGCCCAATATGATTATGGTCATATTTGTAATTCCTATGTGGTGGATCTTTATTCTGTGATTTGATATATGATATTGGAATCTATTATATGTAAGATGTATTGATGGATGCATAATATGTACCCCGTTCTTAAGTACTTGTTCTGATCCAACTTGCATGCAAGAGCATGTGTGGGGAGAAGTGTGTATTAGATGGAGTAGCATAGTGGTAGTGATTGAATAGTGACAACAAATTCAAGATATACTATGGTATTTACCTTTCTTTTACTGCCTCACTAGGGATAAAGTGAATCCATGTGCTATAATTATCTTGTGACAGCTAGATAATCTTGCTTTGTCAAGGTAGCATATTTGTGATTTAAACATAATGTAAAAATACCTAAGGCTTTACTCTGTTGATTCTTAATTCAAGTTTGCTTGGAGTTTTCCCTTTCTTGAGGATTATAAGAGATATGTGTTGCATCATCTCTATGTTAGTATGTGATGCCCATATGAATGCTTATCAAACACATGTTGAAGTTCCATCAATATTATGTCTTTGATGAATTGTTTGTGTCCATTATAACCCAAAAAAGAGAGTAGACAAGTGAACCACAAACCCTGGTCCATTTTAAACCATAAGAAACACCTTTCCAACACCAGTTCACACTTTATGTTTTTTACAATTTATTATTTTTAAAATACAAAAACACTTTCTTCACTTGCAAACACACACAACCCCCCCCCCAAATATCTTTTATTGCTTTTATCTTGCTTGCCTAGTTTTTATTTGTTTTACTTTACTTTATTTATTGTTATTTCATATTACTAATACGAAACCTTTTGTTTAACAACCACACGGTGGAGTTGGACATAAGACAAAACTTTGCTCTGTAGGTTGCTTTAAGAGGATAAGAAGAATAACCTCTAAGCCAATTCTACGAGAGTTTGATATAAACCCTCGAGTCACCCTTATGGGGAAAAGATGCTTACTACAGCACTCTGCACTTGGAGTCTCAACGAGTTGGTACAAACGAAGTTGTTACCATCAGTGTGTCGTTTTGTGGTCTCTTGTGTTGGATACACTGAGTGCGTCATGTTGTCCAATGCCTATTAGGCTTGGTTGTGGGTGTGTGGTGTCCTGTTTGTGGGGTTTGGACCTGTTGTTGTAGGTTTTCGACCGTTTTTTTCCTTAAAAATGTGCACTCTGACGTGGGTATAGCCTATAGGGTACCCACTGTTAGTATACCTGCTTGGGCCTTGATGTCTACGCACTTCTATTCTTGTAGACAGTTGTTGGGCCTCCAAGTATAGAGGTTTGTAGAACAATAGCAAGTTTCCCTTAAGTTGATTACCCAAGGTTTATAGAACTTAGGGAGGAAGTGGTCAAAGGTATCCCTCTCAATCAACCCTGCAATCAAGATACAAGAAGTCTCTTGCGTCCCCAACACACCCAATACACTTGTGAGGTATATAAGTGCACTAGTTCGGAGAAGAGATAGTAAAATACAGGTGGTATAGATAAAAGACAACGTGCCAGAAAAGAGCTTTTTACGGGGAGGAAAAGACTAAAGGCAAAAAGATGGAAGCAAGAAAACATGTAACAAATCTAGTTGCAAACGGTGTTTCAATGCTTAGAAACAAGGCCTAGGGATCATACTTTCACTAGTGAACACTCTCAATAAATATATTCTCTTCATGATACTACCCTGAACTACTCTCTGGTTGGACACTCTAATCCATGGTAGGGCTATAACAACACTCCTCAAAGTCCGCCTTCCCCATCTAGATAACCCCACACTATCACCTTGAGCGCTAGACGGTTCCAACAAACACCACAATTTCATAGAGACAACCAACTCAAAATATACTCATGATAAAGATTAATGAACTCTAGCCTAAGTGCCACCACGGCGTCCACGCTGTCACTTTCACACACATGGGGAGAGCAGAGATCTATTGAAGCACTTGAGTATTTATGTAAAGTCTAGCCTAAGTGCCACCACGGCGTGCATGCTGTCACTTTCACACACGTGGGGAGATCCGGAGATCTATTAAAGCACTTGAGTAGCAAAGTAGATCTACTTGATTACAAAGCTCATGATCTTAATAAGATCACGCATAGAGAGAGAGATGAACACATAGCTACTTGTAGAGCCCTTAGCCTCGAGGAAGAACTACTCCCTCCTTATCATGGGAATCATCAACGGCAATGGATATGGTGGTGGAGATCGATGGAGATGGCTCCGGGGGCAATTCCCCGTCCCGGCAGGGTGCCAGAATAGAGACTTTTGTCCCCCGAATCTCCCCTTCGGTGGCAGCGGCGTTGCGAAACTTTTTCTGGATGTATGATGATTTAGGGTTTCTGAGTCGGGAGACTTCTTATAGGTGAAGAGGCAAGGTCGGTGGAGGGCCAGGGGCCCTAACCCCCTGGTGGCGTCACTAGGGCTGGCCCGCGCCACCCTAGGGTGTGGCCACCCTGGTGTCCTCCTCCATCTCTGCTTCGTGTTTCCGTACTGCTCCGGGAAAAATAGGAAGATTGGCCTTGGTCCCGTCCAATTCCGAGAATATTCATTTTTTTAGCTTTTCTGAAACCAAAAACAGTAGAAAACAGTCAACTGGCACTGTGGCATCTTGTCAATAGGTTAGTTCCAGAAAGTGTATAAAAATACCTCAAAGTGTAGATAAAACATAAGAGAAATGATAAAACAAGCATGGAGCATCAAAAATTATAGATACGTTTATGGCGTATCAGTTATGTCCCAAGAAGTACTTTTCTTTACCGCCTTTAAGTTAGGCTTGATAGTTTGAAAAGATGCTCACATAAGAAATATGAATCGAAGTAAAAGAGAGCATCAAGAAGCAAATTCAAAACACATTTAAGTCTAACCCACTTCCTATGCATAGAAATATTGTAAAGAAACAAGTCATGAAAGCACAAAGCAACAAGCATAGGAAAGAAAAACAAGTGCAACTTCAAGACTTTCAACATAAAGAGGGGAAACTTAATATTGTTGAGATACATAAGACCATGTTTCCCTCTCTCATAATAACTTTCAGTAGCATCATGAATAAAATTAACAATATAACTATCACATAAAACATTCTTATCATGAGCCACATGCAAAAAAGATTATTACTCTCCACATAAGCATAGTCATACTTATTAATTATAGTGGGAGCAAATTCAACAAAATATCTATCATTATTGTTCTCATCACCATAATCATCAAATATAGGAGGCATATTGTAATCATAATTAATTTTCTCCTCAATAGTAGGTGGACTGAAAATATCATATTCATCATTGTAATCATCATATATTGGAGGTTTGGTATTATCATAAGCAATAGAATAGCTATCTTCCAAAGCTGGGGAACTAAAAAGACCATTTTCATAAAACTAGCTTCCCCAAGCTTAGATGTTTCCATAGAATTAGCAATAATGGTGTCCAAAGAATTCATACTAATAGCATTGCTATTAGCATGTAAATAAAGTTCCATAGATTTTTAAATTTTCTCTTCAAACACTTCATGTCCTAACTCAAGATAAACACTATAAAGCTCTCTAATTTTGTTGTTGTTTTCCATTAATCCTAACTAGTGAAAACAAGAAAAAAAAAGACACAATTACAGAATCTAAAGGAAATAACTTCGAGCACTCACACACCAGGATGCGAGTATCTTTTACCTTACCTCCCCGGCAACGGCGCAAGAAAAGAGCTTGATGTCTATGCACTTCTATTCTTGTAGACAGTTGTTGGGCCTCCAAGTGCAGAGGTTTGCAGAACAGTAGCAAGTTTCCCTTAAATGGATTACCCAAGGTTTATCGAACTCGGGGAGGAAGTGGTCAAAGGTATCCCTCTCAAGCAATCCTGCAATCAAGATACAACAAGTCTCTTGTGTCCCCAACACACCCAGTACACTTGTCAGGTGTATAGGTGCACTAGTTCGGCGAAGAGATAGTGAAATACAAGTGGCATGGATATAAGACAACGGTGCCAAAAAAGAGCTTTTGACAGGTGGAAAAGGTTGAAGGCAATCTAAAATAAAGAAAGCAGCATGCAAACACGTAACAAATCTAGTTTCAAACTATGTTTCAATGCTTAGAAACAAGGCATAGGGATCATACTTTCACTAGTGAACACTCTCATAAATATATTCTCTTCATGATACTACTCTCTGGTTGGACACTCTAATCTATGGTAGGACTATAACAACACTCCTCAAAGTCCGCCTTCCCCATCTAGATAACCCCACACTGTTACCTTGAGCGCTAGATGGTTCCCACAAACACCACAATTTCATAGAGACATACAACTCCAAATATACTCATGATAAATATTTATGAACTCTAGCCTAAGTGCGACCACGGCATGCACGTTGTCACTTTCACACACATGGGGAGAGCAGAGATCTATTGAAGTACTTGAGTATTTATATAGATTCTAGACTAAGTGTCACCACGGTATGCACGCTGTCACTTTCACACACGTGGGGAGAGCCAGAGATCTATTAAAGCACTTGAGTAGCAGAGTAGATCTACTTGATTACAAAGCTCATGATCACATAAAGATCACGCATAGAGAGAGATGAACACATAGATACCGGTAGAGCCCTTAGCCTCGAGGAAGAACTGCTCCCTCCTCATCATGGGAATCAGCAATGGCGATGGGGATGGTGGTGCAGATCGATGGAGATGGCTCCGGGGGCACTTCCCCGTCCCGGCAGGGTGCCGGAACAGAGACTTCTGTCCCCCAAATCTCCCCTTCGGTGGCAGCGGCGCTGCGGACCCTTTTGTGGATTTTTGCCTATGTTAGGGTTTACGTCTCGGGGAGATGTATAAGTAGGCAAAAGGGCAAGGTCGGTGGAGGGCAAGGGGCCCACATGCCCTGTTGGCGTGGCAGGGTGGGCCCGTGCCACCCTAGGGTGTCGCCACCATGGTGCCCTACTCTGTCTGTGCTTCGTGGTTCCGTGTTGCTCCGGGAAAAATAGTAACTTTGCCTTTTGTCCCGTCCAATTCCGAGAATATTCATTTTTTAGATTTTCTGAAACCCAAATAGCAGAAAATAGGCAGATGGCACTGTGGCATCTTGTCAATAGGTTAGTTCCAGAAAGTGTATAAAAATACCTCAAAGTGTAGACAAAACATAAGACAAAAGATATAAAACAAGCATGTATCATAAAAAATTATAGATATGTTTACGACGTATCAGGCCTAACTGGGGAGCCACATGATGGTTTGATAAGTACCACGATGCCTAGATTCCTAGCTTGTGAATAAGGACAAGCCCAAGCTTATGAAATCCTAGGGTTTGCCACTAACCTATAACCGACTTAGTCATGGTACTTGAGACCTACCCTCCTCTATAAAGGCTAGGAGAGGTTGTCGGGGGAGTCTCCAACTCACGCATAATCTGCCCTATGCAAGACCCATTTTACACCTTGTGAAGTAGATGCAAGAGGGTGGAGGTAAAAAATTTCCATACATGGTCTAATGATGCATTACAACTAGTGTGGTGAACTTGCTCACAACATAGGAGGTTGAAAATATTTGAAAGCTGGAGTGGAACCACCAAGTTCCTCAGAAACTAATGTTACACCTCAGGAATCTTAGGTAAATTCATATTAGTTGTTATTGTTCTTAGTTAATGTGCAAATGATCCTAGTTAATGTGATTGCCTAGAATGTACTCAACAAGAACATGTCATACCTCAACATTCACAACCAGAAAATGCTACTCCCAATACCTATGAAAACAATGTTGTTGATGCCATGTCCCAATAGCTAACTACTTGTAGTAATTTTATTTGTGTGAATCTAGTTCTATATACTGTAATTGTTCAAAGTCTGAATTTTACTTGTATAAAATTTACAGAGGCCTTTGCCTAGATACACTGAAAGAATTCCAATTCCATAATCTTCCTTTCTTACTAATGCCCAAAGAATGATGGGGAACCCACAAGCAAGAGCATCAGAACTTAGTCAAGGGAAACTATCTCAACAGTTACAAGCTATACAATAGGAGAGGAACGAGGCTCTTAAGGACAAAAAGATTCAAATTTTGGAAGATAAGTGTGAAAAACAAATGAATAAGGCAGAAGAGGCTACTAATAGAAGGATTGATCAGGAGAAAAGAGAAAGGTCGAGCAAGCACAAGCCAAGGAAACTCAAGCTGCTACTAACATAGAGAAAAGGAAGTATGAAGCTGCCATCATCAAACCACTCAGAGCTGAGAAAATAAATATTATTGCAAAAAAAAGAAGGATCTTGCTCTAGAAAAATAAAAAAAGCTAAATAAAAAAGTTAGCAGACAAGAGGTTAGCTGCTAAAATAGCCAAGTATTCAGCAGAAATTTAGGTAGATGATGAGGCTACTCTCTTACCTCTATGTTACGATGTAGGTCAATCTCAGCTAGGAGGTCAATGGCAGACTACAGGTCAATCCTAGGATGGAGGTGTTCCAAAATTTATAAAAAGAGTCAACATGTTTGATGAATTTAGGTAGTGTGTGTCCAAAAATCCTAACTAGTCATCATTTTGCTCAGTTCTAAATGTTAGGATAGTTTATATGTACTTCCCATGCAAAACTCGGTTATAAATGCCATTATACTTTCTATTCAATGCCTATGGAAATCTTATTTTAAAATGTTAGGATACTATCCAGGTTGACATCTTCTTTATTGTTGTTCCCTGTAATTGTGTTCTTGTTCAGTCATTGTTGTCACATTTGTTCATTCAAGTGTGATCTTGATCAGTATTATGATCTCCCATGTACACTAAGGAAAAAGAGCTTGTAAGTGCACAAATAAAATGAATCTCATCCATGACATCGCAACAACACAAACATCTAGACAAGATCTTTATTGGTCATGACCAATACATATAACACCAACAAAGATAACACCAACACACACACCACCAACACACACAACACCAATTCACACAACAATACTATCACACATT
The DNA here is from genome assembly GCA_030063025.1 of Avena longiglumis. Lineage (NCBI taxonomy): Eukaryota > Viridiplantae > Streptophyta > Magnoliopsida > Poales > Poaceae > Avena > Avena longiglumis. The sequence goes on from CP125979.1 coordinate 95,190,418, forward strand.
ACATCTTAGTTAATACACAATTGCAGCAGACCAATACATAATTCATTTCTTTAGAACAAGGATCAAACAAACCACAAATAAAACACCTAATATGTTCTTGAAAAGAAGCACTGATTCTGTCATTAGTTTGACCATTGAGCTAATTTTGTTCATCATCATCTCCTCATGCCTAGGTTGTGTTGCTTCTAGATCCTCCTTCCTCGGCTATAGCTTTGTCATTCTCTCTTCTTCCCATCCGATTTCCTATACGACATCTCCGTCTCTAAGAATGTAGTTGTCCACTAGGTACTCAACATATTGCAGATCCTAGTATCGGAATTTGCAACCCTTTTGTCAAGTAAAAAGACTCAACATGCACACACATTGGAGATCCAGAACTTAGACCATGATTTATTAGGTTGCTTTCGGAACAAAGGAAACTCAAAGGAATTTATGCAGGATTTGTTTCCTCTAGAATTTTACATGTTGAGAGCGTTCAGAAACAAAGGAAATAACCCTTCCAATTCCTTTGGAATGGCAGAATTTCCTCTGATTTCACAGGAAACAGAACATGCACCCTGAACCAAACTTTTGGTGGAAGCTCCAGGTAACTGGAAACAATGTTGCATGCCAGAGTGAATAGTTGCGTGGACAAAGGTGGCATTTGTAGTCTAGATTCATCCATAGGGCTAATCAAAAAAGAAAGCATGTGGGCTGGAACATGGCGTTTGGCTCCCGGTTCTAAATGGACCTATTATAAAAAATATACTTTATATGAATTTCAATATGTTAAAAAAATCCGAAAGAAAATCCTGGGTGTACATCTGGACATGTTATGTTCTCACAAAAAAATTTGCGATGAAAAGACACCTTTTGTGGTATGTATAAAAAGACAAAAATCTATCTTGTGAAAAGCTATTTTGCAACAATGGAAATTGTCTTTTTTATACAAGTCACATAAAATATCTTTTCTTCATGAATTTTTGTGTACGAACATAGAATATCGGCATGTACACCCAGGTATTTTTTTTGAATTTTGAAACATTTTGAAGTATGTCATATTTTGGCGGTTGGTACATCTACACCTACAACCCAAAGTGAATTTCCGTGTGGGCTAATTGTTCTGATGGTTCCAAGTTATACACGTACGTTTTTTCCTACGTTTTCTTCCCAAGTTATACACGTACGTTTCTTTCCCATTCCTACATTTTCTACAATTTCCATTATTTTCTTTCCCGAGTTCAGAACAGGGCCTTACTCCTTACACTTGTAAAACACCCACCCATTGTGGTCCTTCGTGTCGGAGCAGTACTATTTGAGGGCACCCATAATGTATAGCCAAAAGTGGTTTTATTTTTGCTTTATGGCTTTTGGAACTAGTTCCTACATTGTGGAGATGGTTTCAAATGAGAGAAAAATGGGAACCGGAGTAAGTAGTTGCTCTGATGCCAAATTTGCTTTTTGGCTTTTGGAACTAGTTCCCTACACTATGAGGATAGTTCCATATTTGTTTTGTTTGTTGCTTTAGTTCGATGGTGGGACCCATGGTATAAATATTTGGAACCTCTACATTATAGAGTTGTTGCTATATTTCATACCATAGCCAAATTTACCTTTAAGTCAGATTTGGCATTAACAACATTGTGGATGCCCTGACGATGACACCACAACCGAAACATAGAACCAAGGGGATGTATGGGCCCTGGATACAGAGCATGGAACCAAAGGGATGTAGGAGAGTGTACATGGCTGCGACCAAGCGACGAGCAACAAGCTCCAGCGGCAGACGGGTTTTGGGCTTAGAGCATCCCCACTCATTGGGCATTCCCAGGCCGGAAACCAGACCAAAATATGGCCGGATGAAACTCGTTTTCGGCCTGGGAACGCCGAGTTTCCCACTCGCGTTCCCAGGCCGATTTCGCGGGACGCCCTTTTCCACCCAAATTCGGCTCAAATTCGTCTAGTTTTCAGCATAATATGAATACAGAGCATAGTTCAGCATAAAATAGACCATAGTTCGGCGTAAATTTAAAACTAGTTCAGCGTACAATGAAAATACAACATATTTCGACCCAGTTCGGCCAGTTCATGCTCGACATCTACGTGTTGCCCCTGCGTATCCATAGGTTCTTAACCAGATCATCCTGCAGTTGTTGATGCACTGCCGGATCTTGGATCTCCTGGCGCATGGCGATGAAGGCATCCCAAGTTGGAGGTACCTGATGATCAGGCTAGGAAAGAGGTCCCTGTCTGTAATATGGCTCGTTCTGCTCGACCAAGATCATTGGGTCCTTTCTCTCATCCTCAATGATCATGTTGTGCAAGACCACACAACAGCTCATCACTTCCCAATCTGATCTTTCGACTAGGTCATAGCAGGGAACCGGAAAACTACAAACCTCTATTGGAGCACACCAAATGTCCGCTCCACGTCCTTACTGCAAGCTTCCTGTTCCTTGGCAAACTGAGAATACTTGGGGAGCATTGGGTTTGAGATAGTTGATACGTCCAAAACGTATCTACTTTCTCGAACACTTTGCTGTTGTTTCTTTTCTAAACTTGTGTGATTTGAATACAACTAACACGGACTGACGCTGTTTTCAGCAGAATTACCTTGGTGTCTTGTTTTTTTTGTAGAAAATGAACTATCAGGAAAACTCCCGGAAATTATGACAAAAATTATATTTCACCAGAAGATCCATGGAGCCAGAAGAAGAGACGCAGAGGAGGCCTGGGGGGCCCACACCCACCCTAGGCGCAGGCCCACCACTGGCCACGCCTGGAGGGGGTGCAGACACCCCAGGCACCCTCTCGGCCTCCATCTGCGCCTATAAGTTGCCTTTTGACCTAAAAACAGAGGGGGGTTCGATAGTTTTCCAGAAAGAGTTCCGATCCGCCGCTGCCACCAGAAACCAAGACTCGGATCCTGAAACTCAGTTCTGGCACCCTGCCGGGACGGGAAATTTGGAGAAGATCATCGCCATTGTCATCACCAACGCATCTCCATCAACCACCGATGTTTCCCTCATCCATGAGTGAGTAATCCCCCGTTGTAGGATTGGGGATGGTAGGGATTGTATGAGTTCTATCATGTAATCGAATAAGATCTGTTAGGGCATAGTGCCTAGTATCTCTATTAGTGCTATTTGAGTTTGTTGCAACTTGTTGTGCTTAATGCTTGTCACTAGGGCCCGAGTGCCATGATCTCAGATCTGAACTTATTATTAAATCGTTATGATAGTATTGTTTGTGATCTTATCTACAAGTTGTGTACACATATCACTGTCTGGGTCTAAAGGCCCCAAAGTGACAATAATTGGGACAACCGGAGGGGATGGCTGTGGTGTGAGGATCACATGTGTTCACGGAGTGTTAATGCTTTTCTCCGGTGCTCTATTAAAAGGAGCACCTTAATTGCTAGTAGTTCCCTAGAGGCCCCGCTGCCACGGGCAGGCTGGACAGAAGATGTTGTACAAGTTCTCATTGCGAGCATGTATGACTATATTTGGAGCACATGCCTAGGATTGTTTAGTACTTGGATGCTTGTTATTATTTATCTGCAATGCCCTAGAACTTGAAGTTACATGTTTATACTCGTCCATGCAACGCCCGTCCATTCATCCCTATGCCTACCGCACTCGAATCCTACTATTATCATTACTGTTACTATTTCTCCTGTTTCACTGTTGCTGTTGTTGTTGCTGTTGCTTTGCTGTTACTACTACCAAACTGTTGCTACTGATAAACTTCTGTGAGAAAGAACTATTTCCAGGTGCAGCTGAATTGACAACTCAATTTTTAAGGGTTGCAAATATTCTTTGGCTCCCTTTGTGTCGAATCAATAAATTGGGTAATACTACCTGCGAAGACTGTTGCGATCCCCTATACTTGTGGGTCATCAAGACTATTTTTTGGCGCCATTGCCGAGGAGCATAACTTTATTTGTAAGTTCACTTGGATCTATTATTGTTCACTGCTACTCCTTTCATCATGGGGAAGTCTCGTGATGGAAAGTTTGCTATTTTACCATCCACTATAAGAAGAGGTACAGTCATAAACACCTCTGCTGTTGCTCTTGATTCATTCTGCTGCTCTTGAGTCTGAAACTGCTTTTGATACTCATGATGTTACTTCTACTGTGCTTGATGCGAGTGGTTCATTAGGTCCTTTTCTAGATGCTACTTTGGCTAGTCTAGGAAATACTGAAACTCCTAGTGAAGACACTGTTACACCTGTTAACTCACCTGAGGCTAGTGAGAGTTATGATATTAATGATGGTTACATTGAGTTCACTGATGATTTTGTTAAAGAGTGCCGAAACACACATGGTACTAGTGCTATTAAGAGTCTCCTTGCTAGACGTACTATTATGCCTAAGTTGTCCCCTGATCCTAAGTTTGCCACTTCTCCCATAGATATTAAAGATGAAGATTATGATTTCTCTCTGGATTTATCTTATTTAGATATTGTTGAGAAAGAACCTTTTTGTGGGACTGAAAATGAGAGTGTTGTGGCTCATATGAATGATCTTTCTACTATGAGTGCTTTGTTCTCTGATGATTTTAAGATGCGCAAATACTTTGTTGCTAAGATCTTCCCTTTTTCACTAAAATGAGAAGCTAGGGCTTGGTTTAATAGATTACCTCCTAGTTCCATTGATAGCCCTGATTTCTTGATTGCTTCTTTCTTCCATAAATATTTTTCTCCTAGTGCTAGACATGTTGCTTTGCAGAGACTTTTTGATTTTAAATAGGGAGAAGAAGAGAAATTGCCTGAGTCATGGAAAAGGTACTGTGACTTGATTCATGCACATCCTGGATGTCCATTACCTAAGAGTGAGCTTCTTGATATTTATTATAATGGACTAACTGATGATTCTAGGACCTACCTGGATAGCTTTGCTGATTGTGTTTTCAGGAAAAGGACTCCTAGAGATGCTGAAGAATTAATGACTAAAATAAGCAAGAATTATGATGATTGGACTTCAACTGAGCTAAATACACCTGAACCTATTACTCCTGAACTAGTTGTTCCTGAATCAATTCCAGCACCAACAACAAAGAAGAGGGGAGTTATTGCATTAAATGATGAAGGAAGCTAAGAAGTGTCTAAAGGAGAAAGGTATTAGAGCTGAAGATGTGAAGAATCTACCTCCCATAGAAGAATTATATAAGCTAATTCCCCACTCATCTACTATTGAGGTACACTCTCTCCAACACTTTGATGAAGGTGTTATTCCTTATGGTAAGCCTCCTGATCAATGTTTAGAGGAACTTGACACATTTATTGTTAAGCAAGGGTATTTTAATAAACAAGTTCAGAATCATTTATTAGAAAACTCTAGAGCCATCCATGAGTTGAAATATATTGTGGAAATAACTTCTAATGATATTAAAATGCTGTGTAAACACTTTCAAATGGTTCAAACTCTACTTGATCAACTTGCTAAGGTACAAAAGGATATGCTAGTTAATGCTTCAGGAGATAAACATGCTTATGGAATTAGAACTAGGAGTGGTATAGCTACTCAAGATCCTTTATATCCTGAAGGACACCCTAAAAGAATTGAGCAGGATTCTCAACAAGGTGAAGATAGTGGTAGTCCTCGTAAGAGAAAGAAAAAGAAACATAAGATAGTTGAGGAACCACTTGAACCTACTGTAGATCCTAATAGTATATCTGTCCCTGATGCTGAAACTGAGAGTGGTAATGATAAAAATGAGTCTCCTGATAAGGAGCAAGGTGAGGAAGAACCTGAGAAGCACACTAAGAACACTAGGTACACAAAGGAAGATTTTATTTCTAATAAACATGGTAAAGAGAGAGAACCTTGGGTGTAGAAACCTATGCCTTTTCCAGGTAAGAAACACAAGTCAAAGGAGGAGGAACACTACAACAAGTTTTGTGAGTGGATGAAACCTTTATTCTTGCAAATTCCTTATTCAAAGTATATGAAGGATATTGTCCCTAATAAAAGGAAGATTCCTAATGAGGAGATTTCTACTCTACTTGCTAATTATTACTTCAATGGTAAGGTTCCAAAGAAACTTGGTGATCCAAGTATACCAACTATTCCTTGCTCTATTAAGAATAATTATGTTAGAACTGCTTTATGTGATTTGGGAGCTGGAGTTAGTGTTATGCCTTTTTCTCTCTATAAGATACTCCGGCTAGAAAAGTTGATACCAACTGATATTTCTTTGCAAATGGTTGATAAGTCAACTACTATTCATGTTGGTATATGTGAGGATGTTCCTATTCAAGTTGCTCATAATTGCATGGTATTAACTGATTTTGTTGTGCTTGCAATGCCTGAAGATGATAATATGTCTATTATTCTTGGGAGACCTTTTCTTAATATTGCAAGTGTTGTCATCAATTGCAATCAAGGAAAAGTAACATTCAATATTAATGACAAAGAGCACACTGTCTATTTCCCTAAGAAGTTTGTTAAGAGCTATTGCCTGAATTCCATTGAAAATATTGAGAGCATCAAGGTTGGAGAAATATATTGTCCCATTCCACAATAAAATTTTGAAACTATTATGATTAGGACCATTGCTATCAAGTACGAGGTAACATAATCACCTTGTGGAATGCAAAGTTTTGCTTCATATAAGATTGTTTTTAGGAACTAACGAAGGGTAGATTTAGGAATTTGAAAAGTTGCATGCATTCATCTGTGAAAATGTGGGTAAATTTTTCGCCAAATAAAAACCCAAAGTGATCAAGGTTTCTTTCATGCTTTGAGGTTAGGTATAGACTTGAAGAATGATTGTTATAGACTTTGATATGATCTTGTGGATTAGAGTATTTTGGGAAATGAGATTTGAATTTTTAAACTTGAGTGTTTAAATTATAATTCAAAAGAATTTTGAATAATGTTTGAGTATTTGATTTAATTAAGAGTTAACCAATAATAACTCAAACTTAATATAAAGGAGCAATAAAGAATATGAATCTCCATATCATAATTTTATTCAATAAATAAGTTACAAAAATGTAACTTATGAAAATCATCAACAATCTTTACAATAGCAAATAAATAAAGAATAATATTTCTTTATTGATAATAGTACAATCTTTATTACAAAAGAATAAAAATAAAGAGTACAAAAGAATAAATTAAAGATTACAATTGAATATGATAGTTATTACAAGAGACTAATCTATAAATAAAAATAAAAACCTAAACAAAAGTCTTGATCTTAAAATCTGGTTCCTGCAAAATAAAATAAACTTAAAAGAAAAATAAGGTTAGGATTAGAATTATTTTTACTCTCAGAAGTTGACAGTGAAGTGCACTGTTCACTTTTCATCATTGAGTATATAAGGGGCAAGTTACACCAATATGAAAGAATGTATCTTTCATAATTTTAAGCCATAAGTCAAATAACAGCAAGGAGGGGCAAGTTTCACCAGCCAAGTAGAAGTAACCAGATGAAAGTAGCAGGCACACAAGAAGCACACACACCAAACTGCATGGTGTGTGCTGTAAACACCACAACAACAGCACAACCAAACAAAACCATCAACACGGCCATGGGAAACCAATCCCCACACCATTCCATTGCTCTTACACACCAAGCATAGCAGCCAGCAGCTAAACCAAGCCAAAGCCAAGCTAGATCACACCAACCAAAGCCCAGGATCACATCACCAAGATGGTGACATAAGGAGGGGGTAGATCAGGTGGATAGCAAGACCAAGATCAAGCCATCATGATCAGGAAATGATGGGCTAGATCAAGGACAAGCCAGGAACTGGAAATACCAGGGGAGCACCAGATCAGGCTACCACAAGATCAACCACTAGCAACCACAACATCAAGTGACAGTGGTGAGTAAATAGACCATCGCATGATCTATCTGTCTAAGATTAGACAAGCATACATGATCTGTCTCTTATTCAAACTCTTAGAAAGCACCCAAGTGGGGTGAATCCATCACTGAGGTTTTAAACTCTAAAAGCAAACATAAAAGTATAAGGATCCAACTACATCTCAGAACAACATCATTGATCTAGCTATCAAGCTATATTTGAATTCAAGAATGAACATAACTAAGATTTAAACTTCTAGGCACATCTCTAAGCAAGAGTAGCACCTTAGAATTTAATCTTATGGATCTATATAAGTGATCAAGCTTACAAGCATTTTCCCCCAACTTTGATTCAAGCAATAGTAGCCGGTATCACTACCACATCCAATCCATGTGAATCAACAAGATAGAGGTCAAATCCCTAAACCTCAGACCAACATCATTGGTTCTAGGGATACAAGGAAAGAGGATTTCATTTATCTATCATGCCAAGCCAAATCTTAAGCTTGAATAAAACCACACCAAGTAAAAGAATCTAGTCTTGTGTGCCATACTAGGATGGTGTCACAAGAACAGTTCTAAACTGAGCAGGTTAAGCATCCAATCTTCACAGATACAATCAACCAATTATAAATCATTTTCCTATTCTTAAACATAGGAATCATAAACAATATATTCATATATATATGTCTTCACTGTAAGATACCATTTTTTATCTCAATTTATACATGAATTCTCAATCCAACAGTACTAAGACAGTGACTTCATCACACCATACTCACTATCATTAACCAAGTAATGATAGTGGTAAGTTATCAAAACCACTAGCTTTGCCAAGTATTATTTTCAGAGCAACTATATCATCTAAATCATATGAAATTTAACCATGGGATCATCAGCAGTAAGCCACAGCTAGTCACCACTTAACAGGTTCGGGGATCATTAACCCATGATCCCAATTCATCTATTAGTTAATCAACAATAGGGTATGAACCCTAAGCAGAACCAAGAACCCTAATCAGGACCAGACAATCACCAGGAAGGTCACTAGCAACATCTAGCATAGGATGAACTAGCATAGAGAGCACGAGGGGAGAGGAAAAAACTTATAGTAGGTCCTCGTTGCATACTAGAAGAGGAAGCATAGATGGCCGACGACCATGGCGGCACGGGGAGCACCCCCAGGAGGGCGCTGCGACCCACACATCTCCACGACGGCGACCTTAGCCACACCTGGAGGCGAGGAGCATCACCACGGCGCACGACAGCAGCGGCGGCGTCAGGATCAACGCCAACCCCAAACCCTAGGGTTCGGGACGACATCGATCTGACCACAGGATAGCTCCAAGTACAAATCCAATTGGATAAAAGGGTAGAGCGGGGCCAAAAACCTCTTTCGGCACCATGGCGACGGCCAGGGCGGTCCACGACGGCGGGAATCGCCGGCGGCGACACCACTAGCCACCGGGTCGGGGAAGGAGAAGGAGAAGGGGCTCGAGTGAGAGACACGTGGTGATGGGCTGGGTTGGGCCAGAAAACTCTTCGGGGTGGTTGTTTTGACTTTGGCTAATGGGCCACAAGGGCCCAATAAGAATAAGCCAACCCAAATCATTTAGAGCCAGTTTTAATAATTGCAAAAAGACCAAAATGCCCTTTAACTTAAATAAATTTTAGAAAATAAAATAAAAGTCCAAAAAATATAAATAAAATAATTTTGGATTTACAATAATCTAGACTATCCAAGTAAATTAAGAAATAAATTTTAAACATATAAATTTTATTAAGAATTTTGTAATTTAAATATTCCTTATGGAATTTTACAAAATTATTGAAAGATGATAAAAATAAATAAAAATCACTTTCATTATATATTAATATTGTAGTATTTTAGAAAATACTAAACAAATATTTAATAATTTTGATATTTAAGTGATAATTCTTAAAGGAATTATTAAATCAATAAAATTCAAATAAAAGGGAAATAAAATAAAAGAATACAATATTCTATTATAAATATTAAAAATTAATATTTATAAATCCTTTATTATTAAAAAGAATTTGTATAATAATGGGGAGAATGCATATCAAGTTAAATGATGCATTACATTACTTTGCGTAATCATTTTGCTTCTTTAAATATTGTCCTTACTGGGCAATAATGATGTTTTTGTAGACATAGAAGCTCAAGGTCCAGTGCAAGCATCAGACTTCACTACCTTGCAATCACAAGGAAAATTCATCACTTTATCATGTCCTTTGAAGAGTCTTTATCAAAGTATTTGCGAATTGTGTGTTATCATCTACACTATAGAAAAAGAAAACAATATTTTCTCAAGATACTAAATCTTAGATATCATCCTAAGTGATGATATGATGGAGAAATAGAACTTAGGGTTCTACTTGCACTAATGATGAACAATTAGGAATTAATAACCCATGAAATCAGTGATTCTAGCGCCGTATATTACGCGTTAACCATGAGATTTGGAATGGGACGGAGAAGTCAGTTGTATCCTTTTCCTCTTGTATGGAGGCAAGACGACCTTAAAGTGACGTTGTGATTCCTTGTGTGGATCCAACATATGGGTGAGCACCCTTACGTCCCACACTTTTGGTGTCTAGATTATCTATGAATGGTGTTTAGGGAGATAGTCCATGTAAATGGTACTAATCCGGGCAGCACTAGGTCATAGAGTCTTCGGGTACTCATCAGGGTTTTAGCCTGCCCGAAAGGGGACTTAACGAAGGTGATCTATCCCAAAGGATCGTGCAGACATATGAGGTCGTGGAGAGGGCAGTGATTGGCTTGGACCAACTACTGGGTCCCACATCATGTAATTGTGGACGGGAAAGTATGCCCGGTTGTGCAACAAGGAGTTGATCTCTCATGGGAAAAGTAACGCACCTCTGCAGAGTGTAAGAATTGTAACTTGTTACTCCTTGTTCTGGGAAGGAGCTACGAACACGGCAGGAAAGGAACTCCATGAAAGTTCTGGTCAACCTGTGAAGGATGGTGGTCATAGATTTTCATAATAAAATCAACCTTTGAAGAAAGATTTACGAAAATTGCATAGTGCCAATGACTAATAGTCCGAGGTGGTATATAGAGCATCAAACTTCCTACCTTACATATAATGAATTTGCTGAGTAACGCTGTTACTCGTCCTTTCCTTTGAATCCTTGCTTAGACTCTGAGAATCCCGAAGATACTCCAATGTATGCATCTGAGAGTCAAGAGGAGGTCTTCTATGAAGAGCCCAACTTGTATGGAGCCGTAGAAGGGGAGGACTACGACATCGTCTACGGAGGAGAGTTCTAGGAGTCCAAATAATTACTATAGTTCTAGTAACCACTCGAGCCGAGCATCATGAAGAATATATAGCAATAAGTTGATGAGCTCAATTTGGAGTTTAAGTTTTAAATTTGAAACTTCCGCTAAAACACTTATATTTTGGTTTGTAAGTTGAATCTTTTGGAAGTCTTGAACTTCCGGTATTGTAATAATAATAACATGTGTATGTTTGTAATATGGACCCGCAATGTTTCTGTTATGCCACTCTGAGGGATGTGATATTTACGGAACGGTGTTCTGTGGATGTAATGTCAACGACTATAGTGTACTACACATGCAGTGGTATGCTGTGTCACCGCAGTTGGTATCAGAGCAAATTACTTTGACCTTAGGTTGGAAACCTAGTAAAGGGTAATACCTGTAGGAGTGTAGCAACGATAAATAATTCTCTAAAAGTAATATAATGGGTATTCAAATGAGAATATTCCATTATATGTTTTAGTGCGATAATTCTTTGTTATGATGCAATATATTATTGGTTACTAATCAAAACTTTTTTTCTGATATACAGAGCTATGGCACCAAAGTTTCCAAAACAGACTTTGGTAAGGAAAGAGGAGACTCTTGATGAATATCAAGGATCATTCTGTAGGGGTTTGTAGCATCACTAGAGGAAAAAAGGCCATCCGTTCGCGACCCCTCGGAGCATTAGTCCCGGTTGCGCCACCAACCGGGACTAATGCTGGCACGCGTCCCGGTTGGAGCGGGCACGGGGCCAGGGGGCATGGGTCCCGGTTGGTAAGGGGGCATGCGTCCTGGTTGGAGCCACCAACCGGGACTAAAGGTTTGGCCACAGCCACGTGGCGTGGCACTCACCTTTAGTCCCGGTTGCTGGCTTCAACCGGGACTAAAGACCCCTTGCCCTCTATAAATGCAACGCCCCTCTGCCTCCACTCTTTTTTCGAATGGTGTAAGGTGTGAGGGTGTGTGCTAGTTTTTTCTCATGCATGCATTGAAGGTGTTTGTTGAAATGTTTGAGTGAAAATCCGTTGAATTTCTCATAGAACAAAAATATAGAAGGTGTCCGAGACGCATTTGAGCTTTCTCCTCTTTATTTCCCTCGATCGAGGTTAGCAATCTTATCTTTTCTAGGTCATTGATACAATTCATGTGTCGGTGTGAATTGGTTATTTCACTATTTATGATGTCCTGTTTTTTGATAAACTTACTTATATGATGCAGATGAACGGTCGGGAATGGATGTACGGTGACCGGCGGGTAGCCGGGTATATCAAAGGCGTGGATAAATTTATCGATGTGGCTACGTCAAACAAAGAGAATGGATTTATACGTTGTCCATGTGTTCAATGTCGGAACAACAAGGAGTACTCTTCCTCGAAAATCATTCGCGGCCACCTGATTATGAAAGGTTTCATGCCCAACTATAATTGCTGGACCAAGCACGGGGAAAGAGGGGTTATGATGGAAGATGGTGAAGAAGAAGATGATGATAACAACTGTAACATCCCAAAAATCATAGTTTTAAAACTCATTCATATCACTTTGCATCATTCCTTCATTTAGGGTTTTTCTCAAAAATCACTTAGAGATGGAATATGAGTTATGATTTCATGTGGTCAAATTGTTCCAAATAAACATCATCCTGTTAAAGTTTGAATGTTTAATACTTGAATGCTTGCCTTCATTGATGGAAAGTTTAGGTGAAACTTTTTAACCCAAAGATTTCAAATTTAGAAGTTAATTCCAAAATCCATTTCAAATGTTTGCAAACAGGAACAAATCCCTAATCGTATTGAAACCAAGTGGACCAAGCTTTGCAATGTAACCACCTAGTTTTGTGACTATTTTGAATCCACAAAACCCTACAAAAATTTCCAAAGCAATTTGATTTCAAAAGGATTTGAATTCATACCAAAATTCATACCGAAAATGGAAATAGAAAAGAAAAGAGCATCTGAATAGAAAAGGGCCACGCGGTGATCCGCCCAAGAACCAAACTAGCCCAAGAAGCCCACCCGGGACTTCTTTTCTCCTCTCACGCCAAGCGCAAACAGACGACAGCAGACCCACCGAAATCCTGCGCGTATCACTGACAAGCGGGCCAACCCCACGCCAGCGTCGTCTCCACCCGCACGACTCATTCATCCCCAAATCAACGCGGGCGTTTCTGGTCTTGATTCGCGACATCAATTCGAGTTATTGGCAGAGTGATTCTCGCTCGCGACCAGGCTATAAGAAACCCCTCTGTCCCCTCTCTCTTTTCCCCAAAACCCCAAGCACTGAACGCCCCCAGGCTGCGCGCATTGCTCTCTGCAACTCCGCCGTCTCCGACGACTGTGCCGGCGAATTCCGGTGAGTCTCGAGTTTCCCCCAGTCTCGCGTTCACTCTATCTTGTTCAGGGAACCCCTGTGCATCTTCTGACACTCGCCGTTTGCTTTCGCATGACCCCTAGCGTTGGCAACGTCGACGACTGGCCGCCACCGTCTCCTGCAAGAACTCCGGCGACCTCCCTTCGTAAGTAACCACCGCCCCTTGACCTCTGACTGATACGCCCTGAATCCACTTCGTTTTGCGCATCTGACAGTACCCCTATTTTGACTTAGCGCGACGAGGAACCTCGCCAACGTCGACAACTGACCGTGGCAGACGCGTTCGCGAACTCCGGCGAGAAATCTCCGACGAACCCGTACGCCCCTTCCCAAGCCATTGCCACCTTGAGCATCAGCAGCCTTCTACGGTTCTGGTAAGCACCTCCTTCCTTCTCCGGGCGACCTAGAACGCCGCATCACGATCGACGCTGCCGCCACACCGCGGCCGCTTCGTTTTGGTTAGAAGAATCTTAGTTAGATCTGGATCCTACGCGTGAAACACTTCACTTATCGAAGGGGTATGGACAGATCTGAGCCGCAACGTTAGTTAGATCCAACGCCCGAAGGGTGATCCGGTCTAACCGATGCACGCCGAGAGTAACGCCGACGCGTGGCAAGGTTTAGATTAAAAACAGAATTTAAAACCTGAATTTGATTCAAACTTCAAATGCTTATAACTTTCAAATGACACGTTGGATTTTTGCAAACTTTATATCGTTGGATTCAGGGAAACAAGGCCTATCAGAATATACAATTTGTTTAGCATATAGTAACAGTTAAAAATGTTTTATTTGTGGAACAAATTTAGGGCTATTTTAGATATAGAAATATCTTTATAAAATTTTGTTATGGCCAAATAGGTTTATTGGATAAACTTGTGACATGTTATGCTTCAGTAGTCATGAACACACACTTGGTAGAAATTTTTAAAAAATTTAACACATGGTAAATTCTTGCATGCATGCATTCATATTATTTTTGGTTGTATTTAAATGTGAGTAATTGTATGTTTTGATTTCTTGTGTAGATTTTGATTGTGATTGTGATTGTGAAGAGTGCTACTCCCCACACTACCAAGGCAAGTGATATTTGCATGAATATATTTGTCCTATGTTTTGAACTAGCATTAGATATTTTTATATATTATTGCATAATATTTTGTCTAATGAAAAAGGTGGGAAATCCTATGTAGACCAGTAGAATTACTAAGGAATTATCCCTAAGATAAGTTGCCATACTTTGCTTAGCCTAGCTTATAGCAAAACAAGGGTTGGTGGAAAACTACACTTTCAATGAAGAAAATACTTCTAAGTCATGAGACTTATACTTTCTTAATAAAACCACTAAGTCAAATGAACCTCCTGGGTGGAATGGAAAGTATGGGTTATGTTGAGTGGTTACACAAGGACATGGACTTGGGTTGTGTATCTCACTTGTGGAATGCCACCCAGGCACAAAGGGATTTGGAGGCCAAGTGTTGAGAAAGCTTACAGTGCAACCACTTGGCAATATGGGCTCTGCCTTGATCATATAGGTAGCTAGAACTTAGTCATTTGGACAGTTGGTGGTAGATGGGATGATAGGATGGAGCGTCCATTTGACTAAGGAAAGGCTTCAAAGGTCTGTCTTGGGAAACCAAGTCTGTGGGAAAGTGCACAACCTCTGGATGGAAAACCTAAGTACTTAGCCTTGTCCAAGGAAATGGACATTTTGAGCATCAAGACATGGAAGCTACAAGAATCTCATCACTCCAACTTCTAAGTAAAATTTGTGGGTGAACAAGGGTGAAGGACCCCAATGTCTATTGGTGGTTTCCTTGGGAATGTTTTGACAAAGAAAAACTTAGTGATTTTAACTAATAGGAAAAGTTTATTTTCAAGCAAAGCAAGCCAAGCTACACTAGCCAAAATGCATATAGTAATATAGTCCACTTAAAATATACTAAGGTATCACTTGCCAATACTATTCCAAAGTATTGACCCTCCGTGGTGTAACTTGTGATGTTGCAGTTACTCCGATGATGATTAGGAGTCATGAGTCTACACTCAACATGTTTTGCACATGGCACATGAAGATGAAGACTTGTGTTTATTTACTTATTCCTAAAAACTCTTGTATTAGGCCTATGGCCCTGAGATGTAAAAGACTATGTTTAATCTCTGGAATGAATGTAATAAACGACCTTTGTATCTGTGTACTTCATCTTAAACTGTGGATGCTAGCATTGATCCAGGGACTAGCATTGCAATCACAGGGATCCTATCCTTTATAAAAGGAGGGGTCTAACAGATGGTATCAGAGCATTGTGTTGCCTGTAGGATTATGACCCTAGGATTGGAAAACCACTAAGGAAAAAGTTTATCAAATACTTCTACACTTGTCTATTCTTCTCGTAAAACTTTTCTAATCTCTTTCAACTTCCTTGTAGATGAACTCCATCAACGAAGCCGTGAAGAAGGGACCACTCATGACCATGACCTTGGAATGTGAAACTGAGTTTCCTAATATTCTCAAGGATCTCATGGAGGCAATGGATGCACATGGGGAAGCTGTGTACAAGGGCTTTCCTGTGATGGATGAAGGAGTGGAGTATTGGTGGGTGCAACTTCACTTGTACAAAAACAAGGAAGACAACCACAAAGAGAGGGGATTCTGCATGTACACTAACACTACCATGCACACCACGTTCTTTGAGTCACCAGGATGCAGCTTGGAGGACTATCAAGGAACTAAGTGCTAGAGTCAAGTGCGTAATGCTCAACCTCCAAAAGGACTTAGAGAAAGAGAAGGAGCTCACTCAAGAGTTGGAGGACACCAACCAAGAGATAAGAGGAGATGTTATAGACTTAGTAATTGAATCAAGAGAGCAAGATTGGTGGATTGCCTCTAGGAACATTGTGTTTAACAATAGATCCCGCGAGATTGGATTGTAGATCACTGTTAGTTGGACCACCACTTATCACCTTATGTTTTAAATAAATTGGGACCTTGAGTGATGTAATGAACTTTTGTATGCATGACTTGTGTGACGATTCTGTTTCATGGATATGTATGTATGTTAGTATTGATTTACCTTGAGTTGCAATGTTCTAACTTTTCAATCTTATAAATAGATGCCTGCTGTTGCCAAGACCGTTGAGGAGTTTCGGTTACTGCTTTGGTCCCCGTATCATTGAGCTTACCACTCTACTTGATCTCCCTCTTCCTACCATCACGGTGTACCCACTCACCAAGTTCGAGAGGAAGGACCTCAGGGCTTCAAGGTGACCCAGCCAGACGCCAGGTGAGCCTCTTACAGAGGCCATCGCCTTCAAGTTGATGCACGATGACAGGAGAGAGGCATGGAGGTAGTCATGCAGACTGACGATTATTGTTAGGCCGTCACTCCAGCGTGCAGTTAGGGTACTCATTTCACGTCTTGGAAGACGTGATGTTGACGGAGAGTCCATCGACTTCGAGGACGACTCGAGGAGCACCATGAGCCGATACGCCTTTATCTTCAGGACTTAGAGACTCTTCTCAGGCACATAGATACGGACAGGACGAACGTCATGCTAGGTAATGACGAGCTTCAGGTGCAGCTTCGCGAGAAGGAAAAGCTTTTTGCGCAGCAGGATGAGATGATCAAGGAGATGGAGACAAAGTTTGAGGCCCAGGACCGCAAGTTCAAGAGTCAAGAGAAACGTGTCCAGGATAGGAACAAGAGGATCCGGGACATGACCGAGGAACTGAAGTCCAAGGACTTCGAGCTTGAGCAAGGCAGATGGTTATTGAGAGGCTTGCCCAGAAGAGGGCTCTCAAGACCAAGGTTGATTCCTTGACCACTACTATAGAGGAGAACAAGACCGCGATGGAGAACGCAGGTCTTACCTTCTTTGAGGAGGAGATAGATGCTGACGAGTAGACTTGTTACTCGTTCTTACTTACATAATCATACTTGTTGTTGCGAACTTGTTATTGGACCATCCGACATGTGGATGGCTTGTCACTTGTGTGTTTTATTTCATGAGTTTGTTATGTGGATGTTGCACTTATATTTCTATGTTGCTTGTTATGTGTTGCTTGTGATGTATTGTGCATGAAACATCTATGGGTATCTCATTCTTATCTATTTGATCAAACCACAGATGCCTCCCCGTCGCGCAAACCCCAACCCCAATAACATCACCCCGGAAATGCAACAGATGATGAATGCGCAAACGCAACTTATGCAAATGATGACGACATTCATCCAGAATCAGAATAACAACAACAATAACAATCCCAACAACAACAATAACAACAACAACAACAACAACAACCCTCCGGGTTTTGACATGCTTACCAGATTTCTGCGACTAAGGCCAGCAAAATTTTCGGGGACAACTGATCCTATGGCAGTCAATGACTGGTTACGTTCTGTGAACAAAGACCTAGTGACAATGCTGACCGATGCTGAAAAAGTCGATTCGCAGACATCTGTTGGAAGGACCACCGCCACTTGGTGGGATAACTTCCAAATCACCACTCCCATTGATGAAGTGACATGGGACATATTTGAGGATGGGTTTCGACCGCTCATATCTCATCCGGGATAATGAGTCTAAAAAGAAGGAGTTTCACAACTTGAAACAGCGCCATCGCAGGTGGCGAATCACGTAGAAGAATTCAACAATCAAGCGCTATGCACGGATGAGGTTGATATCGATGCCAAGAGAAAGGAAAATTCTTGGAAGGCTTGAATGATGAGCTGAACCTACAGCTGTTCAGAGCATATGTTCCAACTTATCAGTCTTTGTGTGACAAGGCTGCTATTTTGGAAAGTAAAATGAAGCAAGTCGAGTAGAAAGAGGAAACACTCGACAAACACAACTCGGATCGTCTCACAAACGATCTCACTATGATGACAATGGCAACTCAGATCCCATAAACATGGGAAATTCAACAAGCACCACAACCACAACCGCATGACAACAAGCATCACCGTAGCCATGAAGGTGATAAGTACAAGAACCACAAGGGTGGACATAAGAGCCACCACAAAGGGAAATGGTAGCGAAGTGGAAGTCAAGATGTTAAAAGGACATCAACAAAGTTGAGTGCTTCAAATGCAAGAAGTCAGCATTATGCTAATGAGTGCCCGAAAAGAAAGTTGAAGGACCTAACAAGCCAAATCCTTTCCAGAAAGGACAGGTTAACCACATCAATGTGGAGGAGGTCTATGAGGAACCGATGCCGTACGGTAAGTTCGACTCAATTCAATTTCAGCATTTGTACTCTTTGATCTGGTGCATCTCATTCATTCATATCAAAGGCATTTGTTGATAGAAATGGGTTTGCATCGAAAACATTGGGTGTCCAATAAAGGTTAGTTCTCCGGGGGAGACATGATAGCAAGCCTTGGATGCCGGATCTTATCATAGAGTTTGGGAAGCATAAGTTTCAGAAGCTTGATAATCCTAGATTCCCAAGGACTAGATGTAATTTTGGGAATGGATTGGATGGCTAAGTATGAAGGAGTATTAGACTGTGCATGTGCAGCTACACTCACAACCCCTGAAGGAAAAAGAATTAAATTTAAGTCAAATTTTGAATCCAAAGGAGGTAAGCTAAATTCTCTCAAGGGGTTAGCATGGACAAGTGTGCCAATTGTGTGAGTATCCGGATGTATTTCCTGAGGAATTACCGTGAATGCCACCAGACGCAGATGTGGAATTTTGATAGACTTGGTACCGTGTTCGGGACCAATAGCTAAGAGACCATACAAAATGTCAAGAGATGAACCGAAAGAACTCAAGAAGCAACTAGGAGAACAAGCATGTAAAGGGTTTATTCAACCAAGTTCTTCATCGTGGGGAGCCCCAGATTGTTTGTGGAGAAGAAGGATAGGACACAAAGATTATGTATTGATTATCGATCTCTCAACGAGGTTACCATCAAGAACAAATATCCTTTGCCAAGAATCAACGATTTGTTTGATCAGTTAGAAGGAGCATGTGTATTCTCAAAGATTGATCTTCGGTCAGGCTACTTTCAACTTAAGATAAGAGAGCAAGACATACCTAAGACAGATTCACCACAAGGTATGGATTGTATGAGTACACCGTGATGCCTTTTGGTTTGACCAACGCTCCAAAGATATTTCATGAATATGATGAACAAAGTATTCATGGAATTTCTTGACAAGTTCGTTGTCGTTTTTATCGACGATATTCTAGTCTACTCCAAGAGTAAAGGAGAACATGAGAGACACTTGCGCTTGATACTTGAAAAGTTAAGAGAACATAAGCTCTATGCCAAATTTAGCAAGTGTGAGTTCGGTTAGAGAAAGTTGGATTTCTTGGTCATGTTATGACAAAGGATGGTGTGGCATTGATCCTGCTAAAGTTTCACTGTGATGAATGGGAATCACCCAAGAATGTGAAGGAAGTTCGTAGTTTCCTTGGTTTAGCAGGTTACTCTGAAGGTTTATTGAAAATTTCTCAAAGTTGCTAAACCGATGATGTAATTACTAAAGAAGGACAAGAAATTTGTTTGACCAAGGTTGGAAGTCACTTCAAGAGTTGAAGAAGAGACTTGTGACAAGACCAGTTCTATGTTCCGCCAGATTTGGAAAAGGATTTCCAAGTATATTGTGATGCTTCTCATCAAGGCCTCGGTGTCAGACTTATGCAAGATGGTAGAGTCGTAGCTTATGCTTCGAGACAACTCAAAACTCATGAAGTAAACTATCCTACTCATGACTTGAGTTAGCCTCATCGTCCATGCACTCAAAACATGGAGACATTACCTTTTAGGTAAGCGTGTGAAGTATTCACCGATCATAAGAGTTTGAAGTATATCTTCACTCGTAAAGAGATCAACATGAGACAAAGAAGATGGCTAGAACTTATCAAGGATTATGACTTGAGTTTGCAATACCATCCCTAAAAGCAAATGTAGTAGCCGATGCTTTAAGTCGAAGACGTTTGTAAATGGTCTTACCAAAGGAGATTTGCGGAAGATCTCCGTAATCAATTCAAGGATCTCGATTGGAGATTGTACGTAGGACATCTTATGTCATTAGATGTTCAACCTACTCTTTGAACAGATCCAAGAAGCTCAAGACCGATAAGGAAATAGAAAAGATCAAGGAAAATATTAGTCTAGGGAAGGCTAAGAGTTTCCGTATTGATGAACAAGGAACCTTATGGCACGGGAAACGATATGTGTTCCACAAGACCCGAGTTGGAAATCGATCTTAAACGAAGGTCACAACTCTCCTATTCTATTCACCCAGAAACACCAAAATGTACATGGATATGAAAGAAAGATTTTGGTGGAACAATCTCAAAAGAGACATCGCCGAACATATTGCTTTGTGTGATGTGTGTAGCAGAGTCAAAGCAGAACACCAAAAACCAGCAGGTATGCTTCAACCACTTCCTATTCACGAATGGAAGTGGGAAAATATTGGTATGGACTTCATTACCGGATTACCAAGGACCAGGTCCGGGTATGATTCCATATGGGTAGTAGTGGATCGCTTAACTAAAGTGGCTCATTTTATACCCGTGAAGACAACTTATACCAAGTGCCAAGTTAGCAAAATATATATGAGCGTAATCGTATGCCTTCACGGGTACCCAAAAGTATTGTGTCGATAGAGGAACTCGTTCACTTCTCACTTTTGGAGACAACTTCATGAATCCTTGGGACGAGATTGAATTAAGATCGCCTTCCATCCTCAAACAGATGGAAAACAGAAGGACCAACCAAATTCTAGAAGATATGTTGAGAGCATGTGCTCTAGATTATGGAGCAAGTTGGGATGAAAGTTTGCCTTACGCGGAGTTCTCTTACAATAACAGTCATCAATCTAGTATTGGAATGGCACCGTTTGAGTTACTCTACGGAAGGAAGTGTACCACCCCATTATTATGGAACGGTGTGGGAGAAAGAAGCTTATTTGGACCTGATCTCATCAAGGACGCCGAAGAGAAAGTTAAATTGGTTAAGGACAGGTTGAAAATAGCGCAATCCCGACAGAAAAGCTACGCGGATTCTAAGCGTAGAGAAGTCACATACGAAGTTGGAGATAGGGCTTATCTCAGGGTATCACCACTTCGTGGAGTGAAAATATTTGGAGTCAAAGGAAAATTGGCACCAAGATATGTTGGGCCATTCAGGATTTTAAGTTGCAAAGGAGAGGTTGCATATGAAGTTGAACTGCCAGAATCCCTATCAGCAGTCCATAATGTATTTCATGTGAGTTAGCTTAAGAAATGTCACCCAGAAATGGAAGAGTCCTCCTTGAAGGATACCATACCTTTGGAAGAGGTTCAACTAGAGAGTGATCTCACTTATGAAGAAAAGCCTGTCAAGATTCTAGAGACCGCAGAAAGAGTCACGTAACCAAGACTATTAAATTTTGTAAAGTACAATGGAACCATCACTCCGAAGAGGAAGCAACATGGGAAAGAGAAGATGATCTTCGGAAAGACCACCCTCACCTATTTGCTAGCCAAACCGAATCTCGAGGGCGAGATTCATTTTAAGGGGGTTATATCTGTAACATCCCAAAAATCATAGTTTTAAAACTCATTCATATCACTTTGCATCATTCCTTCATTTAGGGTTTTCTCAAAATCACTTAGAGATGGAATATGAGTTATGATTTCATGTGGTCAAATTGTTCCAAATAAACATCATCCCTTAAAGTTTGAATGTTTAATACTTGAATGCTTGCCTTCATTGATGGAAAGTTTAGGTGAAACTTTTAACCCAAAGATTTCAAATTTAGAAGTTAATTCCAAAATCCATTTCAAATGTTTGCAAACAGAACAAATCCCTAATCAAGATTGAAACCAAGTCGACCAAGCTTTGCAATGTAACCACCTAGTTTTGTGACTGTTTGAATCCACAAAACCCTACAAAATTTCCAAAGCAATTTGATTTCAAAAGGATTTGAATTCATACCAAAATTCATACCAGAAAATGGAAATAGAAAAGAAAAGAGCATCCGAATAGAAAAGGGCCACGCGGCCAGGATCTGGCCCAGCAACCAAACTAGCCCAGCAAGCCCACCCGGGGACTTCTTTTTCTCCTCTCACGCGCGAGCGCAAGCAAACAGACGCTGACAGCCAGACCCCACCGAAATCCTGCGCGTATCACTGACAAGCGGGCCAACCCCACGCCAGCGTCGTCTCCACCCGCACGACTCATTCATCCCCAAATCAACGCGGCGTTCGGGTCTTGATTCGCGCATCAATTCGAAGTTATTGGCGAGTGATTCTCGCCGCGACCAGGCTATAAGAAACCCTCTGTCCTCTCTCTTTTCCCCAAAACCCCAAGCACCGAACGCCCAGTGCGCAGCATTGCTCTGCAACTCCGTGCCTCCGACGATCGCGCCGCCAATTCGTGAGTCTCGAGTTTCCCCGATCTCGCGTTCACGCTATCTTGTTCGGGAACCTGGCATCTTCTCGACACTCGCCGTTGCTTTCGATGACCTAGCGTTATAACGTCGACGATCGCCGCCACCGCTCCTCGCAAGAACTCCGCGACCTCCTTCGTAGTAACCACCGCCTTGACCTCGATCGACACGCTCGAATCCACTGCTTTTGCGATCCGACAAGACCCTATTTTGACTTAGCGACGAGGAACCTCGCCAACGTCGACAACCGATCGTGGCGACGCGTTCGCGAACTCCGCGAAATCTCGACGAACCCGCAGACGCCTTCCCAAGCCATTGCCACCTTGAGCATCGCAGACCTTCTACGGTTCGTAAGCACCTCCTTCCTTCTCCGGCGACCTAGAACGCCACCGCATGTCGATCGACGCCACGCTGTCACCGCTGGGCGCCGCTTGTTTTTGGTTAGAAGAATCTTAGCCGTTAGATCTGGATCTGGCGTAGAAACACTTCACTTATCGAAGGGGTATGGACATATCCGAGCCGCAACGTTAGTTAGATCCAACGGCCCGTAAGGGTGATCCGGTATGAACGACGCTGCCAGAGTAACGCCGACGCGTGGCAAGGTTTAGATTAAAACAGAATTTAAAACCAATTTGATTCAAACTTCAAATGCTTATAACTTTCAAATGACACGTTGGATTTTTGCAAACTTTATATCGTTGGATTCAGGAAACAAGGCCTATCGAATATACAATTTGTTTAGCATATAGTAACAGTTAAAAATGTTTTATTTGTGGAACAAGTTTAGGGCTATTTTAGATATAGAAATATCTTTATAAAATTTTGTTATGGCCAAATAGGTTTATTGGATAAACTTGTGACATGTTATGCTTCAGTAGTCATGAACACACACTTGGTAGAAATTTTTAAAAAATTTAACACATGGTAAATTCTTGCATGCATGCATTCATATTATTTTTGGTTGTATTTAAATGTGAGTAATTGTATGTTTTGATTTCTTGTGTAGATTTTGATTGTGATTGTGATTGTGAAGAGTGCTACTCCCCACACTACCAAGGCAAGTGATATTTGCATGAATATATTTGTCCTATGTTTTGAACTAGCATTAGATATTTTTATATATTATTGCATAATATTTTGTCTAATGAAAAAGGTGGGAAATCCTATGTAGACCAGAGAATTACTAAGGAATTATCCTAAGATAAGTTGCCATACTTTGCTTAGCCTAGCTTATAGCAAAACAAGGGTTGGTGAAAACTACACTTTCAATGAAGAAAATACTTCTAAGTCATGAGACTTATACTTTCTAAATAAAACCACTAAGCCAGATGAACCTCCGAGGTGGAATGGAAATTATGGGTGATGTTGAGTGGTTACACAAGGCCATGGACTTGGGTTGTGTATCTCACTTGTGGAATGCCACCCAGGCACAAAGGGATTTGGAGGCCAAGTGTTGAGAAAGCTTACAGTGCAACCACTTGGCAATATGGGCTCTGCCTTGATCATATAGGTAGCTAGAACTTAGTCATTTGGACAGTTGGTGGTAGATGGTATGATAGGATGGAGCGCGTCCATTTGACTAAGGAAAGGCTTCTGAAAGGTCCTGTCTTGGGAAACCAAGTCTGGTGGGGAAAGTGCACAACCTCTACAGATGGAAAACCTAAGTACTTAGCCTTGTCCAAGGAAATGGACATTTTGAGCATCAAGACATGGAAGCTACAAGAATCTCATCACTCCAACTTCTAAGTAAAAATTTGTGGGTGAACAAGGGTGAAGGACCCCAATGTCTATTGGTGGTTTCCTTGGGAATGTTTTGACAAAGAAAAACTTAGTGATTTTAACTAATAGGAAAAGTTTATTTTCAAGCAAAGCAAGCCAAGCTACACTAGCCAAAATGCATATAGTAATATAGTCCACTTAAAATATACTAAGGTATCACTTGCCAATACTATTCCAAAGTATTGACCCTCTGTGGCTGTAACTTGTGATGTTGCAGGTTACTCCGATGATGATTAGGAGTCATGAGTCTACACTCAACATGTTTGCCTGTGGCACATGAAGATGAAGACTTGTGTTTATTTACTTATTCCTAAAAACTCTTGTATTAGGCCTATGGCCCTGAGATGTAAAAGACTATGTTTAATCTCTGGAATGAATGTAATAAACGACCTTTGTATCTGTGTACTTCATCTTAAACTGTGGATGCTAGCATTGATCCAGGGACTAGCATTGCAATCACAGGGATCCTATCCTTTATAAAAGGAGGGGTCTAACAACAACTATCATCATATGTTTCCTGAATACAGTGATACTGCAATGGAAGACAATGGAGAGGAAAAAGGTGAAGAACGGGCATCAGATGAGCCGGCTGATGAACTTGGTAGGGTCATTTCTGATGCAAAGCGAGACTGTGAAACAGAAAATGAGAAGTTGAAGTTAGAGGGCATGTTAGAAGATCACAAGAAATTCTTGTACCCAAATTGTGAAGATGGCAGCACAAAGCTCGGTACCACACTGGAATTGTTGCGATGGAAGGCAGAGTGTGGTCTAACTGACTCCTCATTTGAAAAGATGTGAAAATAATGAAGTCAAGTTTCCAAAACATAACGAACTTCCCGAGAGTACCTACGAAGCAAAGAAGACTCTCTCTCCTGGGATTAGATGTGCAAAAGATACATGCATGCATTAATGATCGCATCCTCTACCATGTAAGGAGTATGAGAATTTAGATAAATGCCGGTGCAACGCTGCGGTATAAGATCGAAGAGATGACCTGGTGATGTTGAGGAGAGCCCCTCGGGAAGAGGGTTCTGCTAAGGTTATGTGGTATGCTCCTATAATACCAAGGTTGAAACACATGTTCGTAAACAAAGAGCATGCCAAAGTTGTTGCGATGGCACAAAGAAGACCGTAAGAAAGACGGGAGTTGAGACACCTGGCGATGGGTCACGGTGGAGAAAAATCGAGAGAGACTTCCCGGACTTTGCGGTGTGACGCAAGGAACTTATGGTTTGGTCTAAGTACGGATGGCATGAATCCTTTTGGGGAGCAGAGCTGCAACACAAAGACACTGCCCGTGACTCTATGTATCTACAACCTGCCTCCTTGGTTGTGCATGAAGAGTAAGTTCATTATGATGCGAGCTCATCCAAGGCCCAAGCAACCGGCAACGACATTGATGTGTACCTTAGGCCATTAGTTGAAGAACTCTTACGGTTGTGGGGCAAACCAGGTGTACGACGTGGGATGAGAACAAATAGGAGCCATTTAATCTACGAGGGTTGTTATTCAGAACCATCAATGATTGGTGCGCTCTTAGTAACCTTCGTGATGCACAAACAAAGGATATAAGGCATGCACCCACTGTTTAGATAAGACCGAAGGTACATATTTGCATAAATGCAAGAAGGTTGTGTACCTAGCGAATCGATGATTTCTTCCGACCAATCATCCCGTAAGAAAGAAAGGCAAGCATTTCAAAGGTGAGGCGGATCACCGGAAGAAGCCTGAACTCCCTGCTGGTGATGATGTATTTGGTATGGTCAAGGACATAGAAGTAATCTTTGGAAAGGGTCCCGACGGTCAATCAGTTCCGAACGACGTCGCTACAGGACACGCACCCATGTGGAATAAGAAATCTATATTTTGGGAGCTGCCATATTGGAAAGTCCTGCGTGTCCGCTCTTCAATCGACGTGATGCACGTGACGAATAATCTCAGCGTGAACCTGCTAGGATTCCTAGGCGTGTATGGGAAGACAAAAGATACACACAAGCACGGAGGACCAACAAATTATGAAAGACCCAAAGAACATGCATACAGATAACAAAGACGGATAAAGGCGTCACTTAAGTCGTACACTATGCTCTTACCAAAGCAGAGAAGGAAATCTTTTTGAAGTCCTTTACAAGTATCAAGGTGCCGGGCTTCTCATCTAATATAAAGGGATAATAAATATGGCGGATAAAAGTTCCAAAACCGAAGTCTCATGATCACACGTGATTATGACGCATTGCTTCCGATTGCATTGAGGGGCTTCTACCGAAAATGTTCGAGTACCCATTGTGAAGCTGTGCATTCCTCAATGCAATATCTCGAGGTAATCAATCCGGATATTACGCCAAGGTTACATAAGGATGTGGTACAATGTCTTGTTAGTTTTGAATTGGTGTTCCCACCATCCTTCTTCAATATTATGACGCATCTCCTGGTTCATCTAGTGGAAGAGATTGCCATTCTCGGTCCGGTATTTCTGCACAATATGTTCCCCTTTGAGAGGTTCATGGGAGTCTTAAACAAATATGTTCATAACCGTGCTAGACCAGAAGGAAGCATCTCCAAGGGATATGGAACAGAGGAGGTCATTGAGTTTTGTGTTGACTTTATTCCTGACCTTAAGCCGATTGGTGTTTCTGACTCGCGGCATGAGGGAAGACTAAGTGGAAAAGGCACGCTGGGAAAGAAAGCAATGATATGTAGGGACGGGGATTCTTTCACTAAAGCACACTACACAGTTCTACATAATTCCACCTTGGCAGCTCCGTATATCGAGGAACACAAGAATATTGTACGCTCCAAAAACATAAGGAATGACATATGCCAAGAAGTTCATGCTCATATTATGTAACTCTAGTTCATGTCTTTCGCGGTTTGTGGCTTGACCGAAGGATATCTTTCGCGGTTTGTGGCCTTTAGTCCCGGTTTTGTAGTCTCGGTTTTTAATATTAATAAATGTCTTGAGTGTTAGTCCCATTTTGTGGCTGGACCGGGAGTGCCTCTATGACCAATTTCTTGGAGATGCCGGAGGACTGGGCTCCGTTGGCATCTCCCTGAAACTGGTCGTAGTGGTGTCCCTGCTCTCGAAAACCATCTTGCAGCTTGTAACTTCACTAACTAGATCAATACGCCTCGGAGCTAACTAATTTCACATATTAGGGAGTGCCTCTATGACCAGTTTTTCAGAGATGCCGGAGGACTGGGCTCCGTCGGCATCTCCTCGACTGGCGCAGATGGTGTCCTGCTCTCGAAAACCATCTTGCAGCTTGTAACTTCACTAACTAGATCAATACGCCTCGGAGCTAACTAATTTCACATATTAGGAGTGCCTCTATGACCGATTTCTCGGAGATCTTGGGAGGCCAGGCTCCGTCGGCAACTCGAATCAGGCCGTAGTGGTGTCCCTGCTCTCTAAAACCATCTTGGAGATGCCTCAAACTGGCTGGAGGACTGGACTCACAAGGATGCATATTTATAGTACAAGCATCTCGGCATAATGTCGACACTCACGACATAATGTCGACACTCACCCCTATTATTAGTGCAGACTCATATTTAGTCCCGGTTGGTGTCTCCAACCGGGACTAAAGGTTCATCTTTAGTCCTGGTTGGTGACACCATCCGGGACAAGGTACAAGCCACACGACATAATGTCGACACTCACCCCTATTATTAGTGTTGTGCCGCCCACTGCCATAATCCCTTGATCGCGGTTGGTTTCGCCAACCGATACTAAATATGAACCCTCTCTTTATATAGGCATTTCCCTCTATTTATTAGGTAACAGTTAAGACATTTATTAATATTAAAAACCGGGACAAATCGGGACTAGCTAACACTCGTGCCTAAAGCGCCCTTTAGTTATAATCATGCCTAGTCCTATAGTACGCAGCTTGAGGTCTTCATCGTCGTCATCATCATCGCTATCGTCACCGCCACTCAGGATCCTCGGCCCATCCATGGCATATACCGAGGCCATTCCAGCCTCGGATTCACGGCGGGTGGGAGAGGGTCTCTGGAAGACGATGCCGCTTCACGGGACAGTGTGGGCCTGGCGGGTGGACTCGTGGGCACCGTGGCGAGATGGTCTCCCGGTGATGTAGCGCATCACTTAGATGATAATGCAGTTCTCCACCACGCACGACGGCCGACTTCGTTGTGGTTCACCGGTGGGGCCATCACCCTCGTACTGGCGAGCTCCCTTTCCGCCTATTAGCGAAGAAGGCATTCCAGTGTCATAGTTGTCGGGATCCCACTGGGATCCATCCGCTGCTCGGCGTGAGCTCGTGGTAGAAGTGGTTTGTGTGATGGCGTCTCACGGAACCTTGAGGGACAGGAGGGCAGAACCCCTCGGCCTCGGCATCCAAGGCCGGCGAGCGGCGTACCCGGTGGACAAGGGTAGTTGGGCGCCTGACCTCGGTCTCCTCGAGGGTCAGAATGGCCCGGTAGGCGTTGTCCATTGTTCTAAGAGAGGAAGGTGTGGATGTGTGGATAGCCATGACACGATCACCCTAAATATAGAGGGAAAGGGCGGGAAAACTTGGCGTGAAGCTTTGGGAAATGGCGGGAAATATCTTTAGTCTCGGTTAGTGACTACATCCGGGACTAAAAGCTCTAGTAGAAAGGAAAGGGCGGGAAAACTTGGCGGGAAGAGGTGGGAAATGGCGGAAAATATTTTTAGTCCCGGTTTGTGACTACATCCGGGACTAAATGTCTTGAACAATGATCATGTTTGAAAAACATTCACAAAATGACCTATCATGTTCGAGGTTTCATGGCTTCGGTCCAAATGACCGATGTTATGTCTTGAATCACGGCATAGTTTGTGATGTTGTGCCCATATTATGCATGTGTGTGGACATTGGTATGGAGAACAATGTTGCGGGAGGAAGTTTTCCTTTTGTCGCACGGAAAAGCCCTTTTCCATTTTCCGAGCCAAAAAATGGGTCATTTTGTGAAGTAACCACCAAAATGCCGTTTCAGAATGCTACCGTCCTATTTTCCTAAAATACTAGACCACCTTACATGGACTATATCCCAACCGGTACATCTCAAACCTTTTCGTCCATCCGGGTAAAAGGACAAATGTCTGCCGAATCGGTAGGAAGTGGGTCGGTTTGTACTACAGTACATGATCTACCGTGATTTTTGAAAAATCATTTTTAGACTCGCAATATGTGGTTTCTTCAGAGATCCAATGCAAGTTCTAACAATGCCCGTCCCCTATCTTCATGCACACCGGTTCGACCATAGTTAGAAATTCAGATAATTCAAAACGGGCATAAGAAATTCAAAAAAAATCCTAGCAATGAAAATCTTTCGCGTGGTGTCATATTATGTTACATAGTTGAAAGGAAAAATACCAGACTTGGTATATTGATCATGTTTCGAAAAAACCTTCACAAAATGACCTATCATGTTCGAGGTTTCATGGCTTTCGGTCCAAATGACCGATGTTATGTGCTGAATCACGGCATAGTTTGTGATGTTGTGCCCATATTATGCATGTGTGTGGACATTGGTATGGAGAACAATGTTGCAGGAGGAAGTTTTCCTTTTGTCGCATACGGAAAAGCCCTGTTCCATTTTCCGAGCGCAAAAATGGGTCGTTTTGTGAAGTAACCACCAAAATGCCGTTTCAGAATGCTACCGTCCTATTTTCCTAAAATACTAGACCACCTTACATGGACTATATCCCAACCGGTACATCTCAAACCTTTTCGTCCATCCCGGGTAAAAAGGACAAATGTCTGCCGAATCGGGAGGAAGTGGGTCCGGTTTGTACTACAGGTACATGATCTATCGCCCGTGATTTTTTGAAAAAATCATTTTTAGACTCGCAATATGTGGTTTCTTCAGAGATCCAATGCAAGTTCTAACAATGCCCGTCCCCTATCTTCATGCACACCGGTTCGACCATAGTTAGAAAGGTTACATTAATTATTTTTTAAATATAGAATATGTTTTTGAATTATTTATTCAAATCCATACACTTCTTATGTTTAAAGTTTTTCTAAATTCCAAATTGATATTAAAAATATATAAGTTAATTCATTTTTAATTGTAAATGGTTCATATTTTAAATGGTTACATTAATTATTTTTTAAAACAGAAAATGTTTTTGAATTATTTATTTAAATCCAAACACTTTTTATGTTTAAAATTTTTCTAAATTCCAAATTAATATTCAAAAATATAAGTTAATTCATTTTAAAAGGTTACATTAATTATTTTTTAAAAATAGAATATGTTTTTTAATTATTTATTCAAATCCATACACTTCTTATGTTTAAAGTTTTTCTAAATTCCAAATTGATATTAAAAAATATAAGTTAATTCATTTTTAATTGTAAATGGTTCATATTTTAAATGGTTACATTAATTATTTTTTAAAACAGAAAATGTTTTTGAATTATTTATTTAAATCCAAACACTTTTTATGTTTAAATTTTTCTAAATTCCAAATTAATATTCAAAAATATAAGTTAATTCATTTTAAAGGTTACATTAATTATTTTTAAAAATAGATTATGTTTTTGAATTATTTATTCAAATCCATACACTTCTTATGTTTAAAGTTTTCTAAATTCCAAATTGATATTAAAAAATATAAGTTAATTCATTTTAATTGTAAATGGTTCATATTTTAAATGGTTACATTAATTATTTTTAAAAGCAGAAAATGGTTTTGAATTATTTATTCAAATCCAAACACTTTTATGTTTAAATTTTTCTAAATTCCAAATTAATTATCATTTAAAAACAATACAAATTTAAACCCCAAAATAAAAAATAAAGAGAACAGAGAAAATACGAAATTTTTTGAAAGCAGAATATGTCGGTTGGAGCCACCAACGGGACTAAAGTGCCTCTACCAACCCTTGGTCTGCTGAAAATATTGGAGTATAGGTCGGTTGGTGGCTCCAACTGACGTGTGATTTAGTCGGTTGGAGCCACCAACCGGACAAAAGGCCCTTCTTTTATAATGGCTCGCCTCTTCTTCTTCCCCATCTCACTTCTACGCTTCATCGACGCCTTGAGACGCCGCCTTGACGCCAGCAGCCGAGCTCGAAACTCATGCCTTTTGACCGCCACGAGCTCCGCCTCGTTCTCTATCTCCCCGCAAAAGGAATCGAAGAGGGGCATCGGCAACCGTCGCCATCGACGCCATCCTTCCGCCGGTGAGACCTATCCTTCCTCCGCCCTACTTTGGCCACCAAGGTCTCATACAGGACCTAGCGCACCCCACTGATGCCCTGTGTTGCTTGCTCGAGCCCCAGATACTCGACATCGTCTTAAATGCATGGCCAGCCCAGCGCAACTCCGGCGAGGAATCTAGGACGAACAGGAGCACCCCTTCCTCAACCGCAACCACCACTTAGCCCACCTCGACCACCGCAACCACTCGTAATAGTCCATGTTCCCCTTACCCCTCTGGAATCGCCGGAGCACCACCCTCCCGACGCGTCGCAGCAGTGAGCGAGCTCCTTGCCGGTCGTGGTGACGTGGTGCCCAAGGTTGGTCCCACTGCCAGCCTCGGAGGCTAGGTGCCTCTGCGTGCAGGTTAGAAGTGGCCTGCAGTCCACCGTCAACCCCCAGTCTAGGTCCCACTTTGCTGTGGTGAGGTGGCCACAGGCCCTCATCGACCACTGTGGCTAGCAATGGGCTCGGTGTAAAAATGTTTTCTTTTGTTTAAATTTAGAAATGGTTTAATTAAATCCAAATTGATATAATATTGTAAATTCAATAATTAATTATTTATAACTTAGAAAAATACAAATAATATATCAAAATGTTGGAAAAATTAGATCTAACTATTTAACCTATAATCATGCATTGTTCAACAACTTTCAAGACAAGTTTAATTAGAAAACAAAATCAACCCTCTCATATACTCCGGAGTTTCACGAGTTAGGGTTTTCACCCCTCGGAACCCGTTTAAATTCTTGAGCATGTCTTTGGGTTACTTTTTAATACAAATTAACTTGTTATATCATCATCCTTGTTTAATCATTGCATCTATGCCATGTTGATTGTTCCTCTCTTTACGGCGTCCGGTGTAAAAAACTATTTGCCTTTTTTTAATTCCGTAAAATGATTTAAACTTGTAAATTCAATAACTTATTGTTTATAAGTCGAAAAATATGAATAATATATCAAAATGTTCGAAAATGAAACCTATCTATCTAAGCTATAATCATGCATTGTTCAACAACTTAAATTACAAGTTTAATTAGAATAACAAATCCACCCCTCATGTGTTAGGAGTTTCTCCGAGTTAGGGTTTTCACCCCCGATTAAATCGTCGAGCATTTCTTAGGTTACATTCCAATGCAAATTAACTTGTTATATCATCATACTTGCTTGAGCATTGCATCGATGCCATGGGTTCGACGATGTGCCTATCTACTACGGTTTCCCTTTCTCTTCATTTTTTATTATGTGTATGTATATATTAGGGTTTCTCGAATTAGGGTTTATATCTCTCAACACCGCGTACTTAACTTTCTCCTTTAGCCGCTTTGACTTATTCGTTTTCCACCTATGCGAAAATATGGACCCACACGCCGAGACGAAGAAAAGGAAGAGTTGATCCAAGGTGTGATCCGTGGGGAAGATAATTTAGACGTATCAACGTTTACGAAAAACTCGGTGAGGTGATCCTCTTTTACCGGAGTAGACAACTTGTTTGAGGTTGAAGGTGTTGCCTTCCGAGGAGAAGGCGATGCCTTGTGTAATCGAGAAGACGCTCGGCAAGGTGCATGTAATATAAATCAATTCATTAATTAATCATCTGCTATCTATATAGAAATAGTAACGACGATCTTTCTTCTTTTAGCCCTCGGATCGAAGGAATCTCTTGAAAAGCGACGAGGCCCAACCAAAAGTTGCAAGACCATGAGAGGTTCAGATCGAAGATGTCATTGTAGTCGGGCAAGAGCGACTCGAAGTTGTCGCAACCAAATTTGTGGCACAATGCGGATTAATCGTTAGGGACTTAATCCCGATCACCATTAGAAATTGGAATAGGCCTGCTAATGCGGATGAAGAGGGAACATGTTTATTTGTCCCTTACCACGCCAAATATTTACTGTGGAAGAGGCTCATGGTTAATTTCAAACTACCGAAGATAGAGCTGGATCCAAATGCGGAGGATCCAGTTGAGGACGCCTTACAACATGGGAGAGCCATGGAGGCTAAGGTCAGGGAGTGGGCTTTGAAGAAGATGGCCCAGTGTTTCACCAACTGGAAGAAAAGATTGCACCTTGACTATGTCGTGAAAATAAAGACTCCCGATTTCAAGAATATTCAGTTTGAGAAGATAAAACCATTCTGGGATGAGTTTGTGGAATACAAGAAATCAGAAAAAGCTAAGAAAATGTCTGAAACGAATAAGCTGAATGCTGCTAAGAAGAAGTATCACCATACTATGGGGCAAGGTGGCTACAAGGTTGGCATTCCTAAGTGGGAGAAACTTGAGCAGGAACTGCGTGATAAAAATATCACCCCAGAGACAGACGATTGGGTAGAACGTGCAAGGAATTGGTTTTACGGGCATGGGGCACGTTGGACTCGGAAGGGAGGTGTATATATAACATACGACATAAAGAAGACCCCTTGCCAATCGAGAGGATGAGAAAAGCAGTAAAAGGCATTAAAGATGGGGACTTCATTCCGATAGAGAATGATGAGCTCACACTCGCCCTTGGAAATAAGGAACATGATGGACGAACACGAGGCACAATAGGCTCCCAATCATGGAGGACTGGGTTTCAAGAGAGGAAGAAATATCGATAGAAGCGTCGGAGGAGTAAGGACAGGCGGCGGTTGAAGCGAAAGTCGAGAAAGAGCGAATGCGTTTAATTGAAGAACGATTAAAGCAACAACAATATGAAATTAACACACTTAAAGAGCAAAAGTACTACGGCGCCCCATCTCGCCTGACACCGCATTCGATGCTACCGCCTATCGAATAATCGAAGATGTGGCTTCCACCGAGGTCCCGGGTGATGACAATGGCGATGACGATGATGCACCGACGATGGCTCCTATTGGCTACCCAGTGGATGATATCACGAGATGACACCGCGAGCTACATGTCAAAGTTGTGAACATATCAATGAAGGTGGCGGTCGGCTATGCCTTACCAATTGGACCCACACCAACTTACCACCGTCGTCCGGTTCGGAGGGCTACGCTGTTGTCGGCGTGGATGAAATCATGCCCACCTTTGAGGTTTTGGATCTTCACTACCTGGCTGGTGAAGGGGATGTGATCGCTGGTGACGCAAAAGGTCACCATTCTATGGCGAAGGATTGTATCGTGCTTCAAATCACACGCCAAGGCCATCTTCGCCGCCACCTCACCCGTCTCCGGCGAAATTAAATGCCGCCGGCAGTCTTCGTCGCCTCACCGGCTCCGCCACCTCACCAATCTTGATGCAGCCATCGCCCGGGAGCCATCGTCGGTGCCTCGGGATAAAAGCGTAAGCGTCATCGCTACCGTCGTCGTGGCGATCGCGAAACGTAAACAAGAGCCTCTTCCAAAAGTACCACGGTTCCTCCCAAGAGAGCTTATGGCTTGAAGAGGAGGCTGCGGCGATCGTTGATGCACGGAAGCTGCTTTTTTAAGCTAAGCCGACGAAGAGCCAGAGTTCCCAGACCAAAGAAGAAAACCCAAAGTGTTGAAAATGCTAAAGACTCTTCATCAACCCGAGCCAAAGCTGTCATCGGACTATGAGCGTTCTAATCTCAAGTCACATGCACAAAAGCCTCGAAGAAGATCTTGATGCAAGGAAATCTGTTGCCCAGCTCGGAGAACAAGCAAAAGACTTGCGCCCCTCTCAAG
Organism: Avena longiglumis; assembly: GCA_030063025.1. NCBI lineage: Eukaryota > Viridiplantae > Streptophyta > Magnoliopsida > Poales > Poaceae > Avena > Avena longiglumis. The sequence goes on from CP125979.1 coordinate 95,225,915, forward strand.
GTGATTTCTCAAACCAATGTGGGTCGAGCAAATATGGGGCAAGAGCGTATGATCCGTAGGTAGTTGCACTGTCTGGAGAAGTTGCTGCTCAAGGTATGAGTATTGCCCAAGACTTATCCCAGATTAGAGTTCTTCCCGTGAGTGAAGTAGCATACCAATACCATCTGAAAACCTCTCGTCAAACTCGAGGAGGTAAACAATCTTCCAACAAAATGCTAAGATTGCATAACTGGTACATGCATGCCACAAGGGCCGGGCTAGCTGGATAGTCTTGAGGGTTACAAAAAGCATCATGGGAAAGATAAGGATGACATGATATCCATTGAATTTGATGAACTATTTCAATTATTCAATCAAGACTCCTTGGACAAATCGATCATGAGTGCCTATTGTGCTAAGTACTAATTCTGTAATTAATTTAGTCTCCATCTATAATATTTTGTTTATTGCATGTATATAATCATACTTTAATATGCGTAATGAAGATTATCGAATGCGTGGAGGACAAATCTATGACATTGGCTTCATTGACCCATATTGGGTTCATGAAGCTAATCTCAAAATAAGCCCCAGGATACGGAGGATAATATAGTACACGCGTTAAGGTTTCAAGAAACCAAAAGGAAATACTATTTCCTTACAACTTCTAGTGAGTGTTATTGTCTTGTATACACTTTCTATTTAAACACTCGATGTTAAGTATATAATTGATTAGTTACGCATTCAGTACCACTATATTACATTAATCATTCAACTTGATAAAGGCGTGTACTAGTCATGGACTCGAAACATAAACCCCTTGATACGTGGAAGGACATGCGATACTTCTCCAGGTAATTCTAATCATTACGACACTATATATCGGCGTTAAGTGAATTTTATGATATCAAGTACTTAATAACTTATTTTATTCGTTTTCTCCGGCGCTTGGAAGCAGTTCACCAAGAAGGCTAGGGGTGTTTGGAAAGAGGAGCTTACATTTCAACCACTAGATGTAAGCACCACTAGCTATATCCGCATCTCTTTGATTCTAGTTTTGATACGATTATTATCATGCTTGATTATTATTTTGATTGAACTGTTGTCGTAAAGTGCCACGCAGGACCGTGTAACAATCTATGTGGATACTATGTATGCGAGTTCATCCGCAGACGTGCGATGAGAAGGGCGAAATTTAGAGCAACTCACGTCGTAAACAATTTCTATAGTTTTTAATTACAATAAAATTGTGTTTAGTTTCATATTCATATAGGTGACTCCTTTTTAAATCGGATCGAGCGTCTACGGACGGTCTTACGCCAAAGGATCGCATACGAGCAATACAGAGGAATTGGCGGGATTCTTGGATGCGTAAGTCCTAAACACACAAGGGAATACTACTCGGTGTGTATAGACAATAGGAATTGTAAAATAGCAACTTTCAAGAAATTGGCGGTAGCATCGAATAGCAACTTTTGTATGTAGTGCATGAACTCGATCCGTGTATTGAATGTAAAATGTTGTCATGATGATCTTGTGTAATATAAGGTTCCTTCATTGATAAGTGCAAAACACTAAATAAACAATAAAACAACCTAAATGAATTCTCGCGGCACAAAAGTGGCGAAAATCTTGCGGCAACAAAATGTGCCAAAATGAATTCTCTGCCGCGGCAGAGAAATGGGCCAAATCTCTGCCGCGGAAGCAGGTTATTAGTCCCGGTTCGTGTTACGAACCAGGACTAATGCTCCACACCCCCTCGCGCTCTGATGCCGCCACGTGTGCCCCATTTGTCCCGGTTGGTGGGGCAACCTGGACTAATGGTTAGAGCTTTAGTCCCGATTGCCCCGTCCCGGTTGGGCAACCGGTACTAATGGCCCTTACCAACCGGGACACATGGGCCCTTTTCTACCAGTGCATGGAAAACAAAAAATTTCTACCGCATGCACACAAACAAGCCAAGATCTATCTACTAGATTGTAGCAACGAGTCGATAGAGGAACTCACCCTCGAAGATTCCAAAGCGGTTAACAAGAGAAGATTCTCGTGGGTGATGTAGTCGTACACTTGCCGATCTCAAGATCGCGTAGACGATCCTTCCGGCGTTCCTGGCGCTTCGCTTGATCGGTCTGCGTTCGGTACTCGATGAAGACCTTCCTCTCCCTTGTTCTAGCAGGCAACAGAGGTTGTAGCACTCTCCTCGAGATTCTGGCAGCACGATGGCGTGGTACCGGAAGTAGAGGGGAGATCTCGCAGGGCTTCGCCTTAAGCCGGAGCGAGTATGGTGGACTATGAGAGAGGCCTTGGCGATCTACGGTTTAGAGGCACCAAGGAGAGAGGGCTAGGCCGGCGGCTAGGGCAAGGGGAGGGCCCCAACTCGGCGGCTAGGAGGAAACCCTAGGGCGGCGGCGACTTGGCGGCCGGCGTCTAGGGTTAGGGTTTGGTGGGGCAAGGTGTGTTTCTAAAGGGGCAGCCATGCCCCTCCTTTTATAGGTGGGAGGGCACGACCAAGGGTAAGGGAGTACTCCCCCAAGTCGGCCTCCTTGGCCGGCGGTGGAGGGAGAGGAACCCCTCCCCAAGTAGGTTTCCTACTCTCCCTCCACCAAGCAAACTTGTCGTTTGACTTTTCAAATTGGCGTTTGACTTTTCAAACTAGGATTTGATTTATCCCTTTATTTTGCTCAGCGATGACACCTAGTACATGATGCAACCGTTCCAACTTGTTATGACACATTCATGCACTCTTCCCCTCCGGAGTGCCGGACCTTCCGGACCCTTCTAGAACATTCCCGATGAAAACACCGGAATCATTCTCCAACTTCGAAACAGGACTTTCCTTATATGAATCTTATTCTCCGGACCATTCCGAATCTCCTCGTGATACCCCGGATCCCATCTGAGACTCCGAACTACATTCGGTCTCTTACTCATCATTCCATAACTACTCAACAACATCGAATCCTTAAGTGTGTCTCCCTACGGTTCGTGAATTATGCGGACATGATCGAGACACTTCTCCGAACAATAACCAATAGAGGAATCTGGAAATTCATATGGCTCCCACATATTTATATGATTACTTTGAGATCGAATGAACCACTTACATACGATACCAATTTCCCTTTGTCTCACGATAGTTTACTTATCCGAGGTTTTGATCGTTGGTATCTCTGCATACCTAGTTCAACCTCGTTATCGATAAGTACTATTTTATCGTTCCCATGATATGTGATCCCTTGTGAGCCAGTCACATGCTTGCAAGCTAATTGGATGACATTCCACCGAGAGGGACCAGAGTATATCTATCTGTCATATGGATGGACAAATCCCACTCTTGATCCATGTGTCTCAACCCATACTTTCCGAACACTCAATGCCACCTTTATAGCCACCCAGTTATGGTGTGGTGTTTGATGTCATCAAAGCATCCTTCCGGTGATGGTGATTAACATAATCTCATGGTCGAAGGAATTAGGTTACTATGTATCAAAAAGCTTATAGCAAATGAACTATATTAAATGACTTGATCTTTATGCTATGCTTAACTATAGGAGTATGTCCATCATATCATTCTCCTAGTGATATGACCCTGTTGTTAATAACATCTCTATGTTCATGATCAGGAAACCATGATCATATATTAACCAACAAGCTAGTTTAACAAGAGGCTTTACTAGGGACTCTTTTATGTTTACAAATCACACAAGTATTAATGTTTCCGATTAATACAATTATAGCATGGTATGTAAACATTTATCATAAGCATGAAGATATGATAATAACCACTTTATTATTGCCTCTTGGGAATATATCCAACACATTCACATACCAACTTCGTCAACTTTTAAAGATTTTTAGTTGTCCAACTAGAATTCCAGTGAATACTATAACTTACCATGATGGCCGGATGTTATCCAAGTATCGTGTGAGTATCCAACTCCCTGAGGAGCTTGGATTATATCATGATCTACCTATAGGTGAAGGTAGGAGTCACTTAGCAGCATATCATGTTGCTGTTGTGGAGGCGATACCTAATATCTGGGAGCATAAAGCCAAGGAGTTAGAAGGTAGCACATTCTCTGTGATACCTCATGATTCTATAGACTCGGAGCCTCTACCGGATCATCTTACTTTGGTTAAGAAGCATCCTAAGTTAGCTTCCAAGTTTATGGATAGATACCGAACACTCGTTGCATCTTTTTATAAGACACATCAAGTGATTGTCGGAGATAAAAATGACATGTTAGAGGATCTAACTGATTCGGAAAGGAGAAAGCAGTTAGCATTCCAGTTGGAGAATGAAGCAAGTAGTAGTGCAAAACCTATCTTTAAGGATATACCTATAGATCCTGAATCTTTTATACCATATCCTTATTCACCAAATCCTGAACCTACACATGATCCTACTATAGATATGAGGTATGCAGCACCACAGGGTTCAGAGGATGATTCTGATTCAGAATTTCCTATTGAGAATTCTGATGATTGGAGACGGGGATCATATGAAGGATCTCATGAACACCAGATGTCCACATATGGTTATGACAGAAATGTTGGACAATCTAGTTGGATGGGTGCAAGAATTAACCCTAGTAAAAGTAGTAGAAATTCCATGTCGGTAGATACTCAGGATGAAGAAGAAGATCCTGAGGAGAGAGTGTTTGAATCATCAACATCTTCTCCAAACCTAGGGAATATACATTATCCAGTGTTTAACTATCTTGCCCAAAGGAGCACCTGGGAAGCAGCAGGATCTGCGTATCCTGTTGATAACTCAAGGAATGAATCTCAGGAGATGCAAGCGGGAGATAATGTTGAATATGTTTCTGAAGACTTTTCAGCTAAGCTGGAGGGAGTCAATGCACTCAGGTTGAGTAATGACTCAAGTCCTGACACTTCATATACTGAGTATGTTCCTTCTGGAAGGCCATTTGTTTCACAAACTGTGCGACGAACGACACGTCATCACGGTTGGAAATCAGGCATGTATGTACTACTAGAGGGAGGCAACTAGTTAGCGATATCAAGTACCGTGTATTGTACTCCAAGGAAATAAGATAGTTAGATAAATAAGGTAGTGTCGTGATTATACCTATATGGTATATGTTGTAATGACTTTGTATTATTATGATATTATGTATAATATGTGAAATGCATATTTGGATTTTCTTTGGATCTTCATTGGGTGACTAGTTATGTGCGTAAAGTCGAGCTCAGAACACATGTGCATGATGTAATTATGAGTATTCGCTTTATGTTGCAGGACTAGAGGGTCATGGATACGGGTGTAGAGATCGAAACTGAGCAGCAGAGGATGGAACGAGAGGCCAAGGAGAAGGCAGATGCAGATGCAGCAAATCAGGGAGCATTGCCACCACCACCACCAATGAAGTCGTTAATGGAGCAGAACTTTATGCAGTGTATGCAAATGATGCAAGAGACCCAGAACAAGTTCATGGAGGAGTTGCTGGGACGATCAAATTAGAGGGCACCTGAAGGTGGAGGAGTGAGTCTATCTGATTTCCAGAATGCAAGGCCGCTACCTTTTGCATCAGCTCCTAAACCAATGGATGCGGAAGATTGGCTAGTAGATACAGAAAGAAAGCTGAAGACTGTAGGTTGCAATGATGAGGAGAAATTGCGGTATGCAACTCATCTTCTGACAGGACCTGCAGCATCTTGGTGGGAAAATCAGTTGGCCATGCAACAACCAGGAAGGTAGTACACCTAGGAAGAGTTTAAACAGAGATTCTGTGAATATCATGTTCCGGAGAGTGTTATGGAATTAAAGCGAAGAGAATTTGAAGAGCTGCAGCAGGGATATACTAGTGTTATGAAGTATATCCGGGAGTTTAGTCAACTATCTCGTTATGCTGAGGAAGAAGTTAACACGGAGGAAAAGAGGAAGAAGCGTTTCCTGCGTGGATTAAATCCATTTGTGAGGATGCAGTTGAGGTTGGCTAATAAGCAAACTTATCAGCAGTTGCTAGATGCAGCTATTACTTTCGAAGATGACTACAAGAATGTCCAAGAGGATAGAAGGAAGAGAGCTAAGAAGGAAACCAAGAGGATACAAGCAAGCAAGCCCAAGCCCAATCTGGAATTCAAACCAAGGAATAAGCCCTATAAAACAACAATTCCAATCGAAGTGCAAATCCAAATGCAAAGAATATTATATGCCACAATTGCAAACTCCTGTGGCATATATGCGAGGATTGCCCAAAACCAGTAATTGTATGTCACGCTTGTGGTCAGAGAGGTCACATCAAGCCCAATTGTCCAAGCAAACCACAAGGTGGTTGGCCGGCTCGAGATGGAAGGCAAGCCAGTGGAGGAAATGGACAACCCAATAAAGGAGGAAATAATGGCAAGAACAACAATGGCAAGAGGAACAGACCTACCGGGAAATTGAAATGTGCAACCCTCGAGGAGGTGGATAATTCGGAGCAAGCAGTGATAGGTACGCTCAATATCCTTACCAATCCCGGCAAAGTTCTATTTGATACTAGTGCAACTACTTCATTCATTTCTGAAGAATTCTGTGATAAGTTCGGGATTAGAAGGGCAACGTTAGAAAACCCTATGACCATAGTTACGGCAGGGGGAAATGTGATTGTACGCCACATCAAACAAGATCAGGTTATCTTGATCTGTGGTTGTACATACTTTGCAGACCTTTATGTGATTCCTTTGAAGGGAATTGCAGTAGTGCTGGGGATGGACTGGATGATGGAACATGGAGCTCAGATAAATTGTGAGGAGAAAACTGTCTCAATCAAAACTCCAAGTGGAGCAAGGATAGTTTACCAAGCAGATAAGCATAGTTATACCATGGTGGATCTGCAGCTGAACTCAATGAAAGAGGTCAAATTGGAAGATATTCCTATAGTAAATGAATTTCAAGATGTTTTTCCAGCAGAGCTACGGGGAATGCCACCAAACCGGGATATAGAGTTCACTATTGATCTAATTCCTGGTACGACACCAATAGCTCAAGCACCATATAAGATGGGACCCAAAGAGTTAAAAGAACTCAAAGAGCAAATTGATGAGTTAGCCAGAAAAGGATTTATTCAGGAAAGTGTATATCCATGGGGAACACCAGTAATCTTTGTGGATAAGAGAGATGGTGGAAGAAGGATGTGTGGAGATTATAGAAATGTGAACAACGTTACTATCAAGAATAAGTATCCTTTACCAAGGATCCAAGATTTGTTTGATCAAGTGAAAGGAGCGGGAGTATTTTCAAAGATCGACCTAAGATCGGGATACCATCAAATCAAAATCAAACCGGAAGATGTTCCAAAGACAACATTTGTCTCAAGATATGGACACCATGAGTATCTGGTAGTACCATTTGGTTTGACCAATGCACCTGCAATATTCATGAATTTGATGAACAAAATCTTCATGCCATATCTGGATAAGTTCGTCATAGTTTTTATTGATGATATTCTGATATATTCCAAGGATAAGGAAGAGCATGCTGATCATTTGAGAATAGCATTGCAGACACTAAGGGAACATAAACTTTATGCTAAGTTCAGTAAGTGTGAATTTTGGCTAGATGAGGTAGAATTCCTCGGCCATGTGATCAGTAAAGATGGAATTGCTATAAATCCATCTAAGGTTCAGTCAGTACTAGAGTGGACTTCACCGACCAATGTGAAGCAAATTCGAGGATTCTTAGGAATGGTTGGTTATTACCGGAGATTCATTGAACGTTCCTCCAAAATAGCAGGACCAATGACCAAATTGCTAAGAAAGAATACACCATTCAATTGGGATGAGAAGTGTGAAGCAAGTTTTCAGGAGTTGAAGACCAGGTTAACCACAACTCCAATTTTACCAGTTCCAGAAACATGAAAAGACTTCACAGTATACTATGATGCATCTAAAGAAGGTTTGGGTTGTGTGTTAATGCAAGATCGGAAAGTAATTTCTTATGGTTCAAGACAACTGAAACCACATGAAGTCAACTATCCAAATCATGATTTAGAGTTAGCAGCGGTAGTTTTTGCGCTAAAAGGATGGAGGCATTTTCTTTATGGAGACAGATATGAGTTATACATTGACCATAAAATTCTAAAATATTTCTTCACTCAAAAGGAATTGAATATGAGACAGAAGCGTTGGTTGGAACTAATCAAAGATTATGATTTAACAATCAACTATACTCCAGGTAAAGCAAATGTTGTAGCTGATGCTTTAAGCAGAAAGAGTGCAGATATTCAGCCTAGCAATCGGGAGCTACCAAAAGAGTTACAAATGGACTTGGAAAGATTAGAGCTTCAATTCATTAGAACAGAGGTTCTTGGAGGATTAGCTACTATGCAGGTAGTTGCAGAGCAGGACAGTGATCTTAAGCACGAAATTTTCAGACATCAAGCAGAAGATCCTTTTACTGCTAAGGAAATTCAGAGGATATCTCAAGGGTAAAAATCAGTTTTTCGCCTTGGAGATTATGAGTCTTTATAGTTTCGAGACCGTCTTTGTGTTCCAGATGTGACTGAGATTAGAGATGTCATACTCAGAGAAGCACATGAAACACCATATTGTATACATCCAGGAAGTACTAAGATGTATATGGATTTGAAAGAACTATTCTGGTGGAATAACATGAAAAGGGACATTGCTAAATATGTATCAGAATGCCATACTTGCCAAAGGGTGAAGGCTGAACATCAAAGTCCAGCAGGACCATTACAACCTTTGGAAATTCCCGAATGGAAGTGGGAAGAAATATGTATGGACTTCATCACAGGATTGCCCATGACACCTAAAAGGAAGGATATGATATGGGTAATTGTGGACAGACTCACTAAGAGTGCACATTTTATTCCGGTAAATCAGAAAGATAATGCCAAGAAGTTAGTAGAAGTTTACGTCAAAGAGATAGTAAGTAAACATGGAGTACCCAAAAAGATCATAATTGATAGGGGATTAGTGTTTACTTCAGCATTTTGGAAGCAATTGCATGAAGCACTTGGTTCCAAGTTAGATTTCAGCACAACATATCATCCTGAGACAGGAGGTCAAACTTAAAGAACAAATCAAATACTAGAAGACATGTTAAGAGCTTGTGCATTAGATTTTGGAGGTACATGGGAAGATCATCAACCATTGGCAGAATTTTCCTACAATAATAGCTATCAGAGTAGTTTGAAGACAGCTCCATATCAGATTCTGTATGGAAGGAAGTGTATATCACCAATATGTTGGTATGAGCCTGGAAGTAGCAAGGAGTTTGCACCAGACTATATCAAGGAAAGACAAGTTATCATTGATCAGATCAGGGATAGACTGAAAATAGCCCAGAGTAGGCAAAACAGTTATGTTGATCAAAGTCGAAGATCTTGGCATCCAAAAGTAGGAGATATGGTATATTTGAAAGTAAGTCCATTGAAAGGGGTGAAAAGGTTCGGAGTTAAAGGAACATTGAGTCCAAGATATATTGGACCATTCAAGATATTGAGTCAGAACAGAACTATAGCTTATGCTTTAGAGTTACCGTCAAGATTAGCTCAAGTGCATAATGTTTTCCATGTGTCACAACTTCGTAAATGTTTGAAAGTTTCGGATGATGCAATCACACATCGGGAGATAGAACTACAAGCAGACTTGACCTATGTTGAAAATCCCTGTAAAATTTTGGAAGAAAACTGGAAAATATTGAGGAATAGAGCAATCAAATATTGCAAAGTACAGTGGGTACATCACCCTGAAAAGGAATCCACGTGGGAGAAAGAAGAGGATTTAAGAAAAGCCTATCCAGAACTATTCAGGTATATCTCAACAAACTTTGGGACGAAGTTTAATTTAAGGGGGGAAGTCTGTAACATCCTAGCATTTAGGAACTAACGAAGGGTAGATTTAGGAATTTGAAATGTTGCATGCATTCATCTGTGAAAATGTGGATAAATTTTTTGCCAAATAAAAAACCTAAAGTGATCAAGGTTTCTTTCATGCTTTGAGGTTAGGTATAGACTTGAAGGATGATTGTTATAGACTTTGATATGATCTTGTGGATTAGAGTGTTTTGGGAAATGAGATTTGAATTTTTAAACTTGAGTGTTTAAATTATAATTCAAAAGAATTTTGAATAATGTTTGAGTATTTGATTTAATTAAGAGTTAACCAATAATAACTCAAAATTAATATAAAGAGAGCAATAAAGAATATGAATCTCCATTTCATAATTTTATTCAATAAATAAGTTACAAAAATGTAACTTATGAAAATCATCAACAATGTTTACAATAGCAAATAAATAAAGAATAATATTTCTTTATTGATAATAGTACAATCTTTATTACAAAAGAATAAAAATAAAGAGTACAAAAGAATAAATTAAAGATTACAATTAAATATGATAGTTATTACAAGAGACTAATCTATAAAGAAAAATAGAAACCTAAACTAAAGTTGATCTTCAAATCTGGTTCCTGCAAAATAAAATAAACTTAAAAGAAAAAGAAGGTTAGGATTAGAATTATTTTTACTCTCAGAAGTTGACAGTGAAGTGCACTGTTCACTTTTTCATCATTGAGTATATAAGGGGCAAGTTTCACCAATATGAAAGAATGTATCTTTCATAATTTTAAGCCATAAGTCAAATAACAACAAGGAGGGGCAAGTTTCACCAGCCAAGTAGAAGTAACCAGATGAAAGTAACTTCCAAAATTCAGAACATATCCACAACTGAGTAGCAGGCACACAAGCATCACACACACCAAACTGCATGGTGTGTGCTGTCAACACCACAACAGCACAACCAAACAAAACCATCAACACAGCCGTGGGAAATCAATCCCCGCACCATTCCATTTCTCTTACACACCAAGCACAACAACCAGCAGCTAAACCAAGCCAAAGCCAAGCTAGATCACACCAACCAAAGCCTAGGATCACATCACCAAGATGGTGACATAAGGAGGGGGTAGATCAGGTGGATAGCAAGACCAAGATCAAGCCATCAGGATCAGGAGATGATGGGCTAGATCAAGGACAAGCTAGGAACTGGAAATACCAGGGGAGCACCAGATCAAGCTACCACTAGCAACCACAACATCAAGTGAAAGTGGTGAGTAAATAGACCATCACATGATCTATCTGTCTAAGATTAGACGAGCATACATGATCTATCTCTTATTCAGACTCTCAGAAAGCACCCAAGTGGGGTGAATCCATCACTGAGGTTTTAAACTCTAAAAGCAAACAGAAAACTATAAGGATCCAACTAAATCTCAGAACAACATCATTGATCTAGCTATCAAGCTATATTTCAATTCAAGAATGAACATAGCTTAGATTTAAAATTCTAGGCACATATCTAAGACAAGAGTAGCACCTTAGAATCTAATCTTATGGATCTATATAAGTGATCAAGCTTACAAGCATTTTTCCCCAACTTTGATTCAAGCAATAGTAGCTGGTATCACTACCAGAACCAATCCATGTGAATCAACAAGATAGAGGTCTAAATCCCTAAACCTCAGACCAACATCATTGTTTCTAGGGATAGAAGGAAAGAGGATTTCACTTATCTATCATGCCAAGCCAAATCTTAAGCTTGAATAAAACCACACCAAGTAAAAGAATCTAGTCTTGTGTGCCATACTAGGATGGTGTCACAAGAACAGTTCTAAACTGAGCAGGTTAAGCATCCAATCTTTACAGATACAATCAACCAATTATAAATCATTTTCCTGTTCTTAAACATAGGAATCATAAACAAGATATTCATATATATATATATATGTCTTCACTATAAGAGACCATTTTTTATCTCAATTTATACATGAATTCTCAAACCAACAGTACTAAGACAGTGACTTCATCACACCATACTCACTGTCATTAACCAAGTAATGACAGTGGTAAGTTATCAAAACCACTAGCTTTACCAAGTATTGTTTTCAGAGCAACTATATCATATGAATCATATGAAATTTAACCATGGAATCATTAGCAGTAAGCCACAGCTAGTCACCACTTAACAGGTTCAGGGATCATTAACCCATGATCCCAATTCATCTATTAGTTAAGAAAACAGTAGGGTATGAACCCTAAGCAGAATCAAGAACCCTAATCAGGACCAGACAATCACCAGGAAGGTCACTACCAACATCTAGCATAGGATGAACTAGCACAGAGAGCGCGAGGGGAGAGGAAAAAACTTATAGTAGGTCCTCGGTGCAGACTAGAAGCGGAAGCATATATGGCCGACGACCATGGCGGCACGGGGAGCACCCCCAGGGGGCGCTGCGACCCACACATTGCCACGGCGGTGACACGATCAACGCCAACCCCAAACCCTAGGGTTCGGGACGACATCGATCTGACCACAGGAGAGCTCGAAGTCCAAATCCAATTGGATAGAAGGGTAGAGCGATGCCGACAACCTCTTCCTGCACCATGGCGACGGCTAGGGCGGTCCACGACGGCGGGAATCGCCGGCGGCGACACCACTGACCACCGGGTCGGGGAAGGAGAAGGAGAAGGGTGAGCTCGAGTGAGAGACAAGGAGTGATGGGTTGGGTTGGGCCAGAAACCCTTCGGGGTGGTTATTTTGACTTTTCATAATGGGCCACAAGGGCCCAATAAGAATAAGCCAGCCCAAATCATTTAGAGCCTGTTTTAATAATTGGAAAAAGACCAAAATGCCCTTTAACTTAAATAAATTTTAGAAAATAAAATAAAAGTCCAAAAAATATAAATAAAATATTTTTGGATTTACAATAATCTAAACTATCCAAATAAATTAAGAAATAAAATTTTAAACATATAAATTTTATTAAGAATTTTGTAATTTAAATATTCCTTATGGAATTTTACAAAATTATTGAAAGATGATAAAAATAAATAAAAATCACTTTCATTATATATTAATATTGTAGTATTTTAGAAAAATACTAAACAAATATGTAATAACAATTTTTGATATTTAAGTGATAATTCTTAAAGGAATTATTAAATCAATAAAATTCAAATAAAAGGGAAATAAACTAAAAGAATACAATATTCTGTTCTAAATATTAAAAATTAATATTTATAAATCCTTTATTATTAAAAAGAATTTTTATAATAATGGGCAGAATGCATATCAAGTTAAATGATGCATTACATTACTTTGCATAATCATTTTGCTTCTTTAAATATTGTTCTTATCGGGCAATAATGATGTTTTTGTAGACATAGAAGCACAAGGTCCAGTGCAAGCATCAGAATTAACTACCTTGCAATCACAAGGGAAGTTCATCACTTGCTCATGTCCTTTGAAGAGTCTCTATCAAAGTATTTGTGAATTGTGTGTTATCATCTACACTATAGAAAAAGAAAACAATATTTTCTCAAGATACTAAACCTTAGATATCATCCTAAGTGATGATATGATGGAGAAATAGAACTTAGGGTTCTACTTGCACTAATGATGAACAATTAGGAATTAATAACCCATGACATCAGTGATTCTAGTGCTGTATATTACGCGTTAACCATGAGATTTGGATTGGGACGGAGAAGTCAGTTGTATCCTTTTCCTCTTGTATGGAGGCAAGACGACCTTAACGTGACGTTGTGATTCCTTGTGTGGATCGAACATATGGGTGGGCACCCTTACACCCCACAATTTTTGTGTCTAGATTATCTATGAATGGTGTTTAGGGAGATAGTCCATGTAAATGGTACTAATCCGGGCATCACTAAGTCATAGAGTCTTCGGGAACTCATCAGGGTTTTAGCCTTCCCGAAAGGGGGCTTAACGAAGGTGAGCTAGCCCGAAGGATCGTGCAGGCATATGAGGTCGCGGAGAGGGCAGTGATTGGCTTGGACTAACTACTGGGCCCCACATCATGGAATTGTGGACGGGAAAGTACGCCCGGTTGTGCAACAAGGAGTTGATCTCTCAAGGGAAAAGTAACGCACCTCTGCAGAGTGTAAGAATTGTAACTTGTTACTCCCTGTTCCGGGAAGGAGCTAAGAACGCGACAGGAAAGGAACTCCATAAAAGTTCTGGTCAACCTATGAAGGCTGGTGGTCATAGATTTTCATAATAAAATCAACCTTTGAAGAAAGATTTATGAAAATTGCATAGTGCCAACGACTAATAGTCCGAGGTGGTAGATAGAGCATCAAACTTCCTACCTTGCATATAATGAATTTACTGAGTAACACTGTTACTCATCCTTTCCTTTGAATCCTTGCTTAGACTCTGAGAATCCCTAAGATACTCCAATGTATGCATCTGAGAGTCAAGAGGAGGTCTTCTATGAAGAGCCCAACTTGTATGGAGCCATAGAAGGGGAGGACTACGACATCGTCTACGGAGGAGAGTTCCAGGAGTCCAAAGAATTACTATAGTTCTAGTAACCACTTGAGCCGAGCATCATGAACAATATATAGCAATAAGTTCTTGAGCTCAATTTGGAGTTTAAGTTTTAAATTTGAAACTTCCGCTGAAACACTTATATTTTGGTTTGTAAGTTGAATCTTTTGGAAGTCTTGAACTTCCGGTATTGTAATAATAATAACATGTGTATGTTTGTAATATGGACCCGCATTATTTCTGTTGTACCACTCTCAGGGATGTGATATTTACGGAACGGTGTTCTATGGTTGTCATGTCAACGACTATATTGTACTACACATGCAGTGGTATGCTAGGTCACCGCAATTTGTGATTGGTAGATTGTATCTTGAGTATTTTGCTGCTATAGGTGATAGGTTGTTTGAGCTAAAAAACCGAGGGGGGTTCGATAGATTTCCAGAAAGAGTTCCGCTCTGCCGCCGCCACTAGAAACCAAGATTCGGATCCAGAAACTCCGTTCTGGCACCCTGCCGGGACGGGGAATTTGGAGATGATCATCGCCATCGTTATCACCAACGCATCTCCATCAACCACCGATGTTTCCCTCATCCATGAGTGAGTAATCCCCCGCTGCAGGCTTGGGGATGGTAGGGATTGGATGAGTTCTATCATGTAATCGAATAAGATCTGTTAGGGCATAGTGCCTAGTATCTCTATTAGTGCTATTTGACTTTGTTGCAACTTGTTGTGCTTAATGTTTGTCAGTAGGGCCCAAGTGCCATGATCTCAGATCTGAACTTATTATTGAATCGTTATGATGGTATTGTTTGTGATCTTATCTACAAGTTGTGTACACATATCACTGTCTGGATCCAAAGGCCCCAAAGTGACCATAATTAGGACAACCGGAGGGGATGGCTGTGGTGTGAGGATCACATGTGTTCACGGAGTGTTAATGCTTTGCTCCAGTGCTCTATTAAAAGGAGTACCTTAATTGCTAGTAGTTCCCTAGCGGCCCCGCTGTCACAGGCTGGCTAGACATAATATGTTGTGCAAGTTATCATTGCGAGCACGTATGACTATATTTGGAGCACATGCCTAGGATTGTTTAGTACTTGTATGCTTGTTATTATTTATCTGCAGTGCCCTAGATCTTGAAGTTATATGTTTAGACTCGTCCATGCAACGCCCGTCCATCCATCCCTATGCCTACCGCACTCGAATCCTACGGTTAACGTTACTGTTACTATTGCTCCTGTTTCACTGTTGATGTTGCGGTTGCTATTGCTTTGCTGTTACTACTACCAAACTGTTGCTACCGATAAACTTCTGTGAGCAAGAACTATTTCCAGGTGCAGCTGAATTGACAACTCAATTGTCAAGGCTTGCAAGTATTCTTTGGCTCCCCTTGTGTCGAACCAATAAATTGGGTAATACTACCCGCGAAGACTGTTGCGATCCCCTATGCTTGTGGGTCATCAGTAGTCTTCATAAATGTTGTCCATCTTGGATAGATGCCATCTGCTAGATAGTATCCCTTGTTGTAGTGGTGCTCGTTGATCTCAAATTCCACAGGGGGAGCATGACCCTCAACAAGCTTGGCAAAGACATTTGAGGAGTTGAGGACATTGATGTCGTTGTTCGATCCTGCCATACCAAATAAGGAGTGCCAGATCCAAATCATGTGTAGCAACTGCCTCGAGTATCACAGTGCAACCTCCGTTGTGGCCTTTGTACATTCCCTGTCATGCAAATGGACAATTCTTCCACTGCCAATGCATGCAGTCTATGCTTCCAAGCATCCCAGGAAATCCTATACTTTCATTGACTACGAGGATCCGAGCAGTGTCTTCAGCAGTGGGTGTTCTCAAGTATTGTTTCCTAAACACTGCAATCACTACCCTACAGAACCTGTACAAGCAATTGATGGCGGTGGACTTGGCCATGCGGAGATAGTCATCGGCACTGTCACCCGACGCTCCATATGCAAGCAACCTCATCGCCACTATGCACTTCTGCAGTGAGGAAAACCCAACCATGTCGGTGCAGTCCTTCTTGCAAATGAAATAGGGGTCGAACTCTCGGATGGCATGCACGGTCTTGAGGTAGAGCTTCAGGCTCATCCTGAAACGACGCCGAAACACGGCCTCTCCGTGGAGTGATACATTGCAAACATATCTATAATTTTTGAGGATCCATGCTTGTTTAGTATCAACTTTATCATGCTTTGTATACACTTTGAGGTATTTTATACATTCTCTTGGACTAACCTATTAACAAGATGCCGCAGTGACAGTTGCTTGTTTTCTGCTGTTTTTGGTTTCGGAAAATCTATTAAGGAAATATTCTCGGAATTGGACGGGACAAAAGCCAAAGTCAATATTTTACCGGAGAGAACACAGAGACCGAATGGCAGCCGAAGGCGGGCCGCACGGGTCCACCCTAGGGCGCGCTGCCCTATGGTGTGGCCCCCCTGGCCAGCCTCCTGCCTCGCCCCTTCGCCTATAAAAGTCACCCGATGTAGAAACCCTAAACACCCAATCAGATCTCCACGAAACAGTCTGTAGCCACCACCACCATCGTCCCTACACCAGGGGGTCTGAATATCTTCCTGGCACCCTGCCGGAGGGGAGAGATCATCCCGGAGGCCTTCTTCATCACCATGCCAGCCTCCGGTATGATGCGTGAGTAGTTCATCCTTGGACTATGGGTCCATACAGTAGCTAGATGGTTGTTTATCCTTCTTTGTGCTATCATGTTTAGATCTTGTAAGCTTCGTTCATGATCAAGATCATCTATTTGTAATCATACATGTTGTGTTTGCGGGGATCCGATGGATATTGAGATACTATGTCAGATTGATTATTGATTCTATCATGTCATATTGATTATTGATTCTATCATGTTTGTGTTATTTGTGGTCTTGCATGCTCTCCGTTGCTAGTAGCTATCTTGGCGAAGTAGATGCTTGTGACTCCAAGAGGGAGTATTTATGCTAGATAGTAGGTTCATGCCTCTAGTAATCTAGGGAAGTGATAGAAATCTCTAATGTTGTAGATGTGCTAATGCTACTAGGGAGAAACCAACAATCTCTTGTTCATGGAACAATTGTATTGTTTACTTTACACACATTGCTTAATGCAATTCTCTGTTGCTTGCAACTTAATACTAGAAGGGGTTCAGATGATAACCTAAAAGTGAATTATTAGTCATAGATGCAGTTGGATTACAGTCAATGTATATTGTTGTAATGTCCAATCAAATCTCATAGGAATCATGATGTCTAGTATATGCATTGTTATGTTTGCTCAGTTTGTCAATTGTCCCGTTGTAATTTGTTCACCCAACATGTTATTTATCTTAAGGAGAACACCTGTAGTGAATTGTGGACCCCGGTCCATACTTTACCATTGATTCATCATCTAATGTTACCGTTTACTTTCTATAAGCAACTATTGCCTTCCACACTACACGTTTAATCCTTTATTTTCAACAAACCAGTGAGATCGACAACCTCACTGTAAGTTGGGGCAAAGTCTTGAGTTTGTGTTGTGCAGGATTCCAAGTTGTTCGCAACACCTTGAAGTTGTTTCCTTGCTCCTACTAGTTCGATAACCTTGGTTTCATAACTGAGGGAAAACTTATTGCTGTGTTCATCACACCTTGCTCTTGGGGTTTCCCAACGAGGCTCTACAGTCACCGAGCCGCATCATGGAGCGGCTCGTCGGTGAAGTAGTCGACGTACAACAATCAGTAGCCCTCTATCCTTTGCCTCGCCTTGCACTTTCGGCGATCCTTCGCCGAACCTCCGCGCTTCGGCTTCGCCATCTACAGGTACAACTGGGCGAG
Organism: Avena longiglumis; assembly: GCA_030063025.1. Taxonomy (NCBI): domain Eukaryota; kingdom Viridiplantae; phylum Streptophyta; class Magnoliopsida; order Poales; family Poaceae; genus Avena; species Avena longiglumis. The sequence goes on from CP125979.1 coordinate 95,244,051, forward strand.
GGAGGCGAGGATCTCCATGTGCTCTGCATCTTCGACAACCTCGGCGTTCTCCTCCTCTAGCAATACGACGAGTATCGCCCTGTCGTCGGAGTCCATGGCCGAACCGGCCAAATGCCGAACACTTGGATGGCATGGTGGTGGGAGCTCGCAGCGAAGCCAAGCTACGGCGAAGTTCGGACGGCGAAAGCGGCGGCGACTACGGCGAGCCTATCTAGAGGCGTGGACATGTCTCGGTGTGGAGGAGCTCCGCCGTCGAAGTCATGGCGACAGAGGCGTCGAGAGCTCTTCGCCGCAGTCTGGGCGAGTGGATTGGGAGGAAAATGGGACTGTCTCGCCGACAGAGCTGGCCCACGTCCGTTTTCGCTTCGTTCGACGTTCCCAGGATCCTAAGAATGGCCTAAAAAGTCCGGATCAAAGTTTGCCCAAATCCGTACGAAAAGAGGTTTCTGAAAGCACCACTGGGCAAATTTTCGCATCCGAACCAAAAAATGCCCTGGAATCGGCGTCCTAGCCTCCTAGGAATGCTAGTGAAGATGCTCTTAGGGTCTCTAATTTGGGACAAAGGAGAACTGCGCGCAACACCATATAGCCGCTGACCGTTTTGCAGGAAAGCCCCTGATTAAATCCCTAGCTAACACTGAAGGCCCCAGGTACTACTGACAGTGCGACCGCACTTTGCTGCACAATGACACATTAGGCCGGCATGTCGTACTCCGTAACCGTATGTTGCGTATTTGAGTGTAGAGTGACCGAGACAGGTCTGCGTGGCAAGTTTAGTTACCTATGGTGCAATTTTACTCTTTTAAAAACCGGACACGAGAAGCGCGAGCTCCCCCCTGCCGAATAAAATTGTCCTGAGCCGCCCAGCTGGTTATCTTTGCATGCTCCGCCTCCAGCCCTCCCTCCGATCACGGCGCAGCGATGGAAGCAGTAGCAGCCGGCGCCATCGGCGGCGGGATGGAGATAGTGGTGTTCCCGTGGCTGGCGTTCGGGCACATGCTCCCATTCCTCGAGCTCTCCAAGCGCCTCGCCGCCCGTGGCCACGCCGTCACCTTCGTCTCCACGCCGCGTAACCTCGCCCGGCTCCCGCCCGTGTCGCCCCACCTTTCCGCTCGCATCCGCTTCGTGTCGCTGCCTCTGCCGCGCGTCGATGGGCTGCCGGAGGGCGCCGAGTCCACCGCCGACGTGCCTCCCGGGAAGGACGAGCTCCTCAAGAAGGCCATGGACGGCCTCGCCGCTCCGTTCACCGCGTTCCTCGCGGACGCCGTTGCCGGAGGCAGGAGGCCGGACTGGATCGTCAATGATTTCTGCCACCACTGGCTCCCGTCAATCGCCGCAGAGCACAAGGTACGCGCTTGTCTTCCTGCTCTAGACATATTCCATTTCTGAGAATTTGGAATAATTACCTTATTTTTTTCTTCTATTTTGATCTTTATATTCGGCTGTTAATTCCAGATTCCGTGAACCCATAGGCCATAGGCTGTTGAGTTTCCTTTTCTTGCAAATTATGCTGTCGAGATATTTGGTCCACTGTTTTAAAAAGAAGCACCGTTGATCATTTTTCGCTGCCCCTACTGGTGGACATGCACGTGGTTCGTGAATCCCAATACCACCACATATTTTACAATTAGCTAAATGTAGTCATGGTTCCAAGTTGCGCACTACAACCAAGAAATAGAAAACAAAAGGCTGAAAAAAATGGAGAGCGCGCTACAACCAGGACCAAAATAAAAAAAATCTGAAACGAAAGAAATTAAAATATGCATTGGTTTGTATGTTTCTTGCCGTGTTATGAACTTATGATATAGACGAAACTATTGATGCTGAAGGATTGTATTTAGCACGAAAATAATAAATTATTGAATATCTTTTAAGAGCTCATTTGGTCCTGAAATCGTGGAACTCAACTAGATTCCCAGCCCAACGTGTTTGTTTGTTATGGAATTTCAATCATCGTTCTAATCAGAAATTCCAGCAAATGGGTACCATGTGTTAAATCAATTCATGTCCCTAAACCTAGCATTTTTCTAGGATTTGTTTTATTTCATAAATCCATGTGGCGGGCAAACATGATATTTCAACTTGGAATTTGAAAGTGGACAAATGAAATGATGACATTTGTGCCATTTGATTTCTGTCAAATAAAATGAAACGATGGGTGACCTGCTTTAAGCTATTTGTGAGATTGATAGATTTGGATTTGGATTTGGATCTGGTTTTAGTCTACCCGCCCAAACCCACCCCACATTGCCATCCTTAGACCCAGGTGATCAAACAAAGCAAAATAGAAGCCCCAACAAATGTCTACGTCTAGCATTTTGGCTTCAAAGTGACTACATTGCTGTTAGAAGAAATTCTGTTTCATTCGGTAAGTCAGCTGCACTGTCTATAGGTTTTCAGTTTTAGGTAGAGAATAAACCGTGACGTGAGCCTGCTCATGACCCGGTCGTTATTACTGTTTCTAAGTAAATTAGATCGGCGCCACGATCTTGTAGTGGGATGGCACGAGGCAGTGAGATCATGTCGGTCAAGTAGGGCTACGAGGGAGGGTAGTGGGATGGCGTTGACCGTTAACTCGTACGTGGCCTGAATCTTAGCCAGAGTTTGTTAGACTGTTAATAAGGAGAGACAAACGGAAAGCTGCAGCGATTGTACGCAGCGTAAAACCACTGTGTCCATTGTGTTTTCTCCAATGTGTACTTTCCTCCACTGGCCTACCCAAGAGGACCTGTTTTCTAAGTACCTATTTTGGGTAAGATTCAGGCCGATTTTGGTCCTAACTACCCAGGCTGAACCCAAGTTTTCGGGTACGTTCTGGGAATGCTGGACTCGGCGAATTCGGCGAAAAAAACCGAAGTGGCGCGTGGACCCGGCGAGTCAGCGACGGAAGCTGAGTCGTCGTCATCTTCGGAATCACGCGGCGACCGCCGGACATTAACTGCCCGTCGCGTCGGCCACGCGTCGCCGATTTACGGCGCCACCGTCGCCACCTCGGCTCCCGCGACGGACCGGCGGACACTAACTTCCCGCTGTTTTCCCTTTTCCCGCCCTTGCCGCTACACCCCTCCCGCCCTCGCCGCCCACCTCGTTTTTTATAAGCCGTTCCCCTCGCTGGAGATCTTCACACTCTCACAGCTCCCCCACCCACAAGCCAGTTATCATTTCCAACTGGAGGATCCCTTAATCCAACTAAAGGAGGATTATAAATGGATAGATATCCTCGATTTTCACTGGAGATTGGGAATCGATGGACTTTCAGTCCGGCGAACCCTCTCTTACCATTTCCCTTTCCTCACTGGTAGAAAACGCCCGATGCGTCCCGATTGGTAAGGGCCATTAGTCCCGGTTGCCCAACCGGGACGGGGCAATCGGGACTAAAGCTCCAACCATTAGTCCCGGTTGCCCCACCAACCGGGACAAATAGGGGCACACGTGGCGGCATCAGAGCGCGAGGGGGGTGGAGCATTAGTCCCGGTTCGTAACACGAACCGGGACTAATAACCTGCTGCCGCGGCAGAGATTTGACCCATTTCTCTGCCGCGGCAGAGAATTCATTTTGGCACATTTTGTTGTTGCAGCGACATTTTCGCCACTTTTTGTGCCGCGGCAGAGAATTCATTTAGGTTGTTTTATTGTTTATTTAGTGTTTTGCACTTATCAATGAAGGAACCTTATATTACACAAGATCATCATGACAACATTACATTCAATACACAGATCGAGTTCATGCACTACATACAAAAGTTGCTATTCGATGCTACCGACCAATTTCTTGAAAGTTGCTATTTTTACAATTCCTATTGTCTATACACAGCCGAGTAGTATTCTCCTTGTGTGTTTAGGACTTCTGCATCCAAGAATCCCGCCAATTCCTCCTGTATTGCTCGTATGCGATCCTTTGGCAGAAGACCGTCCCGTAGACGTTCGATCTGATTTAAAAAAGGAGTCAGCCTATATGAATATGAAACTAAACACAATTTGATTATAATTAAAAACTATAGAAATTGTTTACGTATGTGGAGTTGCTCTAAATTCCTGCCCTTCTCGCATACGTGCCGGATGAACTCGCATACATAGTATCCACATAGATTGTTACCTGGTCCCTGCGTCAGGCACTTTACGACAACAGAGTTCAATCAAAATAATAATCAAGCATGATAATAACTGTATCAAAACTAGAATCAAAGAGATGCGCGAATATAGCTAGTGGTGCTTACATCTAGTGGTTGAAATGTAAGCTCCTCTTTCCAAACACCCCTAGCCTTCTTGGTGAACCGTTTTCAAGCGCTGCCCGGCGTAGAAAACGAATAAAATAAGTTATTAAATACTTGATATCATAAAATTCACGAACGTTGCCATATAGTGTCGTAATGATTAGAATTACCGCTGGAGAAGTATCTGCATGTCCTTCCACGTCTCAAGGGGTTTATGTTTCGAGTCCATGACTAGTACACGCCCTTTGTCAAGTTGAATGATTAACAGAATATAGTGGTACCTGCGAATGCAAAACTAATCAATTATATACTTAACATCGAGTAAGCGAAATAGAAAGTGTATACAAGACAATAACACTCACTGGAAGTTGTAAGGAAATAGTATTTCCCTTTTGGTTTCTTGAAACCTTAACGCGTGTACTATATTATCCTCCGAATCCTGGGGGCTTATTTTGAGATTAGCTTCATGAGTATGAGTCAATGAAGCCAATGTCATAGATTTGTCCTCTGCTGCATTCGAGAATCTTCATTCTGCATATTAAAGTATGATTATATACATGCAATAAACAAAATATTATAGATGGAGACTAAATTAATTACAGAATTAGTACTTACAGACAATAGGCACTCATGATCGATTTGTCCAAGGCGTCTTGATTGAATAATTGAAATAGTTCATCAAATTCAATGGATATCATGTCATCCTTATCTTTCCCATGATGCTTTTTTGTAACCCTCAGCACTATCCAGTTAGCCCCGGCCCTTGTGGCATGCATGTACCAGTTATGCAATCTTCGCATTTTTGTTGGAAGATTGTTTACCTCCTCGGGTTTGACGAGAGGTTTTCCGTCTTGGTATTGGTATGCTACTTCACTCACGGGAAGAACTCTAAATGGGATAAATCTTGGGCAATACTCATACCTTGAGCAAGGCAGCTCCAGTGTGCAACTACCTCTGGATCATCTTGCTCTTCGCCCCATATTTGCTCGACCCACATTGGTTTGAGAAATCACCTTGAGAGGGCGCAAGTCTGTTTTGCTTGTTCTCCGAGTGGGCAACAGATTTCCGCTTGCATCGATCTTGCTCTTGAGGCTTTTTGTGCATGTGACTTGATAATAGAACGCTCATAGTCGATGACAGCTTTGGCTCGGGTTGATGAAGAGTCTTTAGCATTTTCAACACTTTGGCTTTTTCTTCTTTGGTCTTTGGGGAACTCTGTCTCTTCGGTCGCCTCGCTTAGCGCAAAATTGTCGTTCGCATCAACGATCGCCGATCTCCTCTTGATCGTCATAAGCTCTCTTGGGAGGAACCGTTGGTACTTTTGGAAGAGGCTCTTGTTTACGTTTCGGCGATCGCTTACGACGCACAGTAGCGGTACGCTTACGCTTTTTATCCTGAGGCGCCGGCGATGGCTGCACCGGAGATTGGTGAGGCGACGGCGGGTGGCGAGGCGAAGACGGCCATGAGGCGACGACCTCGCTGGAGACGGGTGAGGCGGCGGCGAAGATGGCCTTGGCGTGTGATTTCGAAGCACGATACAATCCTTCGGCCATAGAATGGTGACGTTTTTTGCGTCACCCAGCACAGTCACATCCCCTTCACCAGCAGGGCTCAAAGGTGGGCATGATTTCATCCATGCCAACAACAGCGTAGCCCTCTGGAACCGGACGACTGTGGTAAGTTGGTGTGGGTCCAATTGGTAAGGCATAGCCGACTGCCACCTTCATTGATATGTTCACAACTTTGACATGTAGCTCGCAGTGTGTCATCTCTGTGATATCATCCACTGGGTAGCCAACAGGAGCCATCGTCGGTGCATCATCGGCATCGCCATTGTCATCACCCGGGACCTCGGTGGAAGCCACACTGCTTTTTCGATTATTCGATAGGCCGGTAGCATCGAATGCGGTGTCTTTCCGAGATGGGCGGTAGTACTTGCTCTTTAAGTGAGTTAATTTCATCTTGTTGTTGCTTTAATCGTTCTTCAATTAAACGCGCATTCGCTCTTCTCGACTTTCGCTTCAACTGCCGCCTGTCCTTACTCCTCGACGGCTTCTATCGATATTTCTTCCTCTCTTGAAACCCAGTCCTCCATGATTGGGAGCCTATTGTGCCTCGTGTTCGTCCATCATGTTCCTTATTTCCAAGGCGAGTGTGAGCTCATCATTCTCTCTCGGGAATGAAGTCCCCATCTTTTGACCTTCTTGCTTTTCTCATCCTCTCGATTGGCAAGGGTCTTCTTTATGTCGTATGTTATATATACACCTCCTTCCGAGTCCAACGTGCCCCCATGCCCGTAAAACCAATTCCTTGCACGTTACCCAATCGCCCATCTCTGGGTGATATTTTTATCACGCAGTTCCTGCTCAAGTTTCTCCCACTTAGGAATGCCAACCTTGTAGCCACCTTGCCCCATAGTATGGTGATACTTCTTCTTAGCAAGATTCAGCTTATTCGTTTGAGACATTTTCTTAGCTTTTTCGATTTCTTGTATTCCACAAACTCATCCCAGAATGGTTTTATCTTCTCAAACTGAATATTCTTGAAATCGAGTCTTCTTTTCACGACATAGTCAAGGTGCAATCTTTTCTTCCAGTTGGTGAAACATGGGCCATCTTCTTCAAAGCCCACTCCCGACCTTAGCCTCCATGGCTCTCCCATGTTGTAAGGCGTCCTCAATGGATCCTCCGCATTTGGATCCAGCTCTATCTTCATAGTTTGAAATTAACCATGAGCCTCTTCCACAAGAAATCTTTGGCGTGGTTAGGGACAAATAAACATGTTCCCTCTTCATCCGCATTAGCAGGCCTATTCCAATTTCTAATGGTGATCGGGATTAAGTCCCTAACGATTACTCGCATTGTGCCACAAATTTGGTTGCGACAACTTCGGGAGTCGGTCTGCCGTCTCTGACATCTTGATCTGAACCTCTCATGGTCTTGCAACTTTTGGTTGGGCCTCGTGCGCTCTTTTAAGTATATTCCTTCGATCCGGAGGGCTAAAAGAAGAAAGATCGTCGTTACTATTTCTATATAGATAGCAGATGATTAATTAATGAATTGATTTATATTACATGCACCTTGCCGGAGAGGTCGTCTTCTCGATTACACAAGGCATCGCCTTCTCCCTCGCGGAAGGCAACACCTTCAACCTCAAACAAGTTGTCTACTCCGGTAAAAAGAGGATCACCCTCACCGGAGTTGTTCAGAAACGTTGATACGTCTAAATTATCTTCCCCACGGATCACACCTTGGATCAACTCTTCCTTTTCTTCGTCTCTGACGTGTGGATCCATATTTTCTGCATAGGTGGAAAAACGAATAAGTCAAAGCGGCTAAAGGAGAAAGTTAAGGAGAAACCCTAATATATACATACACAATAATAAAAATGAAGAGAAACCCTAAACCTAGCTACAAAAAGAAACCGTGTAGTAGATAGGTAACTCTAGCTAAAATCAACTAAAATCAATATTCCGGAGTTCCGAGGGGTGTAAAACCTAGTTCGGAGAAACCTCGGATGCATATGAGAGGGGAACATGAGTATAAGGCTACAAAAGGGAAACTATCCAGCGGATAGGTAACACTAGATACTAACAAAATACCATATTGGAATCGATCTCGATCTCGATATCGTATTCTACCGAGAAGAACCAAATCACCGGAAAGAAAGGGAAACAATCAACACATGGCATCGATGCAATGCTCAAGCAATGATGATGATACGACAAGTTAATGTGCATTGAAATGTAACCCTAAAGCATGCTCGACAAGTTAATCGAGGTTCCGAGGGGCGCAAACCCTAACTCAAGGAACTCCGGAATCACCTGTTAGGGTTACTAGGGTGTTCAAATTAAACTTGTTATTTAAGTTGTTGAACAATGCATGATTATGGCATAGATAGATAGTTCTCATTTTTCTGAACATTTTGGTATATTATTTGTATTTTTCTGAATTACAGATTAAAAGTTATTGAATTTACAAGTTTTATTCAAATTAAAATTATTAAATCAAATGTTTAAACCTTTTGCACCATAGTATGACAAGGATAATGATATGACAAGTTAATTTGTATTAAAAAGTAACCCTAAGACATGCTCGGCAATTTAAGCGGGTTCAGGGTGAAAACCCTAACTCGGCGAAACTCCGGAGTATATGAGAGGGTTGATTTTGTTTTCTAATTAAACTTGTCTTGAAAGTTTGAACAATGCATGATTATAGGTTAAATAGTTAGATCTCATTTTTCTGAACATTTTGATATATTATTTGTATTTTTCTTTGTTATAAATAATTAATTATTGAATTTACAATATTATATCAATTTATGGATTTAATTAAACCATTTCGAATTTAAACAAAACAGAAAACAGAAAACATTTTGCTTAGACACATGGCTCTCAAATTTCTGAACATTTTGATACATTATACATATTTTATTATTAAATATGAATTAGTTATTGATTTTACAAAATTATATTAATTTACGCTATTTTAAACATTTACGAAAAGGATTAAGCCATTCTTGCTTCACCCCAGCGTCATCAACCCTATCCCTAACTTTCTACACCGCTGCTCCTACCCACAACCATCGACTAGGGGCCCTAGGCCGATCTGGGTCCACCCTGTACACGTAAGCGCCACGTCGACAGCGCGGAGGCGTCAGGCGGTGTCGTCGGCGACGATCTGGGCCACCCAGCGCGCCGCCGCCGACGCCCATTGCCGCCGCCGCCCAGCGCCCGACGCCGCCACATACATCTGCCGCCGCCGCGCATCTCGCCATTGCCGCACTCCACTGCTCGGTGCACGTGGCGGCGAGGAGGAGGAGGATGAGGCATGATGGAGATGGGGAGGACGGAGCCGTGCCTTCGGCGGCGGTGGCAGCCAGCGGCGGTGGCCGTTGAGGTGGTGGCGGACGTCGTTAGGCTGACGGCGGCGGCGGAAGCTTAAGCGGCGGGCGGCGACCCGCAGGCGGTTGTCGGTGGCGGCGATGCGAGCGGCAGCGGTGTCGGCGAGCTCGGACAGCCTGCCGGCGTCGGGGGTGGTTGTGCGCGCGTCGGTGAAGCAGAGAAGTGATGGGGAAGGGAAGAAGAAGAAGAAGAGGCGATTATAACCAAGGACCTTTAGTCGGTTGGTGGCTCCAACCGGGACTAAAAATCCTCGTCGGTTGGAGTCACCAACCGGGACCTATCTCAATATTTTCAGCTTGGCTAGGGCTCTTTAGTCCGGTTGGTGGCTCCAACCGACATATTCTGCTTTCAAAAAATTCAGTATTTTCTCTCTGTCCGCCTTATTTTTTATTTTGGGGTTTAAATTTGTATTGTTTTTAAATGATAATTAATTTGGAATTTAGAAAACTTTAAACATAAGAAGTGTTTGGATTTGAATAAATAATTCAAAAACATTTTCTGTTTTAAAAAATAATTAATGTAACCATTTAAAATATGAACCATTTACAATTAAAAATGAATTAACTTATATTTTTTTAATATCAATTTGGAATTTAGAAAAACTTTAAACATAAGAAGTGTATGGATTTGAATAAATAATTCAAAAACATATTCTATTTTTAAAAATAATTAATGTAACCTTTTAAAATGAATTAACTTATATTTTTGAATATTAATTTGGAATTTAGAAAAATTTTAAACATAAAAAGTGTTTGGATTTAAATAAATAATTCAAAAACATTTTACATTTTAAAAATAATTAATGTAACCATTGAAAATATGAACCATTTACAATTAAAAATGAATTAACTTATATTTTTTAATATCAATTTGGAATTTAGAAAAATTTAAACATAAAAAGTGTTTGGATTTAAATAAATAATTCAAAAACATTTTTGTTTTAAAAATAATTAATGTAACCATTTAAAATATGAACCATTTACAATTAAAAATGAATTAAATTATATTTTTTAATATCAATTTGGAATTTAGAAAAACTTTAAACATAAGAAGTATATGGATTTGAATAAATAATTCAAAACATATTCTATTTTTAAAAATAATTAATGTAACCTTTTAAAATGAATTAACTTATATTCTATTTTTGAATATTAATTTTAAAACGACTTTTTTCTTTAAAATGGAAAAGGGCTTTTCCGATGCGACAAAAGGAAAACTTCCTCTGCAACATTGTTCTCCATACCAATGTCCACACACATGCATAATATGGGCACAACATCACAAACTATGCCGTGAGTCAAGACATAACATCGGTCATTTGGACCGAAAGCCATGAAACCTCGAACATGATAGGTCATTTTGTGAAGGTTTTTGAAACATGATCAATATACCAAGTCTGGTATTTTTCCTTTCAACTATGTGACATAATATGACACCACGCGAAGGATTTTCATTGGTCGCATTTTTTTTGAATTTATTATGCCCGTGTGGTATTATCGGAATTTCTAACTATGGTCGAACGGGTGTGCATGAAGATAGGGACGGCATCGTTAGAACTTGCATTGGATCTCTGAAGAAACCACATATTGCGAGTCTAAAATGATTTTTCAAAAATCACGGGCGATAGATCATGTACTGTAGTACAAACGGACCCACTTCCTGCCGATTCTAGACATTTGTCCTTTTACCCGGATGGACGAAAAGGTTTGAGATGTCGGTTGGGAGATAGTACATGTAAGGTGGTCTAGTATTTTAGGAAAATGGGACGGTAGCATTGTGAAACGGCATTTTGGTGGTTACTTCACAAGCGACCCGTTTTTGCGCTCGGAAAATGGAAAAGGGCTTTTCCGTGCGACAAAAGGAAAACTTCCTCTGCAACATTGTTCTCCATACCAATGTCCACACACATGCATAATATGGGCACAACATCACAAACTATGCCGTGATTCAAGACATAACATCGGTCATTTGGACGAAAGCCATGAAACCTCGAACATGATAGGTCATTTTGTGAAGGTTTTTGAAACATGATCAATATACCAAGTCTGGTATTTTTACTTTCAACTATGTAACATAATATGGCACCACGCGAAGGATTTTCATTGTTCGGACTTTTTTTGAATATATTCTGCACGTTTTGAATTATCGAATTTCTAACTATGGTCGAACCGGTGTGCATGAAGATAGGGGCGAACATCGTTAGAAATTGCATTGGATCTCTGAAGAAACCACATATTGCGAGTCTAAAAATGATTTTTTTCAAAAAATCACGGGCGATAGATCATGTACCTGTAGTACAAACCGGACCCACTTCCTGCCGATTCGGTAGACATTTGTCCTTTTTATCCGGGATGGACGAAAAGGTTTGAGATGTACCGGTTGGGAGATAGTCCATGTAAGGTGGTCTAGTATTTTAGGAAAATGGGACGGTAGCATTGTGAAACGGCATTTTGGTGGTTACTTCACAAAACGACCCGTTTTTTGCGCTCGGAAAATGGAAAAGGGCTTTTCCGTGCGACAAAAAGGAAAACTTCCTCCTGCAACATTGTTCTCCATACCAATGTCCACACACATGCATAATATGGGCACAACATCACAAACTATGCCGTGATTCAGCACATAACATCGGTCATTTGGACCGAAAGCCATGAAACCTCGAACATGATAGGTCATTTTGTGAAGGTTTTTTCGAAACATGATCAATATACCAAGGTCATTTTGTGCTGCCATCTTCACAATCTGGGTACAATAATTTCTTGTGATCTTCTAACATGCCCTCTAACTTCAACTTCTCATTTTCTGTTTGACAGTCTCGCTTTGCATCAGAAATGACCCTACCAAGTTCATCAGCCGGCTCATCTGATGCCCGTTCTTCACCTTTTTCCTCTTCATTATCTTCCATTGCAGCATCACTGTATTCAGGAAACATATGATGATAGTTGTTATCATCATCTTCTTCTTCACCATCTTCCATCATAACCCCTCTTTCCCCGTGCTTGGTCCAGCAATTATAGTTGGGCATGAAACCTTTCATAATCGGTGGCGAATGATTTTCGAGGAAGAGTACTCCTTGTTGTTCCGACATTGAACACATGGACAACGTATAAATCCATTCTCTTTGTTTGCTAGCCACATCGATAAATTTATCCACGCCTTTGATATACTCGGCCACCACGGTCACCGTACATCCATTCCCGACCGCTCATCTGCATCATATAAGTAAGTTTATCAAAAATAGGACATCATAAATAGTGAAATAACCAATTCACACCGACACATGAATTGTATCAATGACCTAGAAAAGATAAGATTGCTAACCTCGATCGAGGGAAATAAAGAGGAGAAAGCGCAAGTGCGTCTCGGACACCTTCTATATTTTTGTTCTATGAGAAATTCAGCGATTTTTCACTCAAACATTTCAACAAACACCTTCAATGCATGCATGAAAAAACTAGCACACACACTCACACCTTACACCATTCAAAAAACAGTGGAGGCAGAGGGTGGGCGTTGCATTTATAGAGGGCAAGGGTCTTTAGTCGGTTGAAGCCAAGAACCGACTAAAGGTGCGTGCGAGCCACGTGGGTGGCCAAACCTTTAGTCCCGGTTGGTGGCTCCAACCGACGCATGCCTCTACCAACCGGGACCCATGCCCCTGGCCCTGCGTCTCCAACCGGGACGCGTGCCAGCATTAGTCCCGGTTGGTGGCGCAACCGGGACTAATGCTCCGAGGGGTCGCGAACGGATGACCCTTTTTCCTCTAGTGCCTAGCCATGGCAGAACGGTACCCCGGTGACGGCGCTGCGGCGAACGGCTTCGGCCGGCGCACCCTCCAGGCTGGGAGGCGCGTATGCTATACGACGTCGGCTATATGGCGCCGTCGGACACGCGGATGCCTTTGGGGTGGAAGCTGAGCGCCGACGGCATCCCTATCCTGCCGGCGCCTACGCCGGAGGAGCTTCCGTACGACGTATAAGAGTACATCAGCGGCATGGACGACCCCTCCGTAGCCGAGAGTGCCGAGAACCTCCTGTACTGGGAGCAGTTTTTCGCGGACTGGCGCGAGAAGGAGCTCGCCCGCCACGAGGGGCCGCCCAACGAGTCGCCGCCGAAGCGCAACAACTCGGCTGGCCGCCGGCGTTGGTGGAGCACGCCAGGTCGGACGCTCGCGGCGGTGATGGAGCACATCAACCGCGGGAACACGCAGTGACTCGGCTTTCCACGCACACCGATGCCGGCGGCCAGGTCGGGCCGGCGCCCACTTCCGAACTGGATGCCGAGGAGGATGGCGACATTAGCTCGTCCTCCTCCGCGTCGGCATCTCACTCCTCCGGCTCGGCGCCGCTGCGCACGCCGACGACAGTCAAGTGCGAGGCAGAATCGCCTGTGCGCTCGCCGCCGCGGACGCGCTCGCGCGGCATCGTTATCGGCGAGCCACGGACAACGGCGTCGCCAACCGGCCGCATGCATCTCCGCCGCCCCAAGACAGAAGACTCGGCGCCGGCCGAAGACGCCGCCTTGAAGATGGCGCTGGAGCAGTCGCTCCACGACACGGCGCCGCAGACTCCGCCGCCGCCGGTCGAGCCCTCCTCGCCGGATATTCTGGAATGGTCCAGGAAGGACTGGGAGAAGCCGGAGCGCCAGTGCATCCTCGGCCTGTAGCAGCAAGCCGCGGAGCAGGCCGCCCGACGCCGGGCGTTGGCCGGGCGTGAGCTCGCGTACCAGGGCATCCCACTCTACGTCCTCGACGACGACGACGACGACGAAGGCCCGTCCTACCAGCCCTGGAGGTTCGGCGACCTAGGCCAGGGGAGCTCCCGCCAGAACCAGCCGCCGAGCGACGACGACGATGACGGCGGTGAGGATGACGGCCACGCCGACCCATGCTACACGGCGTTTTATAGAAACTTCGGCCTGTAGAACGGCGAAGTCACCGGTGGAGGCCACGTCGGGCCTTTTATTTTAAGTTTACTATGTAGTCGTTTAGTTTAAATTTGATGTAATCCGCCTATATTCGCCCAACTTAATAAAATTCGTCCATCTTTAATAAATTTTAGCTGAACTTGGAACTCAGCCTGGGTACGCGAGTGAAAAAATAGACATGCCTAGACCGAAAACTAGTTTCTCCTAGCCTGAAAATGGTCCGATTTTCGGCCTGAGTTCGGCCAACGAGGGAAGATGCTCCTAGGATCAGACGATAGGCAACCACAATTACATCCTCGAGCGCTTCCGCTTGTTTCCAGCCTTACTTAGCAGAGATAGATAATAATTTTGAAAATGCAATTAGCGGTCCGGCTCAATAGTACTCCTCTACACCAAAATAATTGACTTGACTTTTTCTATATTTATATGCATCTATATACTAAAACATGCTTAACTAGTTGAAAAAAATCCCCGACCCCACCACCCCACCACCTCCTCTCCTCTGCCGCTGCCGCTGGCCTCGCCGTGGTGGCGGCACCCCCCCGCTGCCAAAGATGGATGGGGGTCCCGCGGTGGACGTCGTTCTCGCCCCGGCGGCTTCATCTTCGACTTCTCCAACGGTTGTGTCGGCATGGCGTCGAGGGGGCTCGGCGGGAGGTGGGGGCGGTGGCGGGCGGCATCACTGCGTTGTGGCGGGGGTGGCGCAAGCCGTCGGCGCTGCTGGTGGTGATGGTGCGGCCGGGCCCGTTTGGGGCTGGATGGGCTTGGCGGGTCGCATGCCGGCTCTGCCTCTGCGGTGCCTCGGCGGAGAGGGATGCTGGTGCGGTGGACCTAGGATGCAGCGGTGGCGGCCGACACGGCCGTGTGAGAGGCATGGTGTCCGGGCTTGGGGAATTTTGGAGTTGCTGCTTGGGTGCCCATCTGGGAAGGGATGGTACTCCGGCGAGCGAGGTGCTGGGAGGAGCCGTGGTCTATGGTGCAGTATTCTCCCCGTGGTGCGGTGCTCCAGGAGCTGGATAGGTAGGTTCTCTTCCTCCCTGCTTGGTGGTCTTGTGGCGGTTGGCGGCGGTAGTGGATGGTGTTTGGCGACGACTTTGGTTGTCTGCGGAGTGGACGCCGGGGCGGCAGCCCCAGGACGGCCGTCACAGCAATGGGCACTGTGGGAGGAGGTGCCCAGGTAGGTTTCTTGCGGCATGAGGTGGTGGTGGCGGTGCGCTTCAAGGCGGGCATGGCTTCCTCGCCTTGGTGGATCGGCTTGTTCGGCTCTCGGTTCAGTGTTCTCCACGCGAAAGCACTGCATCGACCTAGGTTGATGCCGGCGTCGGCGGACGTCACCCCCCTTGTTGGAGGCATCATTGAGGAGCTCCTTCATCTCCCTTGTCGTTTCGGGTCACAGACCCTCTGGGTGAAAACCCGAGCTCTAGTTTCTGCCAAAGCGGGCATCGGCGGCGCCACCGTCGTTTTTCCTCTTGGGGGCGATGCCTTCGGAGGTTTGGTGCTCTGCACTTGGGCTTGTTTTGTTTGGTTGCTGCATTGTCGGCTAGGAGTCGGCGAGGTCTCGGGACCGGTGTGGTTGCCAGTGCGGCGGCGTTGTTGCCGTTTTGCCGGTGTTGGTGCTCCGGATCTAGTCGAGCTAGTTCACGTGGTGTCGTCTTGGTTTTGCCTGTTTTTATAAAAACTATGCCGCTTGGTTCTTTTTGGCCGAGTTTCCCTTTTAACCGGACCCGTGTGTATATACGTCTATATCGTGTCAGCTCGTTTCCCTTCCAAACCGGTTAATTATTTTCTTTTTATAGAAAAGACAGTGCTCCTACTGGTCGCTCCAATTTTTTTTACTAAAACATGCTTGATACATGCATGTCTAAACAAAGTTGAGTCACTTATTTTGGGACGAAGGGAGTGTCTTATTTCCAATATTCCGAAAAGTACAAGACAATACCACAAAACAAATCCACACTACCTTATGAGTGTGGCCTTCTGTTTAAAAGTGGCGCACTACAAGTCTATAAACATCATCAAAAAGAAAATAAAGCCGAAAAAACTGGTGGTGCTGGGGTGTGTGTGTGTGTAACTGTAAGGTAGCACAGATATTTTGGAAAAAACTATTGAAAACAGGGGAATTGCTAAAATAAAAATATACTTAATTGTAAAGAAAAGTTCAGAAGTATAACGAAGAAAATTAGTGAATTCAGTAAACTTAAAAACAATGTTTGAACAGTCGTAAATGGTCACCAATATTTTTAGTTTTAGACTATTGTTCAAAAGTTACTTACGAGTTTTCCTGAATTAAAAACGAGGTTCATTATATTTATGGATACAACTTTCCATGTTTTCACATGTTTTTGTCTTTTACCTATCTTAATGTTGAATACTCGCTAGTCGTACTGGTTTGACGGAAGTCGTGGACCAAAGGTGTCTAGTTTCAAGAGTTTAGGTCGAGATGCATGATATTGAAGCTGAAATAACAAATTTTGAATGGGTCAATAGTTTTTTTTTTTACTGAAATGGGTCGATAGTTGAGGGAAAAAAACAAAATAGTTCTGAAACGAAGCGTTCCTAAGCTTCGGAAATCCAATTCGGCTTACGGGTGCAAATAAACTCATTATGATAAAACATATTTCAAAATGTCAAAAAATTAGAAAGATATATTTGCATGTATATCCGGACAGTAAATGTTCGTGCACAAGTTTGTGGTTGAAAAGAACATTTTAGATGTCACATATCAAACACAAATTTCAGTCCCCTAAACTGCTATTCTCGAACATTTTTTTTTTGTCTTTTTTACACGAGCCACATAAAATGTTCATTCTTCATGAAAACTTGTGTATGAACATAGAATATCTGGATGCATACGCGAAATTTTTGTTCATATTTTTTTGACAATTTAAATTTCATTTTTAAGTATTTTTATAATAGATGCATTTGCACCTGGGAGCCAAAACACCTTGGGCTTTTTACCCTTTTTAACAAGAATACTAACTATTCTTTCTCGGTAGTTATGTAAGCTTGATATTCTTTTAAAAGTGATATGAAAATGGCAACATGGAGACTAACGACTACAGGGCTTAGCTTTACGAGTACGCTAGGAGTGGTTGAGAAGGACTGATCCTTTGAAACCGTGGCAAGGTCCGAAACTGCCAAAGGATACTGCAGCGACAAAGTTCTTTCACAGCCTTGCTAACATTACTGTGGGAGACGACAAGAGGGTGTACTTCTGGAGGGATAGGTGGATTAATGGGCGCAAGATAGAGGATATGGCGCCACGGATCTGTCAATTGGTCCCGACACGGAGAAAATACAGTCGTTTGGTCGTAGAGGCGTTGCAGCAAAATGCATGGGTGATAGACATTGCAGGAGGTCTGGACACGGAGGGGTATGCCCAATGTGTGGGCATTTGGGTAGAGCTAAGTAGTTTCATAAGAAACCCACAAGCACCAGATACTTTCAGTTGGATTGGCTCCCGATCTGATCAATACACTGCCAAGGTCACATACAAGGTGCTATTCCACAGGACATATAGGTTCGGCATTCACAAACCTATATGGAGATCATTCGCACCTACCAAATGCAAAATCTTCAGTTGGAAGACTCTGGACTTCTGATAGGCGACACAAACACGGCCTGCAAGATCAGCCAAGCGCGTGTTTCACATGTCTTCAAGAGGAGGATAATGTTGAGCATATCCTCGTGCAATGTGTTTTTGCAAGGCAGGTGTGGTACAATTGCTTGCAAGAAGTGTCGCTACAGTTGGAGGAGCCTCGAAGGGGGAGCACTTTGGAGAACTGGTGGCTGCAAGCGAGGGAAGGAGTGGTGGCTGCCGACAAGAGGAAATTTGATACTCTAGTCATCCTTGTTTCATGGATGTTATGGAAACAAAGGAATTCTAGGGTCTTTGGAAACACGAGAGAGCAATGCAGTGTCACATAACTCACAGATAGGATCAAAGAGGAGTTCCGTCTCTGGAAAATGGCGAGAGTTGAAGGGAGGCATGTTAGAGCGAGAGAGTAGGCTTAGTCTCGGAGTGGAGTGGAGTGGAGTGTGTGTGTGTGTGTGTGTGTGTGTGTTTAGCCAATCCAATTGTTCGCAGTTGGCTCTTGGTTTTCTTGTAATTTGAGTCTTCTTTCTTCTATAAAGATAAGGCATCTTTGGCGTGCTCTCGAAAAAAAAAGTTTTCTTGAATTAAAAATGACGTTCATTATATTTATGGATAAAACTTTCCATGTTTCCCCTTTTTTTTTCCTTTCTCAATGCTGAATACTCGTTAGTCACACCGGTTTGAGGGAAGTCGTGGACTAAAAGTGTCCAGTTTTGAGAGTTTAGGTCGAGATGCATGATATTGGAGCCGAAAAAACAAATTTTGAATGGGTCAATAGTTGAGGGATAGAAACAAGATACTCCCTATGATTCATATTACTTGTCACTAAAATGGATGTATCTAGACATGTTTTAGTGCTAGATACATCTATTTCAACGACAAGTAATTGGATCGGAGGGAGTAGTTCTGAAACCAAAGCAAGACAGTTGAAACTAGAATGTTGGGATCGATAAACCACTACTAACTGTTCCTAAGCCTGGGCTTTTTACCCTTTTTGAAAAGAATAGTACTAACTATTCCTTCGCTGTAGTTCGGTAAGCTACATATTCCTTTAAAAGTGATATAAAAAAACGGCAACATGGAGACTAACCACATATGTTCCATTAAATTATATTGTATTTTGCTCACAAAATAAGAAATTATTGAATATCTTTAGAGCTTTTTTTGGCAGCCATCACATCGTGTGCCGAACCTTGGAATTCAACCGGGATTC
The DNA here is from genome assembly GCA_030063025.1 of Avena longiglumis. Lineage (NCBI taxonomy): Eukaryota > Viridiplantae > Streptophyta > Magnoliopsida > Poales > Poaceae > Avena > Avena longiglumis. The sequence continues at coordinate 95,262,899 of CP125979.1, forward strand.
CATACCAACTTGTTTGGCTGTCATGGATTTGAAATCATCATTTCAATTGGAAATTCCAACCTAGACATTATTTCGTTTTGTAAATCTTTGCTGTAGCCAAACATGATTTCTCAGCTTATTTCGGAAGAATGTAGATGGACCAAAAATTTTGAACCCAATTTTTCTTACATAGCGTCTATGTCTCGGCTGCTCAAAAACTGACTTCGTTGTATGTTCATGCTTTACTAACAAGTTAAGGATGAATGCAGGTGCCATGCGCGCTATTCCAGATTGTCCTCGCCGGCATGGTAGCCTATATGGGGTCGCGGTGGGCAAACAATAAGCATCCCCGTGCGGCGTTGGAGGACTTTGCCATCCCACCTGAGTGGTTCCCTGTCTCTTCCACCATCGTCTACAATCGCCATGAGGCGGGGTGGCTCGCTGGTTGTTTCCAGCCTAATGCGTCCGGTGTTTCCGACATCGAACGCTTCTGGCAAATCAACGAGCAGTGTCACGTTGCCATCTACCGTAGCTGCGAAGAGATCGAGCCTGGGATGTTTGCGCTCCTGAACAACCTCTTTCAGAAGCCATCCATCCCTGTTGGGACACTTCCACCATCGCATGAACTTGTTGATGACGACGAAAGCATCCGTTCTGATATCCTGCAATGGCTCGACGGCCAGCCTCCGAAATCTGTCATTTATGTGGCACTTGGAAGTGAGGCACCACTGAGTGTCAAGGTCCTCCAGGAGCTTGCGTTCGGACTAGAGCTTGCTGGGGTGCGCTTCATGTGGGCTCTCCGGAGACCGAATACCACCAACGCTGATGTTGGTGGGCACACTGTGCTTCCCGATGGGTTTGAGGAGCGAACGCGCCATTGCGGTCTCGTGAGCACGGGGTGGGTGCCACAGGTGAAGGTGCTCGCGCACCGAGCAGTGGGTGCCTTTCTGACACACTGTGGGTGGGGCTCTACCCTTGAGAGCTTCATGTTTGGGCTCCCACTAGTGATGCTCCCTTTCGTCGTCGACCAGCCCCTCGTCGCACGGACCATGGTGGAGAGGGGGGTCGGCATAGAGGTAGCGAGAGAAGAGGGTGATGGCTCGTTTGATAGGGATGGTGTCGCAGCGGCTGTGCGGCGTGTTATGGTGGAGGAAGAAGGTAAGGTTTTTGCGATGAAGGCCGAGAAGTTGCGAGAGGTTCTTGCGGATGTAGGACGGCAGGAGCGTTACATCGATAACCTTGTTGATAACTTGAGGCGCTACAAAGATGAAGCATACAATTGATGAGTCTTGTGTGAGAAGCTGCGTCTTAGGACACTACCCGTTCTGAATGTTCATGGATATTTTAATGACATTTCCTTCCAACAATCGAAAACCCTATGTTCTTCCGATTAAAATTGTCTACACTAGTAGATTGTTTCTTTTCTTCTATATGTCCTATACTGAGGTTGCAACTTTACTCAGGATCATGCTACCAAATCTTTGTGTCCGCGTGTTTTATTTGAATGTACTCCAAAGAACCTGGGACACAAATCTCAAACTCGTAACCTTTGGGTTTCATGATGTGTGAAGTTTACGAGCATTATCATTTATTTTTTACTCTCAATCAATGCTCCAATAACATTACCACAAATGCAAGAGGGTACTGATGAAGAATCAATCCCCAGTTGAAATGCATCTATATCTATATGACAGAGAAACCATGCCACTGTTTAAGAATTTGTGTACTCTTTGTTGGGTGAATTTGTGTACATTGTAGCGAATCCCCACTCTACAAGCAAAATAAAGCCACACTATAAAGAGAAAAACTTTACAATAAACTACTTGACACACATAACAAATGTTCAAGGTAACTCGTCTCCCAACAAGTTTGCCTTTTTTTAGTGTGTGGACGCACGCTCGATGTGAACTCTCTATAGAAGTAATCTTTACGGACAATTGAGTCAATAAAACTCGTTTTACCAGGAAAGTAAATGCACAATTGTGGGTTAGGGTCCTCCTGCAGCATGTTTCACTTTTGAAGTACCGGAGAATGAGAATGGCTCCAAATTCAAAACGAGAAAAATAGGTTACTATTAGTCCTCCAAAGGGCCGGGAGGCACTTTTATTATGGCAAGTACTACGCGTCCCTCGGGGGATCGGAGCTTCCGATCCCCCGCCTCCCGTGATTGACACGTGTCCACCTAGGACCACCCACGAACACACACGTACATGGAAAAAAGAGAGAAAAAAATAGCGCCATCCCCATGGCCTCGTCCCCGTGGCTTCGCTCGTCTCCCAGTCGTTCCCGACCTTGTCGCCATGGGAGAGGTCTGCTTGGCCGTGACCGACATCTAGCTCCGGCGATGTCCATGCCCTATCTAGGAAGCACCTTGCCCATCTCCCATGGCAGCAGCAACGCCCGTGACCAGATGTAGCAATGTCGATGCCGGCTTGTAGCAACATCGATGGCCGCTTGTAGCATTGGCGGCCAGCACCCAACGGCGGTGCCCCCTTGTAGCAACCCTGGTGCCCGCTTGTAGCAGTGCCGATGCCCCCTTGTATCAGTGGCACCTTGCCCTTGTAGCAATGGCGGTGCCCACCTTATAGCAGCGACGCCTCTTCCTTGTAGCGGCGGTGGTGCCCTCTTGTAGCAGCGGCGCCTCGCCCTTGTAGCAGCAGCGATGTCTCTTCCTTGTAGCGGCGGCGGTGCCCTCTTGTAGTAGCAGCTCATGGCACCTCGCTTTGTAGCAAGCATGACCGCTTGCAACGGCACCTCACCTTGTAGCAACGGTGACCGCTGTAGCGCCAGAGGCCGAGGCTGAGCAACGCCGCAGGCCTCTAGTAGCAGCCACCACCACCCCTTGTAGCGACCAGCGCATGCGCTTGTAGCAAATAGGAGTCCTCACTTGTATCGTCGAGGTGGATGTGGAGTCCTGGGGCGGTGGCCATGGCGTACGTGTCGAGGAGCACCGTCCCGCCGGAAGAATCGGTGGCAGGACACCCTGCAGCTTCGCCTCACCCCAGCTTTCGCGCGGCCAGCAGCTGCTGGACCCCGTCGCCTCTAGATACGAGTCAGGGGATGCAAGATGGGGTTGCCATACAACAGCGTGGAGGCGACGCGTCGGTGCGAGAGGAATGACAGTGGAGCTCCACCATGAGAGCAGAGTCGGGGAGTCCAGGAGGGAGAGGAATGCTGGAGGAGGCGGAGAAATATCCATGGAATTTGTGGCTCGCGTGATCTTCTGTGAGGATAGGAAGAAAAGAATAAAGGGAACAAATAAGGCCAACGTGGGTGGGTCCCATCTACAGCGGTGTCCCGTGGGAGTGGTGGGACGCGTGTCGAGCATAGGATCCGGGGACGCGTCGCGTGTGATCCCCGAACGAATCCTATCATTTTCCTTTTATTATGGACATGCAATTAGTTAAATCGGCATACTCACTAAACAGTTTGGTCCAAAGTCGCACACGACTACGCACACGAAGGCCAAAACTTGACGCAACGATTTTTAGACCTTTTATAAGAACCATCTGCGCCTCGTGAAGATTCGCGAAAGGGATGTCCAATTTTTGGTAATTTTTAAGAATCAGTCCCCACATCATCATGCCATAGATACCCGTCGTCAAATCCCAAACCCCGCTTCTCCTCATTCTCTCGGAATTTCTCACATCTCTGGACCGTTTGCGATTTCGTCTAATCTGAGAATCGCTCATTTGAAGTTGGTTATCTTTTCCTCATCCATATCCCTTGCATTTTTTTGCTCATTTGATTGAAGTTGGATCGCGAGAATGTGCAAGTAATAGGGGCCACTTCGTACAAAATTTCAAGGTTTTTTATTCTCGAGGTGTGGCAGCCCGCTACAGCCGTTTCTTTTCCTTTCTACGAAAATACAGCCGTTTCTTCTTGGGAGGCGATATACACCGCCCTTTGCGGCACTGTGGCCTTGCTCCGCAGGTAAATCCAAACGGGCCGGCCCAATAATTGGAACGCTTTCTGTATCGATAATCTGGTTCAGCTGTACGCTTGTAGCCAAGTTTTTTTTATCGAACCTGTATGTTTTTTTTATTGAATGGGAAAGGTTCTAGAGGACCCCGAAACTTCATCACAACTAGATTTAGGAGTGCGCCTTGGCGCACGATCCCGTGGGTCTCGGTCTTGTTTACCGTAAAAAAAATAACCTGTGTAAATCATAATTTATTTATGGAGCTAACTGGAATCATTCAATCACAAGGAATCGACGGAAATATCAATGGCCTTGATCCCATGAGCAACCCTCTTTAACTCTTTCTAGTTGCTCTTTTAATATGGTCCATTGCACTGATTCACCTTTAACACTTTTTTTTTTGAAATGAAGATAACCAGCCTTTGCAAACACATCCAGTTTCATCTCATAAAATCTTGTTAAATCTTAACCAATTTAGCTATTGTAGGTGAGCAAAAAATAGTAGTCCCTTCTTTAGTTTTTACCGAATGGATGACCATAGCGTCAAGGCTCACATTTGATAGACGATTTCAAATGTGATCATAATTTAATAGCGATACAACAAATTCAAAATATATAAAGTTTATATTTAAGAGCAGAGGAGCTGAATTTTCCGATGACCTAGCCCATGAGATGGTAAAGGTGAACATTGCGGTTTTGTTTATTTAAATGAATTTGAACTTTTTAAAAACTAAAATAACACCATATATAAATTAAGAATATAAAAGGAAAATAAGGTTGGAATTGACCTATTACACTGAATAAGAATATACATAATCATGATGATCAACTGACTGAATCTGATGTTCAATAAATGGTTACATGTATCAAGAAATTTCTGACCAATATAATGTACCTCTCTGCCTAGCATATGAAATATCGTGAAGAGGCCTCTGTTGCAGCACACCCTTGAAATACTTCGTTGTCCCAACCAGGATATTGAGGCTCATTTTCTTGCAGAAAAAATATTCGATATGTAAACAACTCTTATTTCAGATTATGGGATTAATGACGCCTTTAAAAAATAGTGGAGGAACCTACAAAGATTTTTTAGAAGCCGGAAAAGACCTCTAAGTAGCATATGTCAGCAAATAAAAAAAAAATCAGAAATGGCAATATTCAACCGGTGATCCCGTTGTTTGCCCATTGTAATGATTCCTGAAGTACATAAATATGAAAGCTTCCATGTGGTTGTGCTTTTCCTTTTCCAATGCTCCTTGGCACTTTGCTTTCCAATAGATATCTGCAGCAGAGCTGCATAGGGTCCGCATACAAACTTCATCAGCGTACACCAGCAGCAGATTTTCAAGAAGAGTATACACTACACAGTGCTATTCTCCATCCTTGCCCATTTCACACAGAAATGTAATGGCAAATTTTCCAACGTCCTAAACTATGACAGTAGCAATACTATATAACTCTGTTACTACATCAGTCTTACGTTCTTGGAAAGATACAACATAAAAAAGATAATTGAGTTCGATACCTCTCGTCCTGAAAGCTATTGTCTGTCATATGCTTTCTACTTCTGATAACACTGCTTGCCACAGTTCATCCTGCAAAGATACTCTGGATTCAGACCAGTAACTCAACACAATCCATTAAGAATCAGAAGTTCAGAACAACTAATTATGCACTAAACATGAAACATTGCAGAAAATAAAGATACACAGTAGGGAAAAATGAAGAGATCTGAAACGCTATATCAATTAAAACAAATCAAATCCGACATAACTAAAGCCATCACATATATTACTCCAGCTCCAAACGTTAAATAACATCAAAACACTTCACGTCTTCACCATTGTCATAGAGCCTGCAATTACGAATATTACGTGGTGTGTATGCACACTCCTAATACATTGCATCGATCCTAATAGATTCTAGAAATTCATAGGAAACCAAAGGATGGAACACCTTATTCCATATCTTAGTTTCCACCATGGTGTGATCTGAAATCTTTTTTTACCCCTGATGGATGTGGACTCCCCCCTTCATCCCATACTCCTTGTGATCAATACTACAAACACCTGCAACTGACGGTGAATAAACAACTAAATAGGACTATAACTCTTGAAAGGAAATCGAGGCAAGAATAACACAAGGCCAGAGATGAGGAGATGGTCCAAGAAATTTAAAACCACCATTAGAATCTGCGTGTGTCGTGTAAACACATGTGTTGAAGTTAAAAGAGGAAACATTGGCATGATATTAAATTGATCAACAATATAAGTATGACAAACTGAGATTTGGCTCCCAATTTATGTTATTTCAGAGCTAAGATCTTGCATTGGTTCAGCATGGCTAACACAAAATCAACTGATGGAATCAATAAAGGAATAGGTAACAAAGCAATAATGCTAACTCAACACGCAACATACCATATGAGAAACGTAAAGCGCAAGCTAGAAAAAACTAAATCACCTCTTCTATAGCCTCTTCCCTGCATACACCGATCTACATAGGGCAGAGAGGGACGCTGAGGTGAGGCTGCGCTGAGAACATCATACAAAAAAATGATGGTGTAAAGGACAACAGCTGAAGCAAGTGGGAGGAGGCCTTGATACCTTGGTATTGGACAAACACTCTTCGGCCGCTGGACCTGCACAAGCGGAGCAATGGCTGACAACACCTACTCCTCATCGTTGTCAATCTCCAGGTCCTAGTCCTCACAACAAGACTGTCACGTAGCAGGTAGTCAAGCCGAAAACCCAAAGTAATTACATCTCCTGCAATATTTACAAAAATCAACCTCCAAATTTTAGCTAATGCACAAAATTAAATAGGAGAACACCAATTCGTCTAAGAAAATGATCTTACCATGGTTTTCGGGTTGGGTTGTTGCAAGAGAAAAAGACGACGTGACCTTGATTTTGGACCACTGTTCTGGTCTACACTCCTATTATAAGAAATACAGGATTCGAACTTGAATTGCCAAAAATCATAGCGAGGGAGGCTACCAGAAGCAACCTTGCTGTTATGTGTGCCTGCAAATTTCTTCAACCAAGGTCTATACTCCTATTATAAGAAATACAAAGCTAAGAAAAGAGTATTTTTATTGGACCATTGTTCTGGTCTACCATATGAGCAACTGCAGGTAGAAGATGTTGCTAAATGACCACTACAAAAAAAAGACCAGCAACTTGTTTTCACAGCTGCGACTAAATGGCTGAGACAAATTGAGTGAATGACCACTCAAAATGACCACAAGAAAGAGACCTATAAAACACTCTAAATAAACCTCCTCTAATTCAGCCATCTGGATACTCGAAAATGAAGTTTTTGTCACTGTTTGTATAGAAACATAAATATTGAAATAAATTCCTTCTAATTTTCACTTGATCTTGATCCAAACTTCTAGATCCAAATTGGGCACAAAGCAAGACAAAGTCTAGTATTCCTACAGTACTAATCAATAGCTGCTAATGCATATGGATTGAAACGCAACAACGAAGCTTGCTCATCTCACGGCGCACCGGCACAGCAACCCGGCGGCAGAGGACCATCCCTAGCACAGATCTAGACCCATAGACGTAGCAAGAACGGCGAGCACTCACCGAACAGCAGATCGAGGCCCTCGAAGGGAACAACGTCCTGACACGCGACCACCCAAGCGTCGTCCACCCAAGCGGCGGCCACCTAAGCAGCAACCTCCAGCAAGCAACCGACCTGCAAAGAAAGATCAGAGACAAGAAATGTCAGGACGAAGCAACAGCCGAGATCAAGCACAGAAAAACCAAACAAAGGAAGAACGAATCGAAGAAGAAGGAGACGAAAAAAGACAAAGAACGAAGCCGTCACCTAGCAAAGACGGGCCAGCTCAACCGAATCCACCACAGAAGATAGCCATGGCTAGAACCGTCTGGCGTGGGAGGCGCGAACAGGAAGGAACAGAGGGAGGAAGCCGGGGCGGGCGGGGCGTCTGAAGCGGCGGCGAGGAGCCGGCGTCGAGCGCGGCGTCTTGAGGCGGCAGCGAGGGAGCAGGCGGGCGGGCGTGGCGTCTTGGGCGAGTGAGGCGAGGAAAGAAGAGGAGGAGTGGAGGACACCCTCGCTGGTTAGATCACAAAATGTCGGAGATGGAGAGCAACGAAATATCTGGAGAGATGGGCAGACCCCCTCTGGGTAAAAGGAGGCTGAGAAGCGGGGCCAGATTACTGAACGGGCCCAACATTATTGGAGAGGAAACAGTGACAGCCGGCTAGAATCCGTCCCATCTGAGAACCAACCATTGGTCAGAAACACACCAAGACTGTCGCCCATAGTAGTCATCGACCGCTGGGCCAGCTCGAGGGGCCACCTGCAGCCGCAGCCGGGTAGATCACCTGCGTTCCACGTCCTGTTAAGCGCGCACTTACGCGGTCCAGATCCTACACTGTTCCATGCCCCATAAGCGCGATCCAACGGCCAGAACACGCTGAGCGCTGTGGAGGCTCCTTGACCCCTCACCAATTACATCTTTATATGGTGGGATACAATTATAAATGGGACCTCTGAAATATCTAGAATTACAACCTTATTGTCACAAATTACAAAAAAGACCTCGCTAGAATTCTTGTAACACGATCCAGCCCTTCTCCACTGTCGCAATTGCTGAGCTCGAGGCCATGACTGCCAATCCCACCACCGGGGACGAACCACTTGGGGTAGAGACTACAATGAACGCCATGCAGAAGCGAAAGATCCTCGCAAATGGAGGACAGAAATCCATCGAAGCAAGAGACTTCGAGGCGCGGGGTGACCCCCACGATCAAGGATAACTGCGATGCACCTTGCTGTAGCTTGGAAACTTACTCCATCGGAGCTTTGCCAGCTTCTTCGATATCGGCAGATCGAGTCACCCCCTCTCATGCTTGCCACCATGATGACTGAATCTGAGGGGGGTGGTCGCATCCAGCTACATCCAAGGTTTACTTGGGAGGGGAAAGGAAGAAGCATCGCCGCCATCATCACCTCCATCCTCCAAAGCACGATGGCCAGCAGCACCAGCCTCACCCACTACCGACGACCGCCCAACCGCCACGACAGCTTCGTTCCCCGCGGTATATCGCCATACTGCACATAGGAAAACCAATCACTAGACCTACTAGTACTACTACTATGCAGAGAGGACCGATGTCCCCTTCCCATCGCTTCCGGATCCTGGCATCGTCGGCGAAAAGGAAGGGGGAGCCGAGGATAGTGAGGTGACTCTCAACAAACGAGGAGGAGGAGAAAGAAACATGTGGGGGAAATGAGAGCCTCGTATCGAACTTGTATCTAAATTTCTGCACGTGGGAGAACCGAAATGTTCAGAAAGTAAAAGATATATATATATATCTATACTAGTACATCTCCAATTCAAAAATATTGATTTCAAAAGTATGTGAATAATTAAAAAATTATGAAGAAGATGACCTTCACAATTTTTTTAATCGTCTTTATAATCGGAGCTGCCAGCCTTCCGTGTGAAGAGTCATCTGTTTGGCTTAGGCCTATGTGGGTTTTTCTTGCGTTGGTAGCCAGGGTGGCTATATTTGCCCTCGCGATGGTCGTGTTCCATGGCTGTCGGCGAGGGGCCGGTTCTTGCTAATTAACCGGACAACTCTTTTTGGTTTAATCAATGAAAATGACAATTTTTTCCTTGTTTCAAATTTTTTTTGTGAAGAATTATCAAAAATCATGATTTTAAAAATCATGAACAAAATTTATGATTTTTTGAAGTCGTAGACAGTTTTTGAAAAACATGAACACGGTTTTAAAAAGAAGAACGTTTAAAAAAATCATAAACAGCATTTCAGAATCTGAAACATTAAATAAACAAAAAATATAACAAAAAACAAAAACAAAAAAAAAAGAACCAAAGAAACAATTGAAGCAAAATTAGCTGGCCCACCAGTGGACGCCTCTGTGCGGTGCTGCACCGCGCGGGTGACATAGTAGTAACATTTGCCTTCCCTCTTCCTGACATGTGTGTCGTGTGCCTATGGCCCATGTTGGGCTGGGTTGGCGACTCATTAAACTGTGTGTTAGACTCTCGAAATAGGCTTTCGCCCCGCTTTATAAATAAAGCACACAGGTGAGACCGCTGCTGGGCCAGACAGCACATCGCCCAAAGGAACAAATAGCACAGGATACAAGGTGCCGGGTAGAACCCAAGCCCTACACGAAACGCAAGAAGGAAAAGAAAAAGAAAGCCGAGAACGGCGGTGTGCCGAAAACGGAAGCAACTCGCAACCGGTGCGCCCCTCCAAAGACATACCACCACACAACCCACAGTCCAAAGCGCCTGCGAACCAAGACAGCACCTCCAAGAAGGGGAGTGACGACAACGACACTGCTGTCCGGGCCTAGGGTTTCCCTGGTCCGCAGGTGGGGAAGGAAGGCCACCGACACCCTTCAAGAAGGAAGGTGATACCATGGGCGCCACCGTGCCGGTGTCAACAGACAAGGATTTCTCGACCCGGAGCCACCCACCCGAGCACTTTGAAAAGCTCCACCAAACCCATCACCCACGAGCACGCGCGCCACCGGTCTTGAAGTCGCCACCGCCACACCGGGCACCACGGAGCGAAGCCGTAGGCCGATGGAGCGAAGACATCGGCGATGGTCGCACGACATTAGTACGCTGGAGGAACTACCTCCACCACCGCCAGTGATAGCCGACCGGTGCAAGAAGAAGACAAACCAGGCCGGCGAACCAGCGGAGGCTCGTGAAGTCCCGCCGCCCGCAGCAAGGGTGCCACGAACACGCCAACCGCCGCCTCGACCCCACCTCCTCCCACTGGGGATCCGCCGCCGGCAAATCGGCTGCCAAGTAGCACCATCGTCCCCGAGCTCCCCGCCAACCGGATCGCCGGTCTACGGGTCTCACGTCACCTCCCGAAGCCACCTCCGCCGGAGGGAAGTCGAAGCCGTCCACCTTCCGAGGCCGCCGCCCCGGCGTCCACGAGCTCGAGTCCTTACCACCGTCAGCCTCACACTCAAAGATACCGCTAGGATGGGTGAGGTGATCGAGAGCTACCTCACGTGGCAGAAGGTCCGCGCCGCCACCAAGGTGCGGGGTACAACCCGCCACCAACCGAAGCGGTTGCTGTCCGGACGCAGTGGCAGGGCCGACCAACCGGGACCAGGCCCAGATCAGCCCGCAAGCCCCGCAGGCCCGCAGGCCCAGATCGGGCCCAGATGTAGCACCCTCAGAATCGGACCTATGCAAGTTTGAGCAAAATTCACCAAACCCGCATAGAAACGATTCAAAGGTGCCCACCAGGCACTTTCGTGCGGGTGGAAAACGAAGTAATAACATTACACAACAGTCCTCGATGGGACCCACAGAACAAATATATATAACAGCGACTCAAAGAGTCAAGAATACAGATATAATATACAAAGATCCAAATCACCTTGAAAATGACACAGCGTCCGACTACGGACAAGATGCAAATGGGGCTAAGAGCCCTGAAGAATAACCAATGGCGTCCATAACCCCGCCTGCCAAGCCGGAAGGGTAACCCCGCTAACGGCGTCGATCTCAAAACCGCTTAACAAAAAGGTGCCGACAAAGGGCAAAGGAAAAAGAAGGAGCGTCGATCTTGAGGCCAGTACACGGAGAGGCTAGAATTCGGCGGTCCTCGCCTACATAGGTATGGTGGACTGAGCGGCAGCGGCAACATGCACTGAACAACCTATAGAGACTCGATACAAATGGCGTTTATCAGAGGGGGGTAAGAATGACCTATTCGGAACCAACCTGATACTACCATCAAACAAACCCATCCTGGCGTTTCCCCCTCGAGTCCAAACGAGGAAGTCAACCGAGGAACTCACACCGTTGGCAGTTTTATTTATTCAGTTATAGTTGCGGCACTTTACTAGTCAGGTTTAGAGAATCATTCTGATAAAAGAAGCAGTGGGCCCTTTTAGTTATTCATTCTGTTGTAGTTGCAGCAATTACTAATCAGATACAGATAGCATGTTGTAATCCCAAAACCCAGCAGTTGTTGGTACTTTTAATCAGCCAATTCCGTTGTAGTTGCCATACTTACTAGTCAGATACAATGGTCGCAAGCGACAATCCAAACAAGCAATTGTGGGCAGTATTATTAGCCATTCCATTATAGTGAAGCTGATTACTAGTCATTATAAGTCAAATTTATAGCAATAAACTTTAGTTATGCTTGTCTATGATCGAGATATTGTGCTCCAAGTCGTCCATATCCGTGGACACGGCTTTCAGAAAGTTTTACCGGCGGGTGCACCAATAGCAACACACGCTCGATCAACCTCGGAAAACCAAATCAAAACCCAACGAGGCTTTCACGATTGAACAATCACAGGATTTAGAAATATTTCGGGGCCACCCTTGGAGTACACCAACGTAAGCAAGCTCGAGACGGACTCAAGGTTTGCGACAATGGTCAAACGATCGGGAACCCGAAAGTGTGGGCTTGTCGATACCACGAAAACATTACGCTTACCTAAATAAAGATAAGGTGTGCTCCTGACAAACGTAAATACATAAGTAGCATGGCATAAGTACGGGATAGTAAATAAAACCTCAAACTAGTTTGTGGCCCCAAGAAATAAGACTGAATCAAGCTCTGGCTCAGGGGGGTCCCATATACCTCCCGGATGTGGATAGCGCGATAAAAAAAGGAACAGGTATCAAGTACTCGGGGTCCTACGGGACACAAGTGGGCGTTCGGAAACCAAATGTTATCTATCACCCACCGATGCCTCTGCTTACTTCGATTTTAGTTGTTAAACGGGAATTAAAATGAACGATAAATAAAACTATGATCAACTCCAACATCAACATGCGGCAATTCATCAACAACTGTGGCACTTGACAACACGCAACAGCACTTGAGCAAGCGACTACGACGCGCAAGTCCAACTATCTACCAAACAACAGGTAATAGGATGTGTCCAAGGCAATATAGGGTTGCACGGTATATCACAGGTACGGAAACTAAAGCATCACAACACAGATAGCAATAGATCAACAGGAGGGAAATAAAGACTATAAAAGTAAGATAGGTAGAAAGGGGGGAGATGCTCGCCTGAAAACATTGTCGAAGGTTTTTCCCGAAGATCGGGGCGAAGCTCACATCAACTCAACGGCCTTATCCGCGAAGAAGCAAAACACTAGAATAAACACCGGATGCAATATTTAATACTACGTCAGAAGATCGGCATGATGCATGCATGATGTATGACATGGCAAAGGTGCGATGCAATTAGGTCAATATTAAGCGGAACCAGGGTCCCGACAATTATTCAGATGGTTCGAGTTGTTTAGAACCCCCGCAATTTAGATGTTGTTTTAACAAGTCAAGGTAAGTTACCGGTTCGCTACACAAATTTAAATGAGGCCGATATGAGACTAGATTTGCCCGCATATGAGCCCCATATTTAATTATTAGGTGAATCGGCATAAGGCCCCCAAACCAATGATATGCATGCGAGATGACAATTAAATATGCAACAAGTTGATATCATTTATAAAATAGGGTATCGAGGAAAAGGGTCACACATTTAGGGTTCGGCAGATCTTGGGTTCTGGGGGTCGGGGTCGGTCTCAGGGTCCAGGGTTTGACGGAACGGTCTCGGCGGGAACGTTCTCGGTCTCCGGGGTTAGGGTCTTCGGATCGGGTAGATCTTATCGCATTCGCGGTCTTTGGTTCATGGCGACGGTCCTGGCGTCCTTGATGGAGAACTCAGTGTTCCGTGGAGGCGATATCATCGGCTCCTCCTCAAGGCCTTGGGATTCCGTGACGGAGATCCCCGGTTCCGGTTCGCGGTTTCTTGTCGACGGTCTTGTGGTGCCATCTTAGTTGCCGGTGTCGAGCTCGGGTGCCGTTGATGATCTTGGGGTTTCAGCGGAACGGTCTTCGGGGTACTTGGCGTTCTATGAAGAAGAGCTCCGGATCTTCGGCTCTGGTGGAAGTTCTCGGCGTTCTCGATGAAGACCTTGGCGAGGTGAACTTGGGGGTTCCGGGGTTCGACTGCCGGTGTCGATCTTGTCGTTTCCACACCCAACACTTGGCACCAACTTGGTACTACACCGGGATCCCTGCGGTGGAGGCGGATGGCGAGCTCGGGCGGCATCGCAGGGCCATCTGCGATGGCGGTGCGTGGGCCGACGGCAATGACAGGGGACGGCTTGCGGGCGAGGGAGCCACGGCGCGTGGCCAGCGGCGACGCTGGCGGAGGAGCACCATGGACGACGGGGTGGCGCTGCGCGGGCTCGAGACGAAGCGAGGCGCCGAGCTGCAGGAGATCAGTGGAGGGACCGCGGAGCGGGCTCGGCGGGCGAAGGGCGGTCCGCGAGAGAACCCGCAGCGGCGGGCCATGCCGGCAGAGGGCTGCTGGAGCTGCGGCGCCAGCGGCGCAGGAGGCAGAGGCGTGACTCCTGAGGCGGTCGCTGGGCCGCTGGAGGCGGGCGGAGCGGCGCCGCCCGGGGGAGGAGGAGGGGTCACGCGGGCGCGGCCATGGAGGCACGGAGGCGGCGACGCTGGCTGGCCGGGCGCGGCCGTGAGAGGCTGGACGGCCTCTGGCGGAGCGAGGGAGCACCGGGAAGGGGACTGGGAGAGGAGGAGGCTAGGTGGGCCAAGGCGGGCGGGGGTGCTCGCATTGGCGAGGGCGGCCGTGGCCGGCACGGAGAGGCGAGGAAGGAGGAGGAGGCGTGGGGGTGGGTGCGTCGGGTGCGGAGGAAGAAGAGAGAGAGGAGGCGGCGGGGACGGGGTGTGCAGTGGGCCCAGGTGTGGGGCCCAGGGGCGGGGCCAGGTGGTTGGATGGTGGTGGATGAGGACAGGGGCGTGGCGTGCGTGTGTTGTCTTTGGCAGGTGCGTGGCGCAGAGGTGGAGAGAGAGAGGAGAGAGATAAGGTGGGGAGGGGAGAGGTGACATGGCGAGTGGTGATTGGTGGATGGGGGAGGGACAGCCGAGGTGGCGGGCACCGATTGGTTAGGGTGAGGTGGAGACTGGGTTAGGGTAGATAGTTTGGTAGGTTAGGATTATGGGTAGGACTGGTTGGACCGATTTAAAATCCTGGGGGTGGTCGTTCGGGTCGATCTGGCCCGTTCGACTGCCTCCACTAAAAATAATATAATTTTTATTTGTTTTATTAACACCGTTTGCAAACCGATAGCGGCCAAAACAAAATATTCCGGAGGCCCGGGGTTTGCATTTGAATTAAGATGGGGCGTTTGGAAAACAAATCGGGCTTTGCGAAAATAGTTTTGGCAAACAATGCATGATGATGACGATGCCATGCACAAAAACAACGCGATTTTCTAGTAGTGGTTTTGCGGGATGCCACAATTCGACACCACTAACAATGGATCTCGCCCTCGAGATCCGCCTCATGGTACCTTTAGGAAAGGTCGGCGATCTGCATCCTCTCGCTTTGCGTAGATCCTCGCGACACCACTAACAAGAGGTCGTTGTCCGTGATCGTCGAGAGAACTCTCCGGAGAAACAAAGGACGAAGATAGAGGCATCAAACGATAAGGCCACCTCTAACTTCCATGGACGGAGTAAAATTGCTGGATCCCCTGATTCAACGTACAAGAGCGAATGATAAGAGCAGTGGTAGGGTAGCTACTCCATCCCGCACTCAAACCATTACTCTGCACACGAATAGGCGGATTATGCAACCAACTCTCGGAATTAGACTGAAGATCTCGACAAGCGAGGTTCGGAAACAAAGACGTGATGCGGACTCTGCAGCGGATCTGGCGTAGATGATGTCATCACATCGGGAAACACCAGAAGATACAGCAGAAAACGTGTGAAAGACACAATGATTAGGTTTCGCGATGGTTCCATTGGCATGAACAACACATGCTCAAGGTATACTCCAACTTCACCAATGCTCGTCCTTCTCACATGTTTTTCAACGACACAGATATCCAGCAAGGAACACATATGGATCAAGAGCTCAAGAACAAAAGATTGGATGAAGGATACAACAGACAAGTTGCAGATTGATGATCGTAGCGCCTCCGTTGCAAAAGGAAGAAAGCGAAAACCCTGAAGGTACGACGGAAACCCAACCGCGAGAATTCCTGGACTCGAAGAAAGGGAAGAGGGCGGATTCAAAACACGTAGAGGTAAGAGGAGAACAGCAGAGGGGTAAGGAGTAAAATCAGACCTAGTCAGAACTATCCAACCGATTTTGCAAAAATAGTTTTGACACTCTACTTCGGCCGTTAGCTAGGTTATCCTACAGGCTGGACTTGTGGGGTATCGCAACTGCTGGGCTCTGATACCACTCCGTAGGCACCTTTGAATCGTTTCTATGCGGGTTTGGTGAATTTTGCTCAAACTTGCATAGGTCCGATTCTGAGGGTGCTACACCAGACCTAGCCAAGATCAGCCATTGCCATGTCTTGCCAAGTGGTGACGCCACGCCGCCCGGGAACTCCTCCCAGCCCACCACCACCGAGCCGACTGCGTGATCCGCCGCCGGAGGGGACATCGCTTGGCCACTGGGCCTACCCGGCCCTAGGGAACCAGCAGGGCAGGGGACCCGAGCCGCCCAGAGCAGCGGCCGAGCCCGCCGCCACCGGCCGAGCCCCACCGACCCGCCGGCCACTGGGCCGCGAGCTGTCAGAGCCACACCACCGGAGAACGACGTCGCGCGCTGAAGACCAGCCCCACCGCCTCGAAGCGCCAGAGCTGCGAGGCACCACGCCGCCCCGACGCGCGCCAGACCGCCTTGCAGCCGCCGAGCCGAGCTGCAAGAACCTCCGCCGACGCCCGCCCCCACGCCATCACCTGCACCAGCGCCGCCACAGAGACGCCGCCAGCGGACCGCCACCATGGGGAGAGAAGAAGCCCGCCGCCGACGCCGGGCCGCCAGCGGCCAGGCGGCGAGGGAAGGGGGAGGCGGCGGCCTGAAGGGGGCTAGGGTTTTCCCCCCCGGCCGCTCGCGGGAGCGGCCCGAGAGGGTCCTGTTTTTTCACGCCAGAGTGTTTTTCTCAGTACTCGGACGAGATGATTCTTCCTCACTGTGTGTTAGACCACGGTTCATTTTGGCACAACAATGTTGTTCGTTACGAAGATTCAGTCACTGCTTCGTCATTCTGTACGACTAAAAAAATGCTTCGTTATTCTGTAGAATATATTTTATCTCATACTCAAAAAGGCCACGAGAGGTCACGTTTACTTGTATACCCCCCCACCCACCCACCAACCCACACCCACACCCACACCCACTCGAGTGTGAAAAAAATCGCATTCGGATGTTTCAAAAAAAAATGCAAAAAATTACTTAGGTGTAGCCCACTATGTGTTCTAACACTGTGCACAATTTTAGGTTTAAATACTCCCTCTGTCCCAAAATAGATGTCTCAAATTTGTCAAAATTTGGATGAATCTAAATACTATTTAGTACATAGATTCATCCAAAATTTAAAAAACTAAGACATCTATTCTTGGACAGAGGGAGTACTTTGTATTTTAGGCTTAGTAAAAGTGATAAAATCATGTTGTCCACAATGAACAATAATGAACAGTAGACTAAAGTAAAGATTTTAACATTTTATATTATTTTTCTAAGCCCAAAATATGATGCATTTGAAGCTAAAATTCTACGCTGATAGAATACATGGTTCCACACGATTTTAGTTAACACTTGTTGAACATGCAGCCATGGATAGTTAAGAACCGCGCGGGTAACTGGTACGGAGTATAGGTAAAAGACTCGAATTTATGTTGCAGCTTCTTGGCTCCTCTCTCTCTGCCGGTACGACGCAGCATCGTGTTTAACTCGCGCACCTTCCTGGAGCTAGGTGCTAGCAGCCTCGACTGGATGCCAGTTTCAACCAAGACCTAACTCTAAGCATGTACTCCCTCCGTTTTAAAATATAGATGTTTTAGGTTTGTGAAGAAATGAATCTAGACTTCTTTTAGTGTATAAATTCACCCCTAAGTTGAGTGAACTTATATACTAAAAGAAGTCTAGATACATTTACTTCACAAACCTAAAACATCTTATATTTTAAAATGGAGGGAGTACAAGAGGGACCCAACCGCTCCTCCTTGTTGAAAAACAGCCCTAATAATATTGCAAAACAAAAAGGTCCGAGCAACTTTCTCGTTAGCTAACTGTTGCATGGAGCATCATTAGATCCAGATGGATGGTTTCCTGTTGCGGTTGAAAGTTACAGGCACCAATGGTATTCATGGGTCCACCTAACTGACGGGAACATCAATCTAGAACCAATAGTACACGGCCAGCAAAGGAAGGGGCTCGGCACAAAGATGTGAACTTCAAACCGCAATTCCGTACTACTACTACTAGTAGTAGCAAAAAGAAACATGTTAGTATTAGCAGGTCGGTCAACGCTGTCATTTGTTGCCACCGAGCTTTCGGCGCAGATAATGGTCACGTACGCCATATATCCATTCAATCCACATGCTTTTTGCCATGGTTCCAACCGACTCATTGCCAAAGTTAGTTAGTACGAGCGTGATACGGCGCTGTTCGCTAGACGTGTTGTTGGCCTAGATCGACGTCCAGACATTTTGGCAGTGTTATGTTCATTTTCCCTGCGAATTTAGTTAGTACTCCCCCTAGTCATTTTGGAGTACTTGAAATAATAATACTTATGGGGCTTTGCTTTTATGTGAAGCTAACCCCCTAGACTAGACATGGACATCGCCACCGGTATAAACTCTGGCCATCACTTCCTGCCGCCTCCCTGCTCACACGCTCTGTCGCATTCTCGTCGTATCAATCATATATATATACACTCAAGGATCCAGTTGTGGCTGCCCTGCAATAATCAAAGCGTGTAGTATGGCAGCATAGCGTAGTAATACGCAGTTCATCACGAATAATCTGCGAATAATCTGCTCAAGGTTATGCCTCAGTCCACTCACGGTCGTTTTATCAACTCAGCCTCAGGCCTTCACAGTTCACACCTGCCGGCCGCCCGTGTAAACATAGTCTGAAGCGGACGTACTACTCTGTGTTGCCCCACCACACGCAGGTTTTGACCCCATGTAATGTTAGCATGGGCAGCCCATGACTAATCGCAGTTGTTGCTTATAATGAGCATGGGGGATCCGACCCACCGATTAATTGGTCAATTCCTTCCGATCACGCTAACAAAGTCAGAAACTTAGCATTACGGCAGACTAATCGCTTGGGTTATTATTGAGCATGGGTCCGATGGAGGCACCCGCGTACATAAATAGGCCTGATAGAATAGTACATGGTTCCACACGATTCCACTCTTGTTGAACATGCAGCAATGGACAGTTAGGGACGAGGAGGTAACTGCTGCACTGGTAGTAAAAGACTCGAATTTATGTTGCAGCTTCTCTGTCTCTGCCGGTACGAGGCAGCATTGCGTTTGACACGCGCACCTTCCTGGAGCTAGGTGCTAGCAGCCGTGCTCCACCCTTGTTTATTATATTGTCTTTTGCTGTTCCCAAACTGAGTGATTGACTCCTACATTTAGCTTCGACTAGATGCCAGTTTGAACCTAGACCTATCTCTAATATTTACTCCCTTCGTTTTAAAAATATACGATATTTTAGGTTTGTGAACTATCATATTAAAATAAGTCTAGATATATTTAGTTTACAAAGCTAAAACATCGCTTATAATTTGAAGCAGAGGGAATATATGTACAAGAGGACCGACCGCCCCCTCCTTATTGAAAAAACAGCCCTAATAATATTGCAAGACAAAAAGGTCCGTGGTGCAACTTTCTCGTTATAGCTAACTGTTGCATGCATCGAGCGTCATTAGATCATGGATGGATTCCTGCTGCGGTTGAAAATTACGGCCACCAATGGTATTCATGGGTCCATCAATCAATCTACAACCAACAAGTAGTAGTACACGGCGGTACATAGAGCAAGAGATGTTGGGCTCGGTACAAAGATGTGAACTTCAAACCGAAGTCCCGTACTACTACTAGTGGCAAAAAGAAACATGTTATGTTAGCGGCTTGGTCAACGCTGTCATTTGTTGCCGCTGAGCTTTCGGCGCAGATAATGCTCACGTACGCCACATCCATTCAAATCCACATGCTTTTTGCCATGGCTCCAACCGACTCATTGCCAAAGGTAGTTAGTACTCCCATGGCCTCTATGGGTTTTAACTAGTACTCTCTTTGTTAGGAATTATAAGGCCTATAGAACACTTTGATAGGATTAAGAAAATTAATAACTCACCCTTTTGATTACTACATGCACCAATAGTTATACATGCATAAGAGAAGATAGAAAAAAGAAGAACATGCATCGAAAGAGAGAGACTAATAAATAGGAGAGGACTTACAATCTAACATTTTTAAAAAGCTCTCGGGCCTTATAATCCCGAACGGAGGGAGTACGAGCATGATACGGCGTTGTTAGTTCCTCCTCGAATCAGTCTTTCGTCCTGCTATATACTACTAATATAGCAACCACACTGATACAAAAGTTCGAACAAAAAAAATGCCATGGCAGCAACATAAACATGCCTAAAAGAAAAAGAAATGAAGATAAAGGCGAATCGACGAAGAGATAATGACCCGCAACCGCTGCGCCCTCCAACTTTGACCCACCACGCTTCAAGCACCCTGAAGTGTCTAGGCCAAGCAACACCTTCAAGAAAGGAAGCACTGTCGACATGGCGCTGCTGTCCGGACCAGACCGGTCCTAGGTTTCCCCCACACTCCAAGTATAGTGGTCAGGGATTCCCGAGACGCCCTCCAGGAAGGAAAGGTGCCACTCGAGGTGGAGTGGCACCATGTCTGGTTCAGACTAGCCGACAAGGATATCTCCCGACACCCATCCACACAAAAAAACCCGGCACTGCGGAGTACCACCAGCCAGCTTTGCCACCCACCAGCATACGCCACGACAATCTTGTAGTCATCATCACCCATATTTTCGAGACACTCACCTGCGGTCTAAACGATGGAGGCACACGACATCACTGGGACTAGAAATAACAGCCTTGCAGCCACGCGAGAGGGATCCACCTCCACCACCGAGGGGCGGTCATCGACCGGACATAGCAGTGTAGGCACACCATGTCCAAGCAGGCCCTGGCGGGCTTGTAAAGACCTACCGCTCTGCTGCGATAGGCAGGCCACAATGCCGCCGTTCCTATGCACGAACTGGTCACCGCCGCCACCTCTAGGAAGCTAGGCAGCCGCAGCGCCCGGCCCGCCCGAGCCCATCTGAGGCCTGTCCAAACCCATCTGGGTCGGGGCACCAAGACCATGGTCGTGGATGTAGCCGGCGAGCATCGCTGCACCAAGAAGCCTGTCCCTGCCGCAAGATGCCGCTGCCAGCACCCCCGGCCGCGCCGGACCAGGGGCCTTCCGAGAAGCACCGCAGCCATGGGGGAAGGGCCCCGACCCGCCTCCGAGACTCGGGGAGAGAAGGGCCGCCGCCGCCGGCGTTGCCCGGTGACCTGAGCCGACGCCGACAAAGAGGCGAGGGGCTAGAAGGAGAGAGACGGCCAGTATGGGGTGGAGGCCCCCGTCGCCCTTGGGGGGGAGGGGGAGGGGGAAGGGGGGGGCAAGAGGGCGTCGGGGGTAGGTCCTCCAGGTTGCATCAACTTCCCTGCGAATTTAGTTAGTACTTAAAATAATACTTTGGATCATATTGTCCAGGTAGATTTTAAGTATACTCTACAGTGGAAAAAAAAACTATTTTGTTGAATATACTGTCCAATAAGTACTCCAGATGTAAGCATTTTGCAAACACCCCCCTCCTGGCCTTAATTACAGCTCCACCAGCCAAGGCAATGCTTCGATTCATGCCACAGAATTTATTGCAATGCCCTGCACCAGCGGCCTCTGATTGGATAGTGGAAACGAAGGAAACTAATGATTGGTACTGGGAGAGGACAATTACGGGAGAGAAGAGGAATTGAATCGTTGTGCTAGGCTTAAGAGCAATTCCAATAGTACAGCCGGCAAGCCAGCTATAAGGTCATTTATAGTTAGCTTATAGTCAAGTACTCCCTCTGTTTGGGATTGTTAGTCCGGAGAGCAATTCCAGATATTTCGTTATTATAAGCCCAACGTTAAATTCTCCTTAATTCCTGTGCCAGTTACGGAGAGAGAGAGCCCCTTTTCTCTTTTCTCCTAGTCTCCCTCCTTCCTCCGTATTGGCCGGGCATTAAACACCGCTCAATGCATGCGTTTTTTTTTATCACGATGGATTCGAGAGTTACTCACCCGCAGATCGCATGCATACAGTTTCCACCGTGCGATGCCGATACTCCGGTTTAGATAGAAAGAAGCAGAGAACGGCTGGCCTATTTGAGTGGAGATATTAGAGGTGCAATTAATAGGGAAGTTAAACGTTCATGCGATAGACTCCGGTTTTGCAGCCACGTCTTGGTATTGACAATTTGGCTCTCCGGACTAACATTCCCAAACAGAGGAAGTAGTACAATAGTTATCTTTAAAGATTTAATACTTTATATGTCAATGGCCCACTCACATACTCACATAGTCTTTGGGAGCACGCGTCAAGAGCTGGCGTGAGGCCCATCTCTTTTCTCTCACCTCTTCTCCCTCATCCAACTAAGCAAAACAATACTAGTTTAAGCCTTATAGCCAGCTGACTAGGACTTATTGTACTTGCTCTAAGGGTGCAGGTGGGACTGCCCGCGGGGAGCCCGTATACGCCCGCACAGCCCCACACAATTTAAGGGCTTGTTTGATTCATAGGATAGAAAAAGTATAGGAATAGGAAAAACATAGGATTGAAATGTCATGCCAACTTGAATCCTATGGAAATAGGAATTATGTTTGATGTAACAAAGGAATTTTTCCATGAGGTATGATCTAATGTTTCTTTCCTATAGGAATTGCACTACAAGATTCCTATAGCATTAATTCCTATAGGATGTGTTCCTATGAACCAAACATCAGGGCATGTTTGATTCAAAGGATTTGTATAGGAAATTTGTAGGATTAAATCCTATAGGAAATTTTCCTATGGTGGTTGTTTGATTTGTAAGATTGATTTCTATAGGAAACTTTCCTAGGAAATCCTTTGCACTAGATTGCATAGGAAATCTAACATCCACCCAAAGCTCTTTCTTAGAATCCTTTGATGGATCAAACAAACTTTGTTGCATGTGGGTTCCTATAGGATTGAAGTGGACATGACATTGCAATCCTATGGTTTTCCTATTCCTTTATTTTTCCTATCCTAGATATAGGAAAAATTCCCATAGGATTCAAATCCTACACAATTCCTATGCAATTCCTTTGAATCAAACAAGTCCTAAGTGGGTGTCCCACGGGAGCCCGCGAAATTTATGCGGCTGTCCACTATCCCGCGTATACCCACATATACCCGCAAATATGTTACTATAATTATTGTTTGTATAATGTTTATAAAAATATTTTAGTATATAATACGATCAACATTTAGCACTTCAATGTATTAATTATTTTTTCCACTTTTTGAGTGGCTCGCCATTCTTTCTACTAGACATAATATTTGTTTGATTGAGAAATTTCTACTTCTTCCTATCTAAATTAATGTCTTCATATTTGGCTAGATTCGGATATATCTAACACTAAATATGTCTAGATATATTCGAATCTAGACAAATGTAAAAATATTAATTTTGATTGAAGTAGTTTTTTAATGTTCGCGCTCTATCGTGGGCTTTCCACGGAAACCCACTATTTTTTCTTGTTTACCCGCGGGTGTCCCGATAACCTTTTATGTGGGCTTGGGTAGTGGTTCCGTGGGCAGCCCACTCCCACCTACACCCTGAGCTAGGCTAAAATCGCGACGTAGACCGGGGGCTAAACACAGACGTACACTCTTTTGCGGACAAACGGAGAGCCTAAGGGCATGTATATTGCAGGCCTCTTATTTGAGACGCTTAAACAGGTGGTTACCATGTGCAGCTAGCGTCGGACGCTTCCAAGGCAAATTTACCAGCTAAGCCTAAGCGCCCAGCGCTTAAGTTTCCGTCGCCGCTACCAAAACTGCACGAAACGGCCAGGATTTGATCCCTAGCGTCTCTCCTAAGAGTCTGCACTGTACGTGCCCTAAGACGTGCGCTCTTTTACGGACGGAGGGAGTATTTGGCTTTGCTTTTGACGTGAAGCTAACCCCTAGACTAGACAGGGACATCGCCACCGGTATAAACTCTGGCCATCACTTCCTGCCGCCTCCCTGCTCACAAGTCACTATACGCTCTCAAGGATCGAGTTGTGGCTGCCCTGCAATCAAGGCGTGTAGTCTGGCAGCATATAGCGTAATGTACGTTAATTCATCCCTTTTTAAGATTCGCAGATTACTCATGCATGGTTGACCAGCTCAAGGTTGTTATGCCTCAGTCCACTCACGGTCGTTTTATCAACTCAGCCACAGGCCTTCACAGTTCACACCTAATAAGCATGGATCCGTCCGACCCACGCGATTAATTGGTCAATTCCCTCCCATCACGCTAACAAAGTCAGAAACTAGTGACTAATCGCCTGGGTTACTGATTGATTGAGCATGGATCCGATGGCGAGGCAGCCGTACATAAATAGGTCAAATCGCTCCCACCGGCACCTCCACCAAAATCTTAAATTCACCAGTTCCGTGGCCCTGTCCGTGCAGTGACACCCACCCACCCATCAACCACTCCAACCCCGGCCCGGGATCGGAGGAGTACACAAATATAAAAGGAGACCGGCCGCAAGATACTCATCATCTCTCTCCCGTGCCTCCCATTCTCCTCCTTCTTCCACCTGAGCCTGCCAACCCAGCTAGCGAAGAAGCGACGGCGGCATGGCGAGGCAGGCCATGACCAACGGGCTCCTCAGCTGCTTCATGCACGCGGGGCTGAGCTTGGTGCTTCTCGTCTACCTCCCCGTCGTCTTCGTCTTCCGCCTCGTCTACAGGCTGCTCGTCAGGCCCTTCGTCTCCGGCGAGGACCTCCGCGGCAAGGTCGTCCTCATCACCGGCGCTTCCTCCGGCATCGGAGAGGTATGCCAGTTCATTACGGTACCTGCATGTGTACCTCTCTGTACGTACAGTTCATTACGGTGGCCACCCATGGCTTAATTGGTCTTGTATCAGTCTCCGGTAGTACGTCAGTCTTGACTGTTCGGACAGGTCTCGCGTCTGACGCGCGTACGAGCAACGGTTCATGGCTGCTTCTGCCCTCATGTCAGTAGCTAGTCAAGGTCTCTTGTTTCTAGTATTCCATTATTCAAGCATGCCGTATATGGTTCCATGGTGTGCGGTGTGCATGTTGTGAATAGAATTGGGTATTTTATATGTTATATGGTTGGTGAGACTTTTGATACAATACAAGAGAGCGATTATTTAGTGATGATAGTTTTGTTTTGTCGTTTGAATCATATTAGTACTATTTCCTGCAAAAGAATCATAAATTAACATTTGCCATCAAATATTTCTCACCTTCTTTTTCATATTAGTACTAGTACTACATGCTGCCGGTACCATGGATGACATGGGACTATATGAGCCGTAGTAGTATCAATTGTTGGACCATATAATTCCCAGGTCATCTCGCCGCCCGTATTGAATTCTCACCCTCTATGGATCGATCGCTCCCATCAGCCTCCTGGAAACTTGCAACTCAATTGACAGCAGCATCTCTCCACTGCATGCTGAGATCGATGCTGCCAGCCATACTAGCTGCAGCATGCATGTGACTATGCAGTCACCGGAGTAAATGCATTGCCACCATCAATTATGTGACGGACGGTGGTCATGAATTAGTATTTGCGTAAACCGACGGTGCATGTGACCGCACGGACGGCACGAAAGGTGGATGTGTCTACGGTCGCATCGCACATTCACTTCCTTGCCGAATTTCGCTAAATTTTGCATCAAAAAAAATCGCTAAATTTCGTGCTGCACAATCACCAAATCATCTCGGCAATCGGCATGCAAAAATCTCTATTCTACTGCCTATATATATGTGTGTGTTTATTTGCCCTAAAATTAGCTGCTGTTGCATGACTTGATTTGCCCTCTCTCTTGTTTCATATGCAGCACCTGGTGTACGAGTACGCGAGGAAGGGCGCGTGCGTGGCGCTGGTGGCGCGGACGGAGATCGCCCTGCGCGCCGTGGCCAAGACGGCGCGCGACCTCGGCGCGCCGGACACGCTCGTCGTGCCGGCCGACATCACCAACCTCGACGAGGCCAAGCGGGCCGTGGAGGAGACCGTCGCGCACTTTGGAAAATGTGAGTATGCCGGCCTCACATATGAATTTTCGTTACTCAAAGAAATATCGCTATCATGAGCGGTGATGCATCTGAGGTCGTTCATTACTTCTTGCATCGAGTCTTTGCTGATCGATGGGAGTGTACTGCCACAGCTTATAATTACAGCTGCTTGTACGGGCTGAGTGAGTGTGATGTACGTACGTCTGGTAATCAACACGTACGGCATGTCATATTGAGTATAGTACACCGGCAGTAAAACTGTCCGAAAAATAGTCTCTCCCGGAATATGCTTGTTACATTTTTTTTTGTCAAACACAAACATTCCAAAGTTTACAATATCAAATTAATATTATTAGAACCATCATGACATATATTTTCACATTCTATGGGCTTGTTATTTTAGATTGTACTTGTTCCATATGTTTGGTGGAACTCTGCAAATCGACCAACGCTTTATATATATCCAACACATTTTGAGAGTAACGAACAGAAATAACTAGTTTCGGACTGCAGTGAATCACCTGGTGGCGAACGCTGGAGTGTGGTCCAGCTGCTTTTTTGAGGAAATCACCAACATAACCGCATTCCATGATGTGATGGTAAGCAACAATACACAAAAATACATTATCAAGCATGTTCTTCCTCCCTACATTATAGTAATACTCATGGATGTTCTTCCCCCCTACATTATAGGGTCTCAACTTCTGGGGTGCGGTTTACCCGACCTACTTCGCCTTGCCCTACCTGAAAGCGAGCCGTGGCAACATCGTCGTCACGTCGTCCATCGCCGGCAGAGTCCCAGTGGCGAGGATGAGCTTCTACAATGTACGCAAGCATACTAGTTACCACGATAAATAATTCTCAGTCACCTCACTAAGCATTTATTTTTTTACTGTGCTCACCTTCGTTATTTACTTTGAATTCATTGGTACATATATACTCCTTATAGGCAAGCAAAGGCGCGGTGTTACGGTTCTATGAGACGTTGAGGTCGGAGCTCGGGTCTCACGTCCGCATAACCATAGTGATGCCGGGTTACGTGGTATCCAACCTCACCATGGGCAAGGGCATCCAGAAGGATGGCAATGTCGGCATCGACCAGGAGGCCCGCGATGTACATAAACATACATATTCCTTTGTCAATAGATCTTCAAACAACAACATCTGATGGCCAATGTATTGACCAAGGTATATTTTTTGGGGGTTAATTGCAGATAAATGTTGGGCCCTTTCCAGTTGGGAAGACTGAAACATTGGCAGAGGTGGTGGTGGCGAGCGTGCGGCGGGGCGATGGCTATGTCACTTGGCCAGGGTGGTATTGGCCGTTCCACATGGTGATGTGTGCTGCGCCGGAGGTCGTCGACTGGTTCTCCAGGTCGTTCTATGTCTCCAAGTCAAGTGCCAAGGACAGCGACGCCCTCAGCAAGAAGATTCTGATGGCATTCGGCGGCAACAAGTCGTACCCGCAGGAGACCATCTGCTCCCAAGTCATAAACGAAAACTAGCCATGAAGAATACATATATGTTGTATGTGGTCTGTTAAGCAAGAAAGTTATCTTTTCTATTAAATGAGAGTTGTGATGTTGAGTCGTTTCTAAAGATGAGAGTTGGGGATGTCTGAGTCGTTTCCCAACACTTGGTACAAATCTTCTCTCACAAAAAAAAAACACTTGGTACAAATCAATATCTGACCCACCTACACTGTCCGATCATCCCTCGGGATTTTCCCTCAACGTTTGCACCACCCGATCATCCCTAACATGTACTCCCTCTGTTTGGATTTATTAGGCCGGAGGGCCATGTCGTAGATACGAAGACGTGGGCTGAAAAATAAAGGAGCAGCATCGGGAAGGTTAAAACTGCCTCTTAATTGCAGCGAAATTAACTCTATAAAACACCATGCAGTCTTTTTTCTTCCCCCGGCCAATCAACTATGAGTGAGGGAGACCGTGAGGCTCGCATGCGACTGGCACATGCACGGCTTTCTCGGTAGGGAATTAATTAGCGCACGAGAATTAAGGAAAGTTAGTACTCCGGCCTTATAATTTCGAAATAGCTGAAAAAGCTCTCCGGTCTAATAAACCCAAACAGAGGAAGTACACCATTTTGACGTGATCTTCTCATTCCCGTTAATCTTTTGAAAATGCCCTCACGTCCGCAATACAATCATGTGCAATCCCTATCTCAGTCTTATCCGAGAAAATTCATGGTGGATTCTGAAGCATCCACCGCCAAAACCATTGAGGTCGTCGCCTTCCTGTTCCTGAGTTCTTTCAGCATGTTTGTGTGCTAATTCTGCTGATTGAGTTCTTAGCAAGAGTGATTTGGTCAGAAAAATTCTACCAAATCTGAATTCAGATTATTAATTTGGCATGACGGTTTGCGTTTTGGTTATAACACCGGGTTTTTCCAGTTTTCCAACTGGTGACATTGGGAGCCTTTCTATTGTATCATGTGCACGATGAATGGATAAACGCTTGGAACCATGAAACCTCAAAGGCGTCTGATCCAGTACAACCTCCTCCCTCTTAAACTCGTACACATATATATCCAAACCTGTATCTAAACGGAGTATACTCATATATTTGCATACAGATGGCGACGTATAAGCATCCGGTCCACACACCACTGCCGCACAGGACCCCGACCCGCCTACACCCCCTGCGCCGATCACCATCGCCCCGGCCATCATCGCAATCACCATCGCCGACGACCACCGTCACAACCGCCGCCGCCGCTGTGATTCTTCTCCGCCGGACAGTCTTGCACAATCTGCCGGACAGTCTTGCATAATCTGCAACATGTCCGGCGACACCTAGTTGCGTTGTTAAAATTTCGTCGGAACTACTCGCCGGAAAATACACAAGACAGTCCGGCGTGATACCGGACATGTCGCTGGATCGTCCGGCCGGTCAACGCGCCGGCAACATGCTTGCGCGCCGCCTCCATGCATCTGCCAAATCTGCACGCAGCCGCTGCAACGCCGGCCGTGCCACCGCGTCGCCTCCACAAGGCCAGGCCGAGTCACCACCACCATCTTGACGTACCTAACCGCCATAGTTGTCGATGTCGATGGTCCGGCGTGCAGCCGTATTAGTACGAATACGTTGCTAGAAAGACGTATAATTATGTTGAGCTATACGGGTTTTATACAATGCTATGTATATACCTATTTATACTAATAACGAAGGGGTATCAAGCAATCTGGGTTGTTCTTGTGTTTGAGATTATACGCTTTGATACGAGTTTAGAGGGAGGGGTTGTACTGGATCAGACGGCAACCTCAAATTGTAATACCATACTTTTGTTTCACCGGCCAAGATGCGTACCAAAAACCTCGTGGATGTGTGAGATTCCTATAAATAAGAAGCAAGATCCCCAAATACATTACGGTTCGATCCCAAATCCATTTTCTTAAAACCTTAGCAGCGGAAGCCAGCGCACCCGTAGCCAACGTCGCACCCTATCTACGCCGACCTTCAGACGAACACCGACAATCTTCCCCTCGTCTTCAGGAGATAGGACCACACCAAACTATAGCTCCGGCCACGGAGGGACCGGAAGAGGAGAAGAGGAGTAATAGAAGCAATGACACTGAGAGGAGCAACAGAAGCAACGACGCTGACAAAGAGAGTTTGGGTTTCGGCCATCATAGTAAAACGTTCGAAGAACGACGGCCATGCCGTTGCGTGTGCGACAATAGTGTAGGTTTAGGTAGATTTATCCACTTCCGGTTAGGATGAGTGGAGAAATATATACATTGGTATGCTTATCCTTTGGATAGATGGATAAATCTATAGATTTTCTCCACTTATCGTCGAATAGATGTAGAAATATAATAGGTGTCTCCACTTATCCTTGGTAAGCCCTGAAATTAGGTTTGTGTGCAACTTCTCATTGAAAGGTTCATTCAGAAAATGAAATGTGGAGTTAAGTGTTTTTGCTGTGGCTTGGATCCGTTTGAATTTTGCGTTCTTCTTTGTAACATTATTTGGAATATGCATGATGAATGAACGATAACTATATTGATTTTGTAAAGCAATTTGTTTGATCAGATCTATTCTTAACCTTTCGGTATATCATCAAGCATGGAAACCAAGATGACATATTTCTGTATTGGTTTCTTTGATAAGGATGAGAAGTGTGGAACTAATAAAAGTACATTTGCCAGATAACATCTTCGTTGTCTACGACCGTTGTCCTGTTCTTATATGATACTCCCCCCGATTCACAATATAAGACTTCTAGCAAGCCGTTTCAGCTTGCTAAAAGTATTATATAATGCAACAGAGGGAGTAACATCTTAGTCCGATGATATTGTGAAACGTATTTTTTCGAAAAGTGTCTTTGGCTCCCAAGCTCTAGTGCATCGTTCATTTAATTTTTTTTATACTTATAAGTTCCAAAATAATTTGAAAACAATTTTGCAGGTAGTCAATGTTGTATCCACAAGCATGCGAAATCGCAATACGAAATTCTTTGTATTGTGGGCTAGATAAAAATGACAAAATCTGATAAAGTTTAAGGATTTGAAAAATGCATGCATAGATCCACACCTTTTCATTTTTTGCTTAGAATATTTGAAATTAATATTTTCCATGTTTGTGGGAGAAAACATCCATTTCTTTTTCATTTTTGGAAACTCACAAATATTATTATTGATTTTTTAAAACATCAGGCGTACTGGTGCTCAGGAGGCAAAAATCTCCACTTCTTTTTTGGGGATACTTGTAGCACGCAAAGTATATATGTATATAGTTCTATGTTTGTTTTCAGTATTTTTTGATACCTAAACATAATGTTTCTAGTTTTCGTAAAAACAAAAGCAGAACCTTATGTGCAACAGACACCTTTCGAACGAAAGACGGAGTATCCCACTAGTGAAAAAAGGGCCTATAGTCCCGGGTTGTAAGGGCCTTTAATCCCGGTTTTGCACTGGGGACTGCGAAAACGGTACTAAAGGCCCCTACCTTTAATCCCAGTTGCTACAACCCGAGACTATAGGCCACCACATGGCCGTTTCCGCCAAGGGGGGGATACGGTCCGGGACTAGAGATTTTTTTAAAATTATCTCTTGAACTTTTGAATTGTTTGACTCGCTAATCCTCTCACTTGAAACATTTTTTAACACTAAATATACTTATAGGTCAAATTACACTTGTGGTCAAAATTTCTGGCCGGTCACTCATCCTAGCACTACTCCATTTTCAGCATGCTTAACTTCTCTGTCCGATCCTGATGTCCTTGGGCGAAACCCATTTGTACCTTGTTGTCAACACTACCATATCAATCCTATTAGCCCATATCAATATGTCATACATCTTTATGTTTCAAAATTATAAAAAACTATTTAAGTAAACAAAAATAAATAAGTAATAATAATATTTTAATCCAATGAAAGTAAAAAACTAAATAAATAAATATTGTATTCATTTTTTGCCAATTATTCATTTAATATGGCATAAATAATATCTTTAAATCGAAATTTGACAAATAATATATCCATTATTATCAGAAAAATGTGAGGAATCCAAATATGGCATAAAAATATTTGCTAGAAAATTTTAATTTTTAAATAACTTTTTTCCTTTTCAAATTTTAAAATATAAAAGAATCCCAAACGGCATAAGGCCGTCGAAATCAAACTCATCTTTTTTTCCGCACTTTTTGATAGGTGGTACGTTTTTTCGACATCGTACGAAAAAGTTATAGCCATTTGAAGTTTTTATGACAGCTTTTGATAAAATATGTCTAAATTCATGTTTGTTAATTTTCGTAACAACTAAATCACTTAATATAACTACAGTTTGAAGGATTTTATTTTTGGAGTTTTTTTTATAATTTTATGGCATGCTTTTGTAACTAGAAAAGACGATCTCGGGGGGTGGACAAAAATCTCCTGCCGCGGCAGGATTTTTGGCCGTTTTCCTGCTGTGGCATAACCCGCCAAACAAAAATTGTCAGATTTTTTTAGTCCTAGTTTATGTCTCGGGCCGGGACTAGAGGGTGTAGCTTTAGTCCCGGTTGGAAACACCAACCGGAACTAAAGGGTGTTGCCGGCGCCCGCACCCCATTAGTCTCGGGTCGTATCACAAACCGGGACTAAAGGTCCAGAACAACCCGGGACTAGAGCTTCCTCGGGCTCCTATCCGCTGAAAAAAGTACGAACCAGGACTAGTGTGGACTAGTGCTCACACTAGACCAGACCCGTATAGTGTGCGACTCAACCGAAGCCCCTTTTTCTACTAGTGTCCCTTGCTAGCAGAATTGGGTGTAACAACCTACAAGCCGAATCAGATTCTACTGATACAGTGGATAATCAGATTCTACTGATACAGTGGAAGCATGCTATGGTGAGGAGGTGTGGTAGAGTGAACCAGCTATAATTTTTGCAGACTTAATCTACACAATGTGTCTATTGGGACTGTTTCGTTTAATTACTTTCAGATGGAAGCAAATTAGGTAGCCCGCGAACTAGTTGGAGTGTGTTTTTTTCGAATAAAAAGGCTTATAGTGGGTTCTTTTCAAGTTTGATTTCGTGAAGCCTTTCGGTAAAATCAATTGGCCATTACTCCTCCAAATTCTTTAAATGAAAGGTTTCCGTAGTTATTTTAATGATTGGATAATGAAGAGATTGGGGCTTACTTCAACACACATCAAGGATTGAGATGGAGATACCTGCTCTCACCTATGCTCTTTGATATTGGTGCGGATGTTCTCTCGATTAAGATCGGGAGGGCTATCGACCAAGGGATTCTCCAAGGGCTCTCCTCACATCTGGTAGAAATATGGGTGTCGATTCTACAATACATAGACGCCACCACTTTTTTACTAAATAACCTAAAGAAGCTAGAAAGTTGAAAAAAATTGTGCCTTTTTGAAGAAATGTGAGGCCTTAAAATAAGCTTCCACAAGAGTGAAGTATATTGTTAGGAAGGGCACATGAAAGGAGTGTTACATTTGGGGATATTTTCACTTGCAAAGTAGGAGTGTTGCCAATTAAAAAATATCTAGGAGTTCCAATCAATGAAAAAGATTGAAACAATGACTGGAATCCTACGGGTGAAAAAATGGAAAAGAAATTGGGGGTGTCGGTTGAAAAGAATCTCGGTTGGATGAAGAACCCTTATTATCAAGGGTTAATTGGATCTATGCCACTACAAAATTCATGAGTTGGAAAAATGCCATTACAAAATCCAAAGTTGGAGATATGCCACTCCAAATTTTGCATACCTCTATCTATGCCATTCTCTCCAATACCAAAATCATATATACCTTATTATATAAACCGGTACTCCCTCCGTTTTAAAATATAAGATGTTTTAGATTTTTGAAGAAAATGAATCTAGACTTATTTTATATCTAGGTTCACTCAACTTTAGAATGAATCTAGATACTAAAAAAGTCTAGATTCATCTTCTTCATAAATCTAAAACATCTTATATTTTGAAACACAGGGAGTACACATAGTATATGTTATACTTTATCTACACACGATCAATACCCCACCTTGACCCTGACTTATCTAGTGTCCGACTCCCACTCCCACTAATCCAAGCCGGCGGTGGCGCCAGTTGCAGGCCCTCGGCACGTGGGCTAGCTAGAGGCGGGTGGCGTGTGGTCTGGCTGGAGACAACACGTGGATGGATGAGGGCGCCGTGCTGAAGGTAGTGTGCCCTGTGCCGCTGCTCGATTTGGACGCCTGATGCGAGAAACCCCGCCACAGAACAGTCCTCGGCGGCGAGGCCCAGCAGCAGGTGGTGCGGCGCGAACTGCGGCATCCCAATCCCGCGCGCATCCCGCTGCGAGAGCATCACCATCTTCACAGCACGTTCGGTGAACAGCTGGAGGAGCTCAACATCCCGTCGGCCGGAGAACCGCGGCCGGAGGCCCTCAAGCGACGGGCCAAATGGATTCCACGATTTGAGTCTCCGCATAAAGATACGTACGATTGTATTTGGACAGTATAAATTCAGCATATAGTCAAGTATTGAGGAAAATGGCATAGATCATAGAAGTATGTAAAAGTTGTAGTGGCATTTTTCCAACTCTCGTTTTTATAATGGCACTAGCAAGGTGGCCCTCGCAAATGCGAGGGCATATTTTTAATGTGTCAAAAAAACATATTTATGTTTTCAATTAGAATATTTGAGTATATGTATATTTGTAATTTTTGATAGAAAACAATACAATATAGTTATGTGATCACAAGAAATTTATACTAAAAGATTATCACACACATGAAAATAATAATGAATCTATGAACTATTGATTTTTTTATTTGCAAGAAACACCATAATAGCTCAAGTATGTTTTCTTTGCATGTGGCATTGTAATAGTGCATACTAATAAGGTTTTCCGTTTGTAGCTAGATGATAGAGGATGTACGACATATTGCATCAGTTTGTAGATTTACCGTACATGTGGTGAGTCAGTGATATTAGATGTATACTCTATGAATACCTATGTATTTTTGTCAACTAATAATTAACAATCACCATATCATTGGATATATAATTTGGATAAAGTCGCGAGATCTGTCAATGGTGTTCATTGTTAGGGGCCATCCGATCCATATAATATTTGTATACAGTCATGACAACTTCTAACCAAAACTGGTCAGATGGTTTTACCAATGACAAAACAATTAATCGTTCCCTATGTGCTTTGCTTTATTTTATAGCTTGATCTTCATTTTTCTGGTTGACCGTGTATGTCCGTAACAATATAACATACCTGGTGTGTTACATCGTGGCAACTTAAATTCAAATGAAAATATCATGAGTAAGAACGCACAAACTTGAATTAATAATTTAGTAATTTACTCAGTTGAGTTTTTCAAATGATCTTTTAATTGTATCCTTTTGCAATAGGATACAACAAACGAATTCACCCCATATGCATGCTCACAAATTAAACTACTTTTATTTTTATCTCTTATATATGTGTATATTTCCTCATATTTACTCCCTAGATTCTGAAATACATGACATTTTATACATGGAGACGTTGACCATATTTTGTATATTGGTATCTTTCTAAGATGTTACAACGTAAATACAAACTATGAAACATTTTTCATGTCAAATTTAATAATACGAATTTTCTGTCGATGTTATTGTACACGGATGGTCATAGTAAAAGTTAGAGAGGTATTTTTAATCTTTTCTAATTTACTCTTGTGCCCAGACATTTTACTCTGTTTCAGATGTAATTGTGGTGTCACGTAACACATAGTATGTTATTCGTTTTCGACTTGACCATGCAAAAGAATTGTCCTCGGGTTTACCAACTCTTGTTAGTATTGTCGTCATACTATTAAAAGATTTCGTTACAATCTCATGATCTATATTTTTCCACAAAAATGTCATGTTCAAACCATTTTCTCATTTGGAGTACACTTTTTAAAACAAAGCACAAAATGATCTATATGAAATATTTCTAAGATTTATAATTTGTATATCATAAACCTCAATAGAAAATAATTTCTTAGCATTTACAAATAGATTACTTGAACAATAAAGGACGCAAGTATCGCTCCTCGACACCGAAGATATTACCTTATCGGCTGACTACTTCTGAAACAACCCTCTTTGTTAGTCACGTGAGTTTCTCTCTTCAGATTTTCATGTTAGTAGCTAGTCTCTTTTAAGAAAGCACTCTAATTTAAGTTGCATGCAAGGAGAAGCTAGCTGTACATACGGGAAGAACCTGGGAAATTTGTCGTCTTGCTTGTCTTCGTAGACTGCATGGCCTGCCTCAGATCGGCGCCTCAACCAAATACAAATTGGGCGCAGAGGCAATTGTGCGAGAGCATTGCAGCGGATTGGTAGCTTGGTCTTGCTGTGCAGCTGATTAACGGACGGCCGCCGGATGGCAGATCATCAGGGTGAAGGAATACCCTAGCTAGGGCACAGCCGCACAGCGACTGCGGACGGAAGTGCAAAGTGAATGGATTCCAAAGATCCAATGACTCCTGAGAGATTAACACGATGGCCAGATTCTGTTTCTTTTTTGTTTCCGGAGAAGCACATGTCTTTACCTGGATGAGGTGTCCATGAGTTACACGATAAAACGTGGGTTTCGTGACATGTTG
Organism: Avena longiglumis; assembly: GCA_030063025.1. Classification (NCBI taxonomy): domain Eukaryota; kingdom Viridiplantae; phylum Streptophyta; class Magnoliopsida; order Poales; family Poaceae; genus Avena; species Avena longiglumis. The sequence goes on from CP125979.1 coordinate 95,299,093, forward strand.
GAGACTCGGTGGTCTAATCTTCTAATTAAATCATGACCTTAAGTTATAGATCTAATGGTTGATATTAATTTAGGTGATATGGATCAACCTGGTGTCTCGAAAAACACCTGTATATTGCTCTTAGTATATAATAGATTTCTCCAAACTGTGAAAGTTACAGTGGCATATATCCAATTTACCCTATTATCAATACCTCTCTTTCCAACATTTCATTATATATGTTGTGATTTTATAGATTACTAGTGGACATAAATAAGAAGTGTGATAGGATCAGATCTGGGTTTCTTTCGAGCACAAAGAAAGACAATAAAAGTACCATCTTGTCAACTACAAAACTATTTTTTTTCTAAGGACAGGGGGCTTGGGTGTGATTGACTTGGACAGAATGGATACTGCATTACCCTCCAAATGGCTCTGGAAATTATTTAATGAAAATGGTTTTTGGCAGACTATGCTTACAAATAAATATTTGAGGGATGATACATTAGGTCAGTGTGTTTAGAAAAATGGGTTCTTGCAGGGCCTAATGAAAATGAATCGTCCTTTTCTAGCTTGTTGCAAAGTGCAAGATGGAAATGGTGCAAAACAAGATTTTAGGAGGATAATTGGCAACTAGAATATTGTTTAGCAAAAATGTTCCCAAGGTTGTATGTCTGCATTATGTTTCATTGGACCACAATGTCACTGTTCGGAAAATATACTCTCTTGGGTTGAATTGTCTGACTTTTAGAAGAAATTCCGTGGACGGGAGGCTTGTTGAATGGAACAAACTGGTCACTCAATATGTAGCCCTCTGAACCAATACAAGTTATTCATAAAATTTGTTTTTGGATTAATTGGTGGGCCAACTTGCAGGGGCGGGAGGACGCAAAAATGGAACTCAAAATCAGCGCAAGGTGGTGGCTCGAGTAACTGATGAAATCTTCAAGGCAGGCAGGGGATGGGCGTCGTGGAGACCAAGGCCTGGGAAATGAAAAGTCGAAGCTTATTGGCGAGTTCTCAGCGAAGATTTTGTGTCTTTGGCTTTAACAGATTTGAGTTAGATATTTGGGAATCCGAGAATGTGTTGTGGCATATATAGCTCCTTTTCGTGGATGTTGCTTTTAGTTACATTAGTCTCAAACATGCAAGTTTCGTCCAGTTTTCTCCAAGAGCGGAGCCTGCATAGGCATACCATGCACGTTTTTCTAGTGTTTTATTAGCCCCAATCCAACCTAGATTTATGAAATTTGATGAAATCTAGAGAAACCGTGCAGTTTGAATTGCAAAGCACAAAACTAAGTGAAATCGATGGATGAAACATGCATGGTATTTCTTGTACACACGCTAGAAGGATATTTCACAGTTTTCTCTTCTTTACAACTAGATTTTCCGAAGTATAGATTAAGTTAATATTCTCCTTCTCGAAACAGCCTTTCTCCCAACTATATTAATATAGCAACCAACCAATTGATACTGCTGCGGGCCAGACATCACAACATAAAAAAACAAAGAAAAGAACGAAGAAAAAAGAGGAGAAAACAAAGCCGATAATAATGGCTTGACGAAAACGAGGAAGACCCGTCACCGCTGCGCCCTCCGGAGAATTTCCACAACGCTCCTTGTGCTTCGAGGCGTCATGTACCAAGCAACACCTCCAAGAAGGAAAGCGACGACAATGACGCTGCTGCATGGACTGGTCCTAGGGTTTCTAGCGATACGCTACAGGTAGTGGGGAAGGGATACATTCGATGCTCTTCAGGCAAGACGGCGACACCCGCAGGCATCACCATATCGGTGTCTAGACGACAAGGATTTCTTCCGACCCCTCAAAAAACCACACTCTCGAACGCTTCGAATTGCTCCACCAAGCTTGCTGCCCACCAGCACACGCCACCACGGTCTTGCAGTCTGCGCCATCGTCTCACCGTGAGCCACGTTAGAAGGCCGGTAATTCCAAAAAAGAGAAACTTCAGCAAGGGTTGGCGATATAGAAGCACACGGGAGAAAACTACCTCCACCACCAATGGGTTGTAACCGACCGGGGATAGCAGCAGGGGCAAACTAGGCTCTCTCTAGCCCGGCCAGCCCGGCTGGACTCGTGAAGCCCCGTCGCACTACATGCAGCCATAATCGCTAACCCCAGCACCTACCCTTCCGTGATTCCGTCCCTCGAAACCACCTAGGGCATCTCCACTCTGCTACCCAGGACGCCGATATGGACGCCGAATTTAGCTCTGGACGCCGAAAATCGGTCCAGTCGCGTACCCAGGAACCTGTTTTCGTCCGGATTTGGGCGAACTTTGGTCCGGACTCCCCAGGCCAATTCCCAGGATCCCGGGTATGCCCCGTGAACGCCGGACAAAGCGAACTCGACGGAAAAAAAATGAATCGGCATGTGGACCCGCCGAGTCAGCGACGGAAGTCGAGTCGTCGTCATCCACGTCGCTTCGGCCACGTGTCGCCGAATTGCTGTGGCACCGCCACCGTCTCGGCTCACGCGATGGGCCGGCGGGCACTAAACTTCCCGCCGTTTTCCATTTCCCGCCCTCGCCGCCCATCTCGGCCTATAAAAGCCGTACCCCTCACCGGAGTTTCTCACACTCTCCCACAGCTCCCAGCCCAAAACTCCGGCGAACTCACAGCTCTCCTTTCCCACTTAGCAATGGCGGCGAACGACCGACGCATGCTGCAGACGTGGGAAGCCCGGTTCCTCCACGAGGCGGGCTATACGTCACCGCCGGACTATCGTCTCCCCTTCGCCTGGCAACTCAGCGCCGACGAGATCCCTATTCCGCCGGTGCCAGGCGGCTATCGCCGCCATGCAAGACCCGGATATCGCCGAGGATCCTGGCAATCTGGTCTTCTGGATGCAGTTCTTCGCCGACAGGCGTCTCCAGGATCTCGCCCGACACGAGGGACCGCTGGGCTCGCCGCCGCCGCGTCACAATGCGGCTTTTCGCCGCCTTTGGTGGAGCGTTCCAGTACGAACTTTCGCCGTCGTCATTGAGCACATCCAGGCCGGCAACCACCCCCGCCTTGGCCTGTAGAAGCGGCATTCGTCTTCGACCACGGCGACGGCGGCCTTTTCCTAGTTAAATTCGATATAATATGCCCTAATTAATGAAATCCGCCTATATTCGCATAAATTTCGCCGTGTTTAACTGAATTTCGCCGAACGTGAAAACTCGGCCTGGGAACACGACTGGAAAACTCGACTTTATCAGATAAAAGCGAGTTTCGTCCAGCTAAAATAAGGTCTGGATTTTGGCCTAGGTTCACCCACGAGTGGCGATTCGTTTTGTTTCGGCCATAGAATGGGGACCTTTATACAGCTCATGGCTGGGACTAATATATATTATCTTCAATAAAAAGCTTAGTTGGGCAGTGGGCACACGCAGGCACCTAAAATGCTCTGCTAGTGGTTAGCCTTAGGCACGAATCACACAATGATGCGCACAAAACAGGAATTCAAGTGTTAGAAAACATGGCGCGAGAATACCGTGCTCTGCAGAATTAATATAAGTACACACCAATCGCCATCGAATCGATCCATCCTCCACTGTTCAAGGTAGAATCCACCGAGACTTTTGGAGTCTTCCCCGGTCCTCCCATCCATCACAAACGTACGTACGAATTACTATGGAAGCAGCTGCCGGGGCCGGCGGGATGGAGGTGGTAGTGTTCCCGTGGCTGGCGTTCGGGCACATGATCCCGTTCCTCGAGCTCTCCAAGCGCCTCGCCGCTCGTGGCCACGCCGTCACCTTCGTCTCCACGCCGCGGAACCTCGCCAGGCTACCGCCCGTGCCGCCGCACCTGTCGGATCGCCTCCGTTTCGTTTCGCTTCCGCTACCGCGCGTCGACGGGCTGCCGGAGGGCGCCGAGTCCACCGCCGACGTGCCGGCCGAGAAGATCGAGCTCGTCAAGAAGGCGATGGACGGCCTCGAGGCCCCGCTCGCCGCGTTCCTCGCCGACGAGGCTGCCTCCGGGAGGCGTCCCGACTGGATTATCCACGACTTCTGCCACCACTGGGTCCCGTCCATCGCCGACGAACACAAGGTTCCGTGCGCCGCGTTCATGATCGTCCAAGCGGCCTTCGTGGCCATCCTGGGCCCGCGGTGGGCGAACGCCGAGCACCCGCGCGTCACGGCGGAGGACTTCAACGTCCCACCCGGGTGGATCCCGTCCCCTTCCATCATCGCCTACCGCCGACGCAGCGAGGCCGAGTTCATCGCGGCCATGATCCGCGTCAACGCGTCCGGCGTGTCTGACTTCGAACGCGTGTGGGACATGTTCGAGCGCTGCCGCCTCGTCATATACCGAAGCTGCGAAGAGGTCGATCCCGGGATGTTCTCGCTCCTCAGTGACCTCTACCGCAGGCCCGCCGTTCCCGCTGGCGTCCTGCTCCCGCCAGTCATCGCCGCCTCCCACGGCGGCAGAGACGAGGTCCTGCGGTGGCTAGACGAGCAGCCTCCCAGGTCCGTCATCTACGTCGCGCTGGGGAGCGAGGCGCCGCTGACGCTGAAGAACCTGCACGAGCTTGCGCTCGGGCTGGAGCTGGCCGATGTGCGCTTCATTTGGGCTCTACGCAAGCCAGCAGGACTGTTCGACGCCAGCGGCAACGCGGACGAGCGCGGCGTGCTGCCCGACGGGTTCGAGGAGAGGACGCGGGGCCGCGGCATGGTCCTGACGGGGTGGGTGCCGCAGGTGGCGTCGTTGGCGCACCGCGCGACGGGCGCGTTCCTGACGCACTGCGGGTGGGGCTCCACCGTAGAGAGCTTCGCGTTCGGGCTCCCGCTGGTGATGCTCCCGTTCGTACTCGACCAGCCCCTCGTCGCGCGTGCCATGGAGGAGAAGGGGATCGGCGTGGAGGTGGCGAGAGACGACGACGACGGCTCGTTCGACAGGGATGGCGTCGCAGCGGCGGTGCGGCGCGTCATGGTGGAGGACCAAGGGAAGGTGCTCAGGAACAACGCAGAGAAGCTGCGGGACGTCCTTGCAGACAAGGCGCGGCAGGAGCGGTACGTCGACGAGCTCGTGGAGTGCCTGAGACGCTACAGAGTCGACGATGCCTGCTAAGTGGTGCAGGTGCGTCGCGTGCTCCAAATTGTAAAGATGTTTACTCTCTTTTGTTCAAAAAATAAATTAACCTTTTTCTAAAAATGATGATGTCACTGTAAAATTAGTTCATTTTGTTAAGTAGAGAGGGTACTAGAGGGTATGCTAATATTGACCCACTTGCATCACTTCCAAATTGGTTCAGAATGATCTTTCAGACATGATTCTCTGATGGTCTGGTTTTTTTTAGATCAACAGGGAAACATTCCCGGTTCCATTTCAGAAAATGAAACCAAAGCAAACCAGTACCTCAGGTGCCAAAAACAAAACAAAATAAACTAAAGCTAAACTGGAAACCAATTCCAGGACCCTTAAGGGGAAACCCAGAAAGCACAAACACGTGCAGAAAAGCTAGAAATTCAGAATTTTAAGAGATTACATTCCGAGCAGAGGAAGGCAGAGGAGAGAACAGGCTAAGCATCACGAAACTCTGACTCACAGAACCACATGAACCTCATCAGCAGCCTCAGGATGTGTCTCCAGAAACAACAGAGAGGCACGTCCCCCATAGCTCGACGAAGCAGTGGTTTTCCAAGTAGAGATCCACTCGAAGCCATTGCAGATCAGGCTGCCATGAGCTCCAGTGGGTTCCTCAGCCAGTTTATCATCCGTTCCATGAACAGAATGAACCTTCCCTCCTCCAACTCTTTGAATGGGACCTTCCAATTCCTTAGATATGAAAGGACGAGACGCCAGACCTGTATTAAAAACTATGTTATTCCTATTATTCCAGATGCCCCAAAGAACTACAGCAGAGACTACATTAAACTGCAAATGTTTCTTACTAGCAAGCCATCTTGAAGCAATAGATTCGAAATTAACAACTAAAATGCCAAAGATATCCTGAACATCAGTCCAGATCATCCTTGAAACCACACAATCAAAAAATAAATGTTTAACAGATTCAAATTCTTTACATAGAGAGCATTCCATTGGTTTTGGGACACCTCTGGCTCTAAGATTATCCCTAGTAAGAATTTTGTTTTGGGAAAAGAGCCAAAGAAAAATCTGAATCCTAGGGGGAACTTTGAGCTTCCAAACTGCAGGCAAATAAAGAGGAGTAACCCCTCTAAAGTTTACCAAAGCATACATGGAATTAGAAGAATAAACACCCTTAGACTCATACTGCCAAATAAGTTGATCCTCATCCTCTGTCAGAGAAACTGATTGGGCAATTCCCAAAATTTCCTGCCACTGGACCATCATCTGGTCAGTAAAAGTTCTTCTAAAGTCACATCTAAGATTACTACCATTCCAGAGATCAGCTATAGTTTTGGTTTGTTGGTTGGAAACCAAGTAAACTTCCCAGTATTGAGTAGCCAGAGTAGAGTTACCAAACCACACGTCCTCCCAATATTTGATAGATTTACCATTACCTACTTGCCATTTATACCCTACTTCCACAGCTCTAGAAGCCCACATCACACCTTTCCAAAAAGTGGAAGGGTGAATATCATGGCAACAAAGAACATTAGGATTTTTAGTTCTATACTTAGCATCTATAATTCTTTTCCATAATTTTCCCTCACCCTGAATATACCTTTTAATCCAAGATCCTAAAACACAAATTAAGGTCTAACAAATTTGGAATTCCCAGACCTCCAAACTCTCTTTTCAAACAGACCGAGGGCCAGTTAGCAAGGTGAATTTTATGTCTATCTTCTTCATCATTCCAGAAGAAGTTAGCCATATGAGAATCCAGGAGCTTAATGGCCCACTTGGGGAATTTAAAGAAAGAAAGGAGGTAAATAGGGATGCTTGATAAGCAAGCCTGAATCAACACTCTTTTAGCAGCATAGGAAAGAAGTTTACCTCTCCAGCCAGTAATCCTTTTAAGAAGGTTTTCTATAAGAGGTTGGAGATCCTCCCTCCTCAGTTTATCAAAGTGCAAGGGGATTCCCAAATATTTAACAGGAAAACTACCCCCAACACATTCAAAAATATCTAGAAAATGTCTAAACTCATCATCATCTAAATTAATTGGAATGAGCTCATTTTTATGATAGTTGACTCTCATTCCAGAAATTTGTCTGATGGTCTGGTTGAACTAATTGATCACGTTCTTAAACATTCTCTGTTGGTATGATAAATTGATCCCTCAAGCTCAACTAGAATAAAAATGCGGGATGGCGACTGTCCTGATCCCTCGGCTGCTCCGTGCCAACAAAATATTTTTCTTTTGAATTGTTACCCTTTATGTTTTTTTCTTTTGAAAATTACCTCAAAGACCCGGTCTCTCCATTTAAAACCAAATGGTCTATCGATTTGGTCCGGACCTTTCCAATATTTACAGCAAATATATGGCACCATATGATTTATCCTTCGGACAAAGAGTATTGAAGAAAAGATTGTTTACTACGAGTACAAATCTATCTATTCTATACCTAATCTATACCTAATAATAAAGCACGAAGTGTTTCTCCCGGTCCAATATTTTTTTGGACAGGTTTATCCATATTTAAAAACTTAATTACAAAGACTGCCACCGGCTAAGTCAGAATACCGAGTCTTCGTCCGTCTCAGCTCCTAACACGCGCATGAGCATGAGCCCTCCCGTGGCGCTCGACCGCGGCCTTTACAAAACAGGCCGATCCCACGGCCCAGAGATCCAAATTTTAATAATCTGACATATACTACTCAGATTTAGTCCCACCTCGAATCCTTGGACCGAAATCTACCGGTTTATAATGTTTGCAAGCTCCATTGAATATCAGTGAGCTAATAACTTGAAAGAATTAAATCCCCAATGTTGATGTGATGGCTGCCCTTCGATGTGAGCTATAAAATTAAAACGGGATCAACGGAAGAAGAGGATGGCTGCCCTTCGATGTGAGCTATAAAATTAAAACGGGGAAGAAGAGCTCGAGGGAGCATGAGGGCCACGGTCTTCAGAGGGTTGCAACGGGAGGCGAGGCGGCGTGTTTGAGGCCGGAGCTCCGCCTGCGAGGAGAGCTCTCTTGGCTGACTTTGAATCGCTCGCCCCATGGCGGCGAGGCTAGAGAAAAGCATGGCCACCGATGTTGGGGAATCGGAGCAGTTCGACAACCGGGGCGGGCGGCCGTGGATTTGGCGAGGAAGAGGCGGACAGATGGCTCCCTGGCGGCGCTACTCGAAAGGAAGGGAACGAGGGAAAATGTGTAGCTGCTGGGCAGTAGGATGGGCTAAGCCAGGGTTGGCCTGGTCGGTGGTGAACTGGGCTTTGGGTGGGCCGTCCAGGTCTGGCCGACGTTGCAGGCTTTACTTCCTTTTTATTTTAAAATAAGACGTCTTATTTTTTTTCCCTAGATTCAGTCCACAGTTCTGGACGAAACGTTCTCTGTTTGTGGTTGTGGATATGGGCACTAAGCCATGCAATTTCACTTATGGACTGTGGTCCGTGAGCCATAAGTTGAGCGGGCTTTCTAAAGTCAGAAGCATCAAATCGACACGAGTGTTAGGATACTATATTTAAAATACGATTTATCTAAAAATCTATAAATCATGTTTAATATAGATGGTGAAAAATAATTTCTAAGTTGCGGCATAGCTTCTTGAGCGGTGTGAATAGGTTCGACCAACATAAGAAAAATGTCCATATCAAGATCGATAATAAAAACATTCAACTCGAGACAGATGTCATGAGGCAAGATAAAAAAATCTTTAATCCCGGTGCAACGCACGGGTATTTTTGCTAGTAATAATAAAGCACGAAGTGTTTCTCCCGGTCCAACACTTTTTTAGACCGTTTTGCCCTCCCATCTAGAGGAAAATAACCCACCGCTGCAACCCGTAGATAAAAGCTTTTAACTGTCGCGCAGCCGGCTTCGTATGTATCCACCTGGATTGCTTGCCTCGATGTTTAGCGTGTGCGTTCCAAACTCCCAACCCCCAGTTCTATAGTATATTGGCAACCAGGACGTACGTGAGATTGACCACCAAGAAATCTCTAACCACGGTCCCTCAAAAAAAAAAAAAGGCTACCTATCCACGGCTGGGCAGCTCTACAAGGCGCACAAGGAGCGTTGGCCACGCCCGCGTCGGTCTCGGCCGATCCGATCCGCACGTTAGGGTCGAAGCAGTCGGCGGGGCAGGAGTGTCTTGCGGACCTCGAATACGCCGATCCACGCGTTGGCCTCTGTTGCAGAGGCGGGTGGGTAGAGATCCTCTGGCCTCTCGATCTTTCGATCTTCCGCCGTACCGGGCGTTCGCCTACGCCTCTGTTCCAACCACTGTCGCTGCATCATGGCACTGGCACGGGAAGCATCGTTAGGTGACGCTGGAAGCCGACGAAACCAGCCCTACGGCGGCCGCCGATGCCGCTCCATGGGTAAGAAGGGGCCCTCCAGGGACGTGGAGGTGGGTGCGGAGGGCGGCGCAGGAGGCGTCGATGCACGCGCTGCTGCTCTGCTTCACGGGCCTCCTGGCCCTCAAGCTCGATGGCATTTTCTTCTTCCGCTCCTTGTGGTGATCCCACCTCTCGAATTTTTTTGGATGTGAAAGAGTAGGCAAAAGAAGATGTTGCTCGAAGAGCTAAGGTTGCAGCAGCGGGGATCTCAAATGCCGGTAAGTTTGATCCAGTCCAGCAGAGAGCCATAGATGTCGTAGCCATCTTAGGATTACAAGGTACCCGTTTATTGTTTGTGTACTTCTGCATTTAGTAAATTATCAAAAAATAGAAGCATACGATGGCGTGCTGTAATATTTGCACATGCAACAAAATTATGCAAGAATATATTTACATATTTATTTACTATGGAGTTACATCTTTTTTTTCTACACTCTAATGGATAATGGAGCAACAAATCAGGTACTACTTGAAATGTTGTATTTTTATCCACGCATGCAGGTTGATCTAACGATGGTGGCTAGGCCAACATCAGCGACGAGATTATCTTGGATGAAGTGGTTGACTTTATCAAGTCAATGTTGAAGACAGGTGTCGAGGAGGTTGCGATATGGACAAATTGGGCAAGGCCAATAGCGTGATCTGTCACACCGGCAGAGAGTAAGAATACACCCTTCTACAAACTCAAGGGAGACTTGATAAAGGACATTGGGGAGCACCAAGTGCAAATTATCACCGGAGAGACAGGCTATATACCCTGTGCCTCCGCGACGCCGGGTACATGGCGAAGGAAACGAGATAGTGTGCTTTCGAGGGTGGGTAGATAACGGCCGTGAAAGTACCGTTATTCTTGATGGACGATGGTAGCATGAGAAGTCGGAGTCAGTATGATTGAAACAGACTCCTAGCTTTTATTTTCGTTGCAACGCACGGGCTTTGTGCTAGTATATACTAAAAGCAATATAAGGGTGTTTTTCGAGGCACCACGTTGATCCACATCATCAGAGTTATTTACGATAGTTAGATCTAAAATATATGGTTAGGATTTAATCTAATAAACGTAACATAATTATGGTTCCATATACATGTATTTAGTCATGTCACGTTTTTTTATCTCTGGCGAGGTTTTTTTTGCACATCAGGGTGCATAATGGGACGTGATTCGTTGCCATATCTGTAATATAAATCAACAAAAATCTAGCGAATTTTATGGTAATTGTAACCACATAATATTTGTCACGTTCACGTCAGACAGTCTCCCTCCTGTAAGTAAAATAAAAAAAATTGGTCGGTAGACTTGATGACACCATAATAGATGGCATGCCTAGACGTGTCCCAATAGGACTCTAGGATCGTCAAAAAACAAAAAAAAATGGATGCACCGGACGTACATAAACAAATATTGATTTTTTTTAACTCACCATGCACACGTATATCTAACACGATTCTAGCAGACTCTAAAAAAATTATGTATTGTTTTCCGGCCATTGTCCTAATTCCTACCTATTTTAGAGGCACCATGTTAATCCACATCTCAGAGTTATTTAAGATATTTAGATTAAAATACTGTATATGGTTAGGATTAAATCAATCAAAGTAACATAATTATGTTTTTATATACACGGATTCAGTCCATGTCACCTTTTATATCTCTCACGTACACGGTTTAAGAAAAAAATCTGTTCGACAACACGTTCTCTGGTCCATCTCCGTAGACGGTAGAAGAAAAAAATTCTAAGACCCTCCCTCCCACATGCACGATTTACCGAGCTCTATGAAACTTAAACGCAAAGGAGAAGATTGTTTTTTTACCAAAAATATACTGATAAAATCATGTCTTATATTAAGAAGAAATCTTTCTCGCTATCAATCCCCTTTGCCCCTCATTTTTTGAGAATCTGCATGATATTTTCCATTTCTTCATTAGGAATCTTCTATCTTCGACTTATTGATTTTGCTTTATTCTTGATTTATTTTATTTCAATTTTCCCTATTCCTCTATGTCTGCCAATCCTCTAGGTATAGCTTCTACATCAATACAAACCATTTTCCTCTTCGAAGAGAAGTCACATGTGCTCTTTTAGTAGGGTGTATTCACTCATCCCTTTAATCTATTCTATATTTCCCTTTGCATTCCTAAATATAGAAATAAAAAAGGTTAAGCCTAGCCAACCTGCAGGTGTTCTTCTCCTTTACGGATTTATCCAGATTCAAAACAGACCAAAATCGTTTGATTTTAAGAATTAATCTGAACGCATGTGAGTTATATCTTACGGCATACAAGATCTATAATTAATGATAGATTTTACCAGAGACTGTGTGTACTATATTGGCATGATCTCATATATAGATAAAGTCCGTGTCAAATAATATTCTCTCCGTCCAAAAATAAGTGACTTGAATTTGTCTAGATTCACATATATCTAGACGTGTTTTAATGTGTAGATACGAGCAAAACTATACAAATTCGAGTTACTTATTTTTGGACAGAGGAAGTACAATACTTGGCAATCATAATCGATACATTCCATTGGCCTAGAACGATTCGTGTTTGACTGTATGAATCAAACCCCTAATTTTTCTGGATCTTCCACCATCACGCTCTACTCTCTTCCTAGCCGTTTAGTTGAACCACACTATTCGCCTCAACTAGCTAGACTGCGAGATGATGAACATGGCATCCGCTTCTTCGCGAGTAATTTGCAAATACACAGTCATTGCATCCCGAGCCTAAGTCAGGTTCGTTATAACCTTAGCTGCTAACTCATCCTGACTATCCGTGCTACCGGCGGGGTTTTCTTATGCTAGGAGGCCAGAAGCAATTGTTGCAGGAGCAGAGCATGAGATATGACAAAGTCACAAAACATATGGCCAACGGGTAGAAGATAACGATGATAGGTATGTTCGTAGGATGCTCATCTGGTGTTAGGCTGGTGGTCAAGGCAGAATCTCATCTATAGGACCAAGCCTCCAAATTATTTGTGCATCAATTTGTTATGGGGCGTTGTGTGCTTATTAGTGGTTTGATAATATCCGTGGGGCTGAAAAATAGAAAAGGAAAACCCTATATCTTTGTATGCTATTTTGAAACCAACTAATTATGTTATCAATGGCAGGACAGGTAATGATGTATGCATGATACATTGTTTTATTCATGGAGCATGAAACTTTGTTGGTCCAATGTGCGTTAATTTAGTAGAATTTTTGGTTTGAAGGTAAATATAGGTGCACATCACTACATCAACACTACCAATAGATATGTAGTGACACTTTGATTCTTAATGTTTATAGAGTTAGTTGGATCTCCTTATGTCAGCTGATATTTTGCCCAATAAGTTCCTATGAATTAATTGCTGAGAGAAAAGAAAGAGCCATTAGAACATTGCCTATTTGCCTTAGGTGGGATACATTAGATGTTCTGCATAGAACAAAAGGATAGACTTGGGACGATTATGTTGCTGGTATGACTTGAATCGAGAAAAGATGAATTTGGCAGAATTTATCCTTCACGCTTTGCTTTCTCAAAGAGCTAAGAAATCCAGTTTGAGTTTATTTAAATTTGAATTGAGAGTTCTAATTGCTATGTTGGACACGGTGAGGTAAATTTCAGTGGCCTTTATTCTATTTTCTTCATTTTAATGGTGCCTCATCTTACCAACATTGATAATGTAAAAGATACTGACTCTAACATTACAAGGAAGTGTCGATACGTGACCTGATTGAAGTTTTAGTTGGTCCAAAGCTTAGTGGCATGGTCACCCATAATAGTTTTTTAACGATTAGTGTCAAATGAAAGAAGGAGATTCAGTACAGATGTTCATGGAGGTCAATGCTCAATGGTCGCTACTAGGTATTGCTTACACAAGAGTTGGCGATGACCCATCTTATAAATATAAATACCATGCTATTGTCTTACGGATATTCATATATGTTAAATGTTACAAAAACAAATATGTGAGCGAGAGCATATAACAAACTTGACCGTGAGTAGAAATAAATGGCGATCTAGAAATCTTGCAGGTAGCCTCCCCCGGCTTTGTTGGTGATATAAAATACACAATAAAAATGTCCAAAATACAAAAATATCACTAAATTTTGGTTAAAAATATTTTATAATAATTTACTTATTTTTTTAGAAAGATACATGTAAAAAATTATGGTCAAATTGTTGGTTGGAATTGTTCATGTCTAAAGAACAAAAAATAATGTTGTATATTTTAGTTGAAAGAAATGAAGAAGAGCAAGAGAATATGCATATTTTAAAATGAGAATTTTTTTTGTAATTGTCCAACCTTTTAATGATGAAATTATTTTTTGTTTTACTTTGATTTTTTTTTTGCCATTTCATTGAAAAAGGCCGCCTCGAGTCATCTCACCATTACTTGGGTGGACCATAATTATTACTTGATCATAACATATTGATTTTGTTGCTATACATACATCTACTATAAATTGATCACAACATGAATCTTAACCTCGCATACTACTCTAACACCATATAAAAAGTATAGAATGTGTTTAGGATTTTTTAAATATGTGTTGAGCTAATATCTCATATGGGCGATATGTATGGTCATTAAACTAGAAGGATACCCTGCATGATGCAGCGAAAATCTCTTTAAGAATTTTAATTTGTAAATTAAAGGGAGAAAGCATGGTTCAACTATCACAGTAGTCCAAATTTAACTAATGTGAGAATATTGTGTATTTAACCAAATAAAGGTTGCAATGTTTAGAAGTACACTTGATGGATGCTAAATGAGGGTAATTGAAGTTGTAGATAAGTTGAATTTGATGGCCTAAAGAAACCTATGACGTGGATAGTTTGCACAGAGAGATAGACTATAATAATTACAATTTTAGGGGTTTTAATTCATAGGATAATAGTTTTCATTTTTTTTTCTAAATGGAATACCATCACTTATTTGTGTAATTACAGATTATTAATCATGCCTCTCACATTTTCGCAAAAAAACATGTCTCTCACACATGTGATGTTCTACTTAGCATAGCATTTGGAATGGCTATAGAAAAATATTATTTTCCTTTATATAATATATATATCTATAAAATGTGTAAAAAATTAGTTATTTTCGACATATCAAAGATGACACCCTCGCAATTGCGAGGGCCACCTTGCTAGTAGTATACAAATTCAAAGAATTGTTGCAATATTAAAGTATGTTAAAAAATTGGTTAAATATTTTATACTATAGATTGATTTGTAACAAAAAACACTAATAATTTCAACAAAAAACCGTCAATGGATACAACAAAAAATATTGTAGTAATAAAAAAGTGGTTTAGCAACAATGTTTTCCCTACTCAATCATCCGCAATGAAGAATTGCCAAATATTTCAACTAAAGTCATAAACGATAACAGCAAAAAAACATGTGTTTGTAGCAGTTTCAAATATCTTGAAACATATGTCGCTCCAAATTGGTCCAGAATGATCTTTTAGACACGATGGTCTAAGGGTCTGGTTGAACAAATTGATCACTTTCATAAAGATTCCTGGTCCCTTTGTCGCTCCGTGCGAACAAAATAGGAAATCGTTGCTGGTCCCTCTATCCGTAGGACATCTCAAGCGGTCCCATTTCAGACACGGATGTTTTAATCCATTTGGGTCGATCTGTGGACAGGAAAATGTCCACTGTCCAGTCTGGGCGAGTGGCGGTCGTAGCGGCTTGACTCTTTCTTTCATAAAATTTTATTAGGAGAAAAACTTAATTTACATATAGAAATAAAAAAGTGTCCTAGGAAGAACTAAAACCCCTAGCTAGGGCATGAGGAGGCACCGCCACCTACTTGTCGTCTTCATACTGGGAGAGGTCTATGTATGGCGACAGATCACATGGCATCGGAGGCCAGTGCACCGGCACGCGCTGGTGCACTGGCAGGCGACAGGGATTGTGCATGCGACACCTCCTACTCCCACGGATGTGCCTGTTGGCCTGACCATGACTGTTCGGGCTGTTGGTGCTTGTGCTGGCTACTCGGCCACCCCAGACCCGGCAGCTGTTGGAAGCTCAATAGGATATCGAGATTGACCCTACATACCAATACTAGTTTTTTGGGCACCAAGCACGCTTAACCGAGAGTTCTGTGTGAGTATCCTATCAATCCAATTAAGTCATATGCTAGGATCTCACATACACCTACCCTTAAAAGATCGACGTCCTCGTTAATTAACCCAAATTCTGGAACGTCCCCACTTGACACATATGTGCATCCAATGATGACACATGTGCCATGTTGTGTGCCACGAGGGGCTGCACATGCCATTCTCCACATGTTTGCGCCCCTGGCCCGCACATGCCCCGTAACCGTGAGAACCTGACTCTGATACCACTTGTAACCCCCGACCACCCTAGGACCGGCAGCTCAACATAATTTCTAGACTGACCTCACATATCAAGACTAGTCTTTTTTGCGCACTTTGTCTTTACTCGTGCGCACCCGGGAAAAATTTCCCGGTCGGTCGTCCATCCTCAAATTGTTCTAATCCAAGCACGGCTAACCTAGAGTTCCATTGAAGATGAGCCCGAAAAAGAAGTCGCAACTTGTTGGTACGAGCATCATATCATCCTAATAAGATATGCACGAGGATCTCACACTAGACCACACAAACAGTGATGGTTGTTGTTGCTGTTGCCACTGCTGTGCAGCCATCGCCGACTAGTTGGACGGAGCTTAAAATAGATGCATCCATATACATGAGCAAACACACCCCTTATAGTTGGTTCCAACGCTCTCTAATCATTGCCTTATCGACTCAAATGTGTATTGCATGTTTTCTTATTTCGGTACTATATTTTTATGTGTTTACTTATTTTGTTGCCTTCTACATTCACTAACACAAGATACATGCAAAAGCTAAACAAGATAGCCTTTACGAAGTTCAACGTAGTCGTCTGCATGCTTCTCTCATTCATCGAGAAGATAAGAGAATTTCAAACGAGCTTCACGAGCCCCTTACTCGGCTTTGTATTATATGTAGATTGTTATATAGGATTTTAGGATTAGTCGTCAGATTATTCGTTGTCTGTAATTTCATGTATGTATATTTTGCTTTACTTCTTTATGTGTATTTATGTCCCTTGGTGTTCTGCACTCCATTCTTATATGTCTGCGTATCTGTGTTAAAAAAGCTTACTGTGTCGCATGTTTTGGTTTTTTATTGTAGTTGTTCAGGATACTTTACGCATATGATCGTGCGACAAAAATATCTCCACAGCCTCGCGCACAAAGATATCTCCATTGCCTCGTACAACGATTGTAACGATTGTACTTTTAGGTTTGAGTACAAGACGTCGCTTCGTGAGTCGTATCGTGGGTACCGGAGAGTGGGAACCCTGTCTCTTATGTTTGGACGTACACCGCACGCTCGTAAAAACATCACTTATACCATCCGCGGTTTCATGTGCTAGAAATCTAGAAGTTTAGTTTCACCTCAACAACTTAAAGCGATTTTAGCCGGCTTATAAACCCAGCAACGAGAGTCTAGCCAGCCAGATTTAAGACTTTACCTTAGAAAACTTTAGTCTCTAGAAAAAGGTCTCAAGTATGTTTTTTATGATGCATAACGGCATAGCCGCCAGCTAGCTAGCCAGCCGCGCCCCTGGGAGCAGAGAAAAGACTAGTTTAACTAATAGCACCGGTTTTCTGCCTGAGTTGGTTGCAAGCTGTATGAAGTACGGCAGCCCATATGCCTTGATTTAAGGAACGATCAAGCATATTAGAGCAAGTACAATAGTGGGCTATAAGCCTGCTGCTAAATATTTTTGTTTACGTGAAGACAAGAGATAAATAAAAATATAAGTTTTTGGCTCTCATGCAAGAGTCATCTCTACACTTGCTCTTAGGCAAAAACATTAAATGAGAAGAAAGAGAAAGAGAAAAGATAGCAACTGCGTACTCAATAACATGACAACCTCGTATAGCCAACTTGCTAGTAGTACTAATCTAATAGTCTACCCTATAGCCAACACTACTATACAAGCTAGCTCTTGATGACATGACAATTTTATAAATACTCGGTGCCATTTGTGCACACATACTTAATTTAATTAAGCAGTTTAGTAAATCGTTTGACGTCATATGCAATTTACAAAGACACAGTTCATGACATGGAAGATCACAAACGCAAGGTATGACGCATACCAGCTTAATAAAAATTAATGAATGGAGGGAGGGCGAGATGTCTGTAAAACCATGTGTATGTAGCAAACTTCTCTATTTACAAGAATTCTATCATCACCACTGCATGGTTCTGCTTCTTACAATAACTAGTAGTCGAGGTTGCTTAATTGCAATCCATGTCCAGTCACGTCCAGCATGTCCACCGATGGATGCTCGGAAAAACCATGTGCATGTAGCGAACTTATTCTTTTTTTACCTAAAGTCTACCATCACCACTGCATGGGTTTGCTTTAATTTACGGTCCATGTCTAGCCACAGCCAGCATATCCACTTATCTAAAGTCTACCATCACTAGTGCATGGTTCTGCTTCTTTCAACAACTGGTAGTTGAGGTTGCAGTCCATGTCCAGCCACCACCCATGGATGATGCTCTGAAACTCCTGTGTATACGCATGATTTATCAAAATAAAAAGGATATCAAGTTGGACTCGCGATCGATGTAAGCATATGTTAGAGTAGGTGTTGTAAGCCTGAGGTAAAGAACATTGTATTGGATGTGTTTCTGAACTCAGAAATCAAGCCGTCCCTTGCAACGGTAGGACGATGTGCAGCGTTAAGCTTCCCACGTCGCCCGCAGAGTGGCATCTTATTCTTAGGCTCCGTTCGATCCACAGGTTTGGAAAACAAAGAAATCCAAACAAGTACAGGAACTGGGTTAGTTGTATATGACAAAACTGCAGGTTATCTCAACTATGGGATAAAAAAAGGACAGGCGTTTGGTCCACGGGAAACCCTGATGCCACCGTTTCCTTTGATACTAGTGGATGTTCTATTTCCTTCAAAAAATACGGGATAGGAAGACTTTCCAAAGAAACGGCTCGAATGCATTCTTTTAAATCGAACGGGCTTACGGGGAAATTTTCCAAAGGAAATTGCGCCCGTAAAATTCCTTCACAATTCCCGTGAACCGAACAGGCCCTCAGAATGGATTAGTTATGCAATGCCACATGCATGTGCTACCGTTCTTCGGACACGCAACTTGGAATATGGTTGAGATCGGATAAACCTGAGGTTAGTCCTAGTGGGAGCATGAACGAAGCTAGAAGAAAATACCAATGGGGTCATGTCTATAATTTCTCTATTTGTATGGGGTCATCCTCTACAAATAATCACTAGCTAGTCCAAATAAATGAAGGTTTTTGGGTTTTGCATTGGGGTCAGCTGACACCATCACCTCTAAGGCAGATCCGTCCCTGAATGGGAGTATCATATATTGGTATCATATTGAAGGGAATATGCCCTGAGAGGAAATAATAAAGTGTTTATTATGTGTATTCCAAGTATGATAGATGTTTATTTTGCATGCTATAATTGTATTAATACGGAAACATTAATACACGTGTGTTTAATAAACAAACAGAAAGTTCCTAGTTATGCCTCTCTCATAAACTAGCTTGTTGATTAACAAGATGATCAAGGTTTCCTGATCATGGACATTGGATGTTGTAAATAACGGGATCACAACATTAGTGTAATGGTGTGATGAACATTCATCCGAAGTATAGCATTACGATCAAAGTCATTGAGTTTATATTGCTATAACAACTTACGAAGTGATCCTAATCCTTAGACCATGAGATCATGTCAATCACTAAAACCGGAAGAGTTTCTTGATAACATCAAACGTCACACCGTAACAGGGTGATTATAAAGATGGATTCAGAACTAATAAAGTGTTATGTTGAGGCTCATGGATCGAGTGGAATTTGTTCATCCCGATGACGGATAGATATACTCTGGGCCTCTCGGTGATATCACATTGATTAGCTTGCAAGCAAGTGATTTGATCACTAGAATGTTATATCACGGAACGAGAAAAGAGTGCATGTCGTGCGAGATCAAACTAGGTATGGAGATACCGATGATCGAATCTCGGACATGTAATATATCGTGAAACAAAGGGATTAAGATACTAGCGTAAAAGGTTCCGACGATCACAAGAAAGTCATCGTTGAATTTGTGGGAGTCGATGGGTCTCGGATCCGCTTCGATTATTGATCCGAGAGGGGTCTCGATCATGTCCACATTATTCACGAACCGTAGGGTGACACACTTAAGAGACACTGACATCCAATTGGAGCAAAAGTTTCATGCCAAAAGAATGAACAAGCGCAGGAATTTATTCACTAGATACCAAAACAGGTTTTCGGGTGAAATTGCATAAAGTGGTTATGCATGTGAAATGGAATTCTAGCAAGGGGTTATTTGTGAATGTTTGTCATTAAAGTAATTTACAAAATTCTGAATAAAATAAAAGAGTTTTATTTAATGAGAGTTTGCATTAAATTTGGTGGAAATTTAATGGGAATTTGAGTGGACTTTTGAGTGGAGGGAATTTAAAGGACTTTTGTGAGTGGAGTGTCCTCCCACATGAAGAGGGAGGCAAGGGGCAGCCCCATGCCACCCCTTGGGGTTCCCCCTCCTCCTATAAAAGGAGCCCCCCTCCTCACTTGTCTCTCACACCTCCTCGTGAAGGATCTCTCTCCCTCTCTAGAATTTATCCCCCATGGTCTCGGACTAGCGAGATACATGTTCCCGGTGGCTATTCGGCAAGAAAGATTTGTGCTTCCGCTGCATCGCTGGAGCGAGGAGGTGGAGGTTGCTCGGTGCCTCGAACGTGTGTGCGGGCACGGATGCGCTGCTGATTTGCGGCGCTAGGACTTCCTCTCGATCTTGAGATCAGCAAGAGATCGTCTACATCAACCACGAGTTGAACTCGTTAAGCTTTGTCGGTCTTCAAGGGTATGTTCTCTACGGATATACATCCGCCCGTTGTTTGCATCTGGTAGATAGATCTTGGTACATAGTTCCCATCGTAGGAAATTTTTTGTTTTCTATGCTGCGAACCCTACAGTGGTATCAGAGCCGGATCTATGCGTAGATACTTTACACGGGTAGTACACATATGGGTATGTGGGCGATGATGATCATGTTGTTGCTCCTTTGTTGTAATTTTGGATATTGGTGTCATAGTGGGATGAAACGGCCCGGACAAACTTTACATGTCCTCGCACATGAGACCTGTTCCATGCTTGACATGCAACTAGTTTGCATAAGTGGCTAGCGGGTGTCTGTCTCTCCTACTATAGTCAATATCTATTTTGCAAACGAGTTGTCAACAATTTGGTTATCCTCGTTGTGATTCATGTTCGTAGGTAAGAACGGTTCTATCTCGAAAGCCCTAAGCCACGTAAAACTTGCAATGGATAAATTAGAGGCGTCTAATTTAGATTGTTGCTGGGCTAGTGTTATGATATGGTAGTGTTGTAAGTAGAAGTATGAGATGATACTCTTACAACACACATAGCGTGTAAACTCCATAGACCTTGGATTTACACATATATGTATGATAGTGATCATACCACGACGCACATGATAGAGATCATCTGTGGGAACCATATCATTTCACTAATAAACATGTGATGTTTGATAGCATCTTATATTGCTTGTTTAGCGCTTTGTTGGCATAATAAGATTATCCCTCATTTAAATATCAAGAATGTGTTCTTCCTTTAGTATGCACCGATTATGTTTCGTCGCTCCAAGACATCACGTGATGATCGGGTGTTCTTGGATCCACGACCATATTTCGGGTGTAAAACAGTTACACACACGAATACTAAGGTTCTAACTTGGCGAGCCTAGCATGTACAGACATGGCCTCGAAACACGGACCGAAAGGTTAAGCATGAGTCATATAGTTGATATGATGCCCATTTGATGCTCTCCTTTGAAGCTATACCGACTCACGTGATGATCAGACTTGGTATAGTGCATTTGGTTCATGTAATCACCAAAAAGGCACGAGGGATGTCGTTTTTGAGTGGGAGTTCATTCGTAATATGGATTAGTTGAACTCAATCTATCATACACTTAGTCTAAACTTTACAAATTCTGTTGTAGATGGCACCACCTGCTTTTAATTTCAATGTGTTCATGGAGAAAGAGAAACTAGCAACGAACGGTAGAAACTTTACCGAATGGGCCATGAATTTGAGGATCCTCCTCTCTGCTGCACAAAAGCAATATGTGCTAGAAGCGCCGTTAGGCCCCCCACCTTTTGATGATGCCCCTGACGAGGAAAAGAATGTCTACCAGACTCGTCAGGAGGACCACAACTTAATTCATTGCGTCATATTGTATGGGCTAGAGCCGGAACTTCGAAAGCGTTTCGAAAACGGCAATGCATTTGATACAATGGGTGAGTTGAAAATGATTTTTGACACACATGATGCTATAAAGAGCTACAACGCTTCAGAAAAGTTCTTTAGTTGCATGATGAAAGAGCACAGCTCCGTTAGTGAGCATGTACTCAAGATGTCGGGTTACACCGATAAGCTTGTATCCTTGGGAATAACGATTCCCATTGACTTAGGCATCCATCGTGTTCTGCAGTATCTGCCACCTAGCTATAAGAGCTTTGTGATGAACTATAATATGCAAGGCATGAAGAAGTCTCTCCCCGAGCTTCTGTCAATGCTTAAAACTGCAGAAGTGGAGATCAAAAAGGAACATCAAGTGTTGATGATCAATAGGAACACTGGTTTTAAGAAAGGCAAGAAGGGAAAACGGAAGGGTAGTAAGGGCGGCAAGCCTGTTGCCGTGCCTGAAAAGAAACCCCGAGTTGGACCTAAGTCTGATAACGAGTGCTACTATTGTAAGGGGACTAGCCACTGGAAGCGCAACTGCCCCAAGTATCTGGCAGACAAGAAGGCCGGCAAGGCAAACAAAGGTATATATGATATACATTTTATTGATGTGTACTTGACTAGTGCTCGCAGTAGCACCTGGGTATTTGATACCGGTTCAGTTGCTAATATTTGTAACTTTCGTGGTCGATGCGGAACAAGCGACCGCTAGCAAGGGGTAAGGTCAAGATGCGTGTGGGCAATGGATCAAGCGTTGATGTGATCGCCATCGGAACGCTGCCTCTCCACTTGCCGTCGGGATTAGTTATAAACTTGAATAATTGTTATCTGGTGCCTGCACTGAGCATGAACATTGTATCTGGATCGTGTTTGATGCGAAGTGGTTATTCATTTAAATCCGAGAACAATGGTTGTTCCATTTATATGAATGAAATCTTTTATGGTCATGCACCGATGATGAATGGTTTATTTCTATTAGATCTCGATGATAATGTTACACATATTCATAATGTTGATGCTAAAAGTATTAAACTTAATGATGATATATCCGCATATATGTGGCACTGCCGTCTAGGTCATATTGGCGTTAAACGCATGAAGAAGCTCCATTTGGATGGACTTTTGGAATCACTTGATTTTGAATCATTTGATACATGTGAGCCATGCCTTATGGGCAAGATGACTAGAACGCTGTTTTCCGGTTCAATGGAACGGGCGACAGATTTATTGGAAATCATACATTCTGATGTATGTGGACCAATGAGTGTGTCGGCTCGAGGTGGATATCGTTATTTTGTTACTTTCACGGATGATTTGAGTAGATACGGTTATATCTAATTGATGAAACACAAGTCTGGAACCTTTGAAAAGTTCAAGGAATTTCAGAATGAAGTGGAAAATCATCGTAATAGAAAGATCAAATTTCTATGGTCCGACCGTGGAGGTGAGTATCTAAGTTACGAGTTTAGCACTCACATGAAAGAGTGTGGAATTGTTTCACAACTCACGCCTGCCGGAACACCACAACGAAATGGTGTGTCGGAACGTCATAATCGTACTTTATTAGATATGGTTCGATCTATGATGTCTCTGACGGACTTGCCGTTGTCATTTTGGGGTTATGCACTAGAAACTGCTGCATTCACTTTAAATCGGGCACCATCTAAATCCGTTGAAAATACACCGTATGAATTGTGGTTTGGAAACAAACCTAAGCTGTCTTTTCTTAAAGTTTGGGGATGCGATGTTTATGTGAAGAAACTTCAACCGGATAAACTCGAACCCAAAGCGGAAAAATACGTCTTCATAGGATAACCTAAGGAAACTATTGGGTATTCCTTCTATCACAGATCCGAGGGCAAGGTTTTTGTTGCCAAGAATGGATCCTTTCTAGAGAAAGAGTTTCTCGCGAAAGGTGTGAGTAGTCGGAAGGTAGAACTCGAAGAGGTTATTGAACCATCTCTTCAAAGTATGGCGAGTAGCGCAGCGCCAGAAGTTGTTCCGGAGTTGGCTCCACCTATTGAAGAGTGAACTAATGATAATGATCATGAAACTCCGAAAGAGAGTACTACCGAACCTCACAGGTCAAACAGGACGCGTGCAGCTCCCGAGCTGTACGGAAATCCTGTAATGAATTTCATGGTTGATGAAAATGATGACCCTGCGACGTATGAAGAAGCGATGATGAGCCCGGATTCCAACAAATGGTTAGAAGCCATGAAATCCGAGATGGAATCAATGTATGAAAATCAAGTTTGGAACTTGGTGGAATTACCTCACAACCGAAAGGCCATGGAGAACAAATGGATTTTCAAAAGGAAAACTGATGCTGATAGTAATGTGACCGTCTATAAAGCTCGACTTTTCGCAAAGGGGTTTCGACAAATTCAAGGAGTTGACTACGATGAGACATTCTCTCCCGTAGCGATGCTAAAATCAGTTAGGATTATGTTAGCAATTGCTGCATATTTCGATTATGAGATATGGCAGATGGATGTCAAAACCGCGTTTTTCAATGGTAATATTGAAGAAGAGTTGTATATGATACAACCAAAGGGTTTTGTCGATCCTAAGGATGCTAACAAGGTGTGCAAGCTTCAGCGATCCATCTATGGATTGAACCAAGCGTCACGAAATTGGAATCTCCGCTTTGATGAGGTGATCAAAGAGTTTGGATTTGTCCAAACTTATGGAGAAGCTTGTATTTACAAGAAAGTGAGTGGGAGCAATGTGGCATTTCTGATATTATATGTGGATGACATATTATTGATCGGAAATGATATAGATATTTTAAACAGTGTTAAAAGTTATCTAAACAGCAAATTTTCAATGAAGGACCTAGGTGAAGCATCATACATATTAGGCATAAAGATCTATAGAGATAGATCTAGGCGCCTAATAGGGCTATCACAAAGTACATACCTTGATAAGATTTTAAAGAAGTTTAAAATGGACGGAAGTAAGAAGGGGTTCTTACCTATGTTGCAAGGCAAGACATTGAGTAAGACTCAAAGTCCGGCTTCATGAAGAAAGAGAGATAATGGACAAAGTCCCTATGCTTCAACCATAGGCTCTATAATGTACGCCATGCTATGTACAAGACCGGATGTGGCACATGCTATTAGTTTGACTAGTAGGTACCAATCGGATCCAGGTTCGGAACACTGGATAGCGGTCAAGAATATCCTTAAGTACTTACGAAGAACTAAGGATATGTTTCTTGTATACGGAGGTGAAGAAGAGCTCGTTGCTAAGTGTTATGTTGACGCTAGCTTTGACACCGATCCAGATGACTCTAAGTCTCAATCCGGATACGTATTTCTCATGAATGGCGGAGCGGTTAGTTGGAGGAGCTCCAAATAACCTGTGATAGTGGGATCAACAACGGAGGCCGAACATGTTGCTGCTTCAGAAGCGGCTCAGGAAGCAGTTTGGATGAAGGAGTTCATATCCGAACTAGGAGTGGTTGCAAACGCGTTGGACCAAATGGTGATCTATTGTGATAACAATGGTGCCATTGCCAATGCCAAAGAACCAAGGTCTCACAAGCATTCCAAGCATATTAAGCGCCGGTTTCACTCCATCCGCGAGCATGTCAAGGATGGAGATATAAAGATTTATAAAGTACATACGGATCTCAATGTAGCAGATCCGTTAACTAAAACTCTCCCTAGAGCAAAACATGATCAACACCAGAACTCAATGGGTGTTAGATTTATCACTATGTAACTAGATTATTGTCTCTAGTGCAAGTGGGAGATCAAGGAATATGCCCCGAGAGGCAATAATAAAGTGTTTATTATGTGTATTCCAAGTATATGATAGATGTTTATTTTGCATGCTATAATTGTATTAATGAAACATTAATACATGTGTGTTTAATAAACAAACAGAAAGTTCCTAGTTATGCCTCTCTCATAAACTAGCTCGTTGATTAACAAGATGATCAAGGTTTCCTGATCATGGACATTGGATGTTGTTAATAACGGGATCACAACATTAGTGTAATGGTGTGATGAACATTCATCCGAAGTATAGCATTACGATCAAAGTCATTGAGTTTATATTGCTATAAAAACTTACAAAGTGATCCTAATCCTTAGACCATGAGATCATGTCAATCACTAACACCGAAAGAGTTTCTTGATAACATCAAACGCGTCACCGTAACAGGTGATTATCAAGATGGATTCGAACTAATAAAGTGTTATGTTGAGGCTCATGGATCGAGAGTGGAATTTGTTCATCCCGATGACGGATAGATATACTGGGCCTCTCGGTGATATCACATTGATTAGCTTGCAAGCAAGTGAGTTGATCACTAGAATGTTATATCACGGGAACGAGAAAAGAGTGCATGTCGATAACGAGATCAAACTAGGTATGGAGATACCGATGATCGAATCTCGGACATGTAATATATCGTGAAACAAAGGGATTAAGATACTAGCGTAAAGGTTAACGATCACAAGAAAGTTATCGTTGAATGTGTGGGAGTCGATGGGTCTCCGGATCCGCTTCGATTATTGATCCGAGAGGGGTCTCGATCATGTCCGCATTATTCACGAACCGTAGGGTGACACACTTAAGAGACACCGACATCCAATTGGAGCAAAAGTTTCATGCCGAAAGAATGAACAAGCGCAGGAATTTATTTCACTAGATACCGAAACAGGTTTTCGGGTGAAATTGCATAAAGTGGTTATGCATGTGAAATGGAATTCTAGCAAGGGGTTATTTGTGAATGTTTGTCATTAAAGTAATTGAAAAAATTCTGAATAAAATAAAAGAGTTTTATTTAATGAGAGTTTGCATTAAATTTGGTGGAAATTTAATGGGAATTTGAGTGGACTTTTGAGTGGAGGGAATTTAAAGGACTTTTGTGAGTGGAGTGTCCACCCACATGAAGAGGGGAGGTCAAGGGGGCAGCCCCATGCGCCGGCCACCCCCTTGGGGTTCCCACCCTCCTCCTATAAAAGGAGCCCCCCTCCTCACTTGTCTCTCACACCTCTTTGTGAAGGATCTCTCTTCCTCTCTAGAATTTATCCCTCATAGTTTCGGACTAGCGAGATACATGTTCCCGGTGGTTATTCGGCAAGAAAGAGTTGTGCTTCCGCTGCATCGCTGGAGCGAGGAGGCGGAGGTTGCTCGGTGACTCGAACGTGTGTGCGAGCATGGATGCGCTGCTGATTTGCGGCCCTAGGACTTCCTCTCGATCTTGAGATCGGCAAGAGATCGTCTATATCAACCACGAGTTAAACTCGTTAAGCTTTGTCGGTCCTTAAGGGTATGTTCTCTACGGATATACATCCGCCCGTTGTTTGTATCTGGTAGATAGATCTTGGTACATAGTTCCCATCGTAGGAAATTTTTTGTTTTCTATGCTGCGAACCCTACACATATATATGATATTTTTCATATGTTACTATCCCTCTAATGCATAGTATCATATAGTAGTATCATAGTTGTATAGTATTTAATGATTTGTAGAATTCTAATACAAATATGTGTACATGATTTATTTGGTATTAAAATATCTAGTTTTATAAGCTATGATACCGATCATATTACCACCATCTATTTCTTTATTAATTGACATGTCACATCATATTTTTACCAACATGGCGTGCATGATACGAGTTATGATACTTCCACTACAACTAGTCTAAAGGAATCATTTGGTTTAAAATAATATTCTACTCCTATCTAAAATTCCGTTTAGTTTGAGGTGAACATGGAGACAGGTTGGACGCATTATCATACTCTCTTGTTAAGAGATGGAGAGCGCGAGGCTAGGCGTATATCTCCTTGTTTTCATTTAAACTAAAGACCCGACGTTGTGTACGTGCATTAAGATGCGATGCTCGCATGCGCTGCATGCTATATATTCAGTTTTAATCTGAGACTTGATGAAACCGTCACAACACACAAAACTAACTGAAATCAATGGACGAAACATGCATGGTATTTCTCGTGCAAACGCTAGAGGGATATTTTACAGTTTTACCCTCTTTACAACTATAGATTTTTCTAAGTACAGATTCAATTAATATTTCAGCCACTATCGAAATCACTGATATTCTGTTTGCATTTAAGCCATAGAATTGGGATTTTTATATATACTGCCCATGGCTGGGACTAATTTATCTTCAGTAGAAAAACTTAGTGCACCTAATAATCCTCTGCTAGTGGATAGCCTTAGGCACGATATATCATATTGATCGCGTGGTTGACACAAATTGCACAATGACGCGCACAAAACAGAAATTCAGATGTGAGAAAACATGGCGCGAGAATCCCGTGCTCTGCATAATTAATTACCTAGATGCTTAAGCCTGGTAATGACCCAGACAGCTGAGGCCGCTCCCATCTCCCGGTAGGTGTGTTCGCAACCGTTGGATCTTTGGATGGAAGCCATCTGCGTCGTTGATTTAGGCTGGTAAGTTATAACTTTTTCTATCACAGGCAAGGCTGCTTCTGACCGAGGATTGGGAATATCCACAACCTAGCCCACGATGACATCGACCGACTGCTTTTCTCTGCCGGAAAAAAACGATAGCGGTGGATTCCTCCCTCTCGACTCGACCATCCCTGATTCCTATTGGAAATATGAGAAATTTACCATATGATTTAATCCATAAAAACAGTAGATAAAGCATGAATAATAACATAGCGATAAAAGTAATCACGGCATCTAACATATAGATTGTAAATAGCAAGTTTAAACAGATTGCTACACATATACTTCAAGAGATATAATTTTGCAGCAGCATGAATATGATCTGAACAAGATGGATAAATAAATCATACGATGTAGAAGATGAAACACTCACGTTAATGTTGGTGTCAGTCATGTCGTTGAAGAGGTTGTCGATGTCGGGGAAGATATCGTCGTTGTCCGTGAAGGAGTCCGTAATGAAGCCATTAGTCGTGCTGCAGTGCTCCCCAAGAGAGGAGCGACCTATCTTATATAAGCACAGGAGGTAGGATGTGCGATGAGACGAAAAGAGGATTCGAGAGACAAATAGGTAGCGTAATTAAATAACCACTCATATTCACTCTCCACCGAGTCCATAAATAACCCACTCGCGTAAAATGTTCAGATTATTGCCACGACAAATCCACTTGGAGTAAATTGCCTATAATAAGGTATTTTGATTGTTGGAAATATGAGCAAGTTACCATATGATTTAATCAATAAAAACAATAGATAAAGCATGACTAATAATATAGCGAGAAAAGTAATTATGCCATCTAACAGATAGAATGTAAATAGAAAGTCTAAACAAATTTCTAGACATACTACAAGAGATATAATTTGCAGTAGTAGGAATATGATCTGAACAAGATGGATAAATATATACGATAGGTTTAAGCGTGGTGAGCAGCGGCTCCGCTGAGGCTATCAGCGTGCGCGCTGCCGTCCAGTGACGCTGGCTTGTGGGCCATGGGAAACCAACGCCATTGCTAAGTTTCGCTTGATTAAAAAAATACTCCTGCCCCCGAGCACCCAATCCCGATTGAACCTGATGCGTCCGGCGCTACGCGGCACCGGATGTAAACCGTCGTCGCCCTACCATCCTCCCATCGAGGTAGCCGCCGCCGCCCTATCATACCCCTCCCGAGGCGAGGCACAAACCGGTTCTATCCCGATACGGACCGCGCCCCAGGTTCCTCGCCCCTGTCTTCCGCTTCCTGAGCCTAGCCTTGGGAGGCGCCGATGACGCGGGGATCTCGACCTGCCTGAACCTAGCCTCGGCGAGAGTCGAGGACGTGGGGCTCCTGACCCGCCTGAGCCCAGTCTCATCGAGTGCCAGCGATGCTACCCGTGCCCCGTTCTAGCCTTGGTCCGCCGGAGAGAAGTGGAGGGTCGCCTCGCCGCGCGCGTGCCCGAGCCCAGCCTCGGTCGTATGGCATATGTCGGCGTGCTCAGAGGCTATTGTTTGTGATGTCCGGGTCCAACGCGAAGCCGCTCTTGGTCTGCTTCTCCGCTCGAGACAAGGGGAGATGAGTTCATCATGTTGGTCCTGCCCAAGCCAGAGCCCAGCCTCGGTTTATGGAACGCGTATCGACGTGCATGAAGGTTCCTGCTTTCCTAAGAGAGGTCATGGGTGTTGGGTTCAGCAACCGTTGCATGCCCGACCAACATGAGCAGGGCCACGAGCGTGTTGCTTGAATTGGGACAAGAGAAGAGAGAGCTTCGTAGAGGAAGAAATACGCAGCAGGCAAGGCGTTCGATGATATGCCAAACCCATCTTTTGCACTGTATGTTGCTGCTATCCGGGCTGTCGAGCAAAGTGGGACATGAGATGGTGGACCTAGAAGGTTAGACGATGCCCACGCAAGGATGGGGCAAGACTACCATCCTTGGAGAGGAATCTGAATCAAGCTCGATTGGTCCACCAGCGACGACAAGGACCAGGTTGTGCTGCGGCAAAAGTCCCACCCCATGGTCGTGTTGCCGTCGCCCCACAACATCGTCTTCATCAATGTTGATCTGAAGCCGAGAAAGGATGGGGTGAAGGCGGGTGGCACGTGTTCTGGGGTCCATGAGCCATCGCCGCAGGTACAATAGTTGAAACATAATATCTGAACTTGATTCTTGACGAGGTACGCTTCAGTTGTTGCTTTCTATTGGTCCTCTGCTGGTACAGAAAATAGAAATTATCTTTAAATGGAAATTCAGTCTAAGCTTTTCTCATTTGCAATATGGTGACATCCGTTGAAAACGTAAGATAGTGAGTTTTCTCTTCATCTTTTTAATATTATACGACGAGGAAAGCTAGATCAAGCAGTCTAAATAAACGGATTGGTTTATTAAGAATAATGGCTTCTGATTGCGAGTAAGGCATAGATGCCATGGTATGGGTATAAAAACAACGAAATATATGTCTGCTTGTGACAGTGGAAATATGTGGGATCCAAGTTAGTAAATACTCTTTTCTTGGTAGATATCCTGTAGTTTGATACCTGGATGATATTTCTTCTATAAGGGGGTCAGCGTGGAAGAGTGATGCGGCTGTTTGGAGCCATTTATTCCGAACCCTTAGTACCAACGACTATAATGATTCATGGAGTTCCATGTAATTATTTTAAAGCAACTGACTGTACCCCATCCATTCTTAATACATATGTTGGTAGCTCTGGGGCACATGACATGTATGTGATACTCTATTCTTTTTTCTTTTGGCATGTAGAAACGTTGAATCCCATATTCTCATGAACACCCTTCATTCTATGATTTCTATCTCAGATACAGTTCTGAGTTTACGGTGAATAGATAAAAGACAAGAATGGGCTGGGTATAATGGTTTTTGTTCAACACACTATTAATATTCAAAGTACAGTTATCCAAACTGTGGAAGTTTATTTTTTACTCCCCAGATGTCCTATTTTAGTTTTTTCGTTAAAACCTAATGAGAAAGGATTACGGTAATCTATCCATAATTTTATTTTTGGAATAAGCTATCACATTTTATAATAAAATAATGAACAATCATAAAAGATAAGAAACCATACTAGCTCAAATTGTTTGCGAAATCAGCCGATGTGATCTTATAATGTTCTTGATCTTATTAAAATGTACGTTAATGAATAATTTGGCATGTCTACTACATTACCTGGCTATTGTCTTGGTGAATTTAGTTTCAGAATGCATGCACTATCTGTTTATCATGCTAATTAAACCTACGCATTTCCTGAACTCTTATTTAGTATCTTTAGACAATGCCATATGACCATCCACATGAAGTTCTCTGTGAAGA
Source organism: Avena longiglumis (assembly GCA_030063025.1). Lineage (NCBI taxonomy): Eukaryota > Viridiplantae > Streptophyta > Magnoliopsida > Poales > Poaceae > Avena > Avena longiglumis. Next base: position 95,330,630 of record CP125979.1, read on the forward strand.
GAAATTGGGTGGCCTGTCCATATGCACATACATCTTATATATTTGGGATGGTTGAATTGCAGCTATGCCTGCAGAGCTCCTCCAAGAATTACAGCCTTGCAAGTTCTAAATGAATAGTCTCCTGGGATGCATGATGATTTGTTTTATCTGCCATCCTAAAACTAAACTTGTCATCCGGTGGACTCATTGGTGAAACTGATGCTTCTATTGGTGAGCTAACGTTGAGTGTGGCAATAATTCTTTACTAAATAGTAATGCTAGCATATTTGAAGATGTATGGTCATCGATCACTCACTGCTTAGTCCCTTACAGTAAACTTCAACTGCTCATTTAAGCATATATGAGGACCGATGTGTTTTTTCTTAATAGATATATCGTATGTTTTCCTCATGGAACAAAATAATTTGTTTTGTTTCTTCTTTCTAAATTCGACATGTTCATTTCTTTGTAGAATGTAGTGAAAGAAATATTCTACTCCCTCCGTCTTAAATTAAGTGTCTTCACTTTGTTTAGATATGGATCTTTACACTAAAATATATCTAAATACATGTGTATCTAGATAAAGTGAAGTCACTTATTTTGTGATGGAGGGAGCATATTATTTGACATGTCCCGAAAAATATTATATTACGATCCAAGTCATCGTGAGATGACTATTTAACAGTTTCTGTTAAGGCCATATGCCAATAAATTATTGAAAGGAAAATAAGTAGCTTAGTTTATAAGTATATTCATGGTCATATGGTCCTAGATTATAAGCATGCATGCAACTACATAGGTCTTCGACTGAGGAGTGAGAATACCTTTATCTGTGTATCTAACAGTGTTACATATGGAGCCACTAACTCAAAAAACTGAATAAACATTATAATGTAGTTTCTAAGAAAAAATTAATGTTACTACTAAAACCGAACCGCAATGGCTACCAGCCTACCACGGTAAGCCTAAAAGAACTCTAACTGGCAAGGTAGGCACCCTTGGCCATCTATTTAATTTATGTGCATCATTAAGAAAAGCGTTACAACAAACAGCTAGGCATTTTAAAACACATGCAAGCCGCTCACGTCTATCAGACAATGTTCAAACGTGTTGTAGATGGCGCGGCGAAGCGCGCATATCCATCTAGTATAATATAGTGTAGAGGATGAATCGCTCGCGTTGATGTTGGCGTGATTCATGTTGTCGAAGAGGTTGTCGATATCGGAGAAGAAATCTTTGTTAGGGAAGATGCCGTCCCTGTTCGTGAAAGAGTCTGTCATGAAGCCAGTAGTCATGTTGTCGCGCTCCCCAAAAACCTTGTCGTCTCTCTCTCGTACAAGATCGTAAGAGCCGGGGTTCCGGAGGCCTACTGTTCCGTCCTTCGGTGCATGCCGCAAGCAGGGATGGGAAAGACTTGGAGATTTCTCAAGGCTATGGAACCGAAGGCGCTAGGTGTTGGTATGTTGTGTAGAGAGGAGCGACCTCTATTATATAGACACATGAGGTAGAGGAAAACAGGATGTGCGAGAAGACAAAAAGAGGAGTCGGGAGATGAATAGCCAGCGAGATTAAAAACCCACTCGTATTCATTCTCCACTGAGTCCATAAAAAACCCACTCGCAAATTGTTCAAATTCGGTGGCCCTTTCATATTCCTGCAGGCAAAAAGAAACTCGGCTCGGAGAGATCCCCATAACCCACAACCTGCGGCATACGTGTGTCGGGTCGTGACGCGTCGTTTAGGAAGTATGATTTATATATCATTAGTTTAGTCAACTCTTTTACTTGCGCAACTGATTGCATATGTGTCCCAGTACATTTATATCTGGCAGTGAAAAAGTATGGATCTATCCTTAGTTCAGTGCCAGAGTGTTGCCCATGGGACATAGCCATGTTCTCTCTTTTGAAGCAAAAATGTCAAATATACCGATCCCGATAGACCGATAGAAATTAGTGGTTAAGAAACAATAACCTTTCATGTGATGGGCTGCACATTTAAAATAACTATGATATATTTTCTTTGTACTTGATGTTCCCATTAAAAGTATCTACTCCCTCCATCCGAAAATAAGTGATTTGGATTATAGATTCGCACCTGTATAGATACCTATGCATCTAGATGGGTGGAAATCACTTATTTTTGGATGGAGGAAGTATTTTAATTTTATTTTGTGTGACTACTATAGATTTTAGTTTATCAGCTAACTATGGTACCCAGATCTAGATCTCTATAGGTTATGCAATATTGTTGCTCTACAGGATAGGTAGTGTAGGACAATAGAGAGGAATAGGTGGAATATGTTGGATGTATTATTGAGCCTCATGGAAGAGTATATATAGACGTATATGAGATCATCTTGGAATACAAGACAAGACATAAATCCTATATCTACCTGATTTTCCCCTAACTGATATTATACTCTAAAATCCCCCGCAGTCGTAGCGGTAGCGTCGTGAACAACTGGAACGCCACGAACGGTTAGACTGGAGATAAACCAAAGTAGAACCAGTGGGCTGACATCCCCCATAGTAGGAGCAGGAACGTTGCGGACGGTGTCGTCTCACGGTAGCTTGGACTGTACAGGAAGCTGATGATGTTCAGGTGAGGTGGTAGCCCTTGTGCCGATATCGAGGGAACCGATCAAGAGCGTTGGGAAGTGACATGGTCGCGGTAGCCGTGCAAGGGGTCACCATGGTCGATGTCGTGGTCAGGGATGCCGGTGTCGAGGTAATCGCAAAGCAAGCCGCATGTGCATACTGCGTGAGGAGGATGGCGGAGACACATCAAGGCAATCATCGAGGATATTGATGTCGAAGATGATGTAGACTGAGTCGTCGAGGACGAGGTGCGGCCGTAGTTTTGCTAGAACTACGCGCCCGTTGGGGAAGAACGTACACTCCGGTTTTGCCAGAACCGAGTATGCAAAGAAGAACTCGTCGGTGACGTGGTTGAGGCAGTCGTAGAGGGTTTGATACCGAAGAAGACATTTTTGAAGCCGATGAAGACGAGGCATCGATTCGATCTTGCCAGACTCAGGAATGCATCGGGGACGAAGGCACTCCCGATGTTGCCTGTACCAGGCGTGCGAGGGGCAGGAACCATCATGAACTTGTCGCCATGTCGGAGAGACTAGCAGAGGAGGCCTCCAGAGCATTTTCAAGGCGTAGAGCGACAAAGGAAGAGATGTCGATGTTGTTCACGGTTGTCGGAGTAGAGGAGCAGGTGGTGTAGTCGGGGATGAGGCAATGACGCTGACAGCAAAATTGTAGTGGAGGAAGACGTAGAGGGCGGCGAAAATAGTGGTGACCTGGGGTGGTCATGCTGGATGCCTAGAGTGGCGATGGGGTAGTCAGTGAGCCCTGCGATAGCAAGAGGTCGCCCTGTAGGTTACCTTGTGAAGTGCGACGGCAATGTTCGAAGTAGGGATGGAAGAACCCAGTGGCGTGACGAAGACCATGCACATATGGCGGTGATCTACATCGTAGGAGATGGCGCGGTGGAAATCGAGGACGTCGGTGCGCGAGGACGACGAAGTAGACTGCGTGCAGCGACGCTACAACCCGAGAGGGCGACATAGCTGCAGGGCGCAAGTTGGTGCAGCGACTAGAATACCACTAACGACGTACACGCCAAGGAAGGCGCGTTGGAAGCCGGTAGCATGGACCAAAGGCGAGGGTGATGCAACGACAGCCCGCAACTCGATCGATGGTAGGCGCATGCTCGGGGACGTGCTTGGCGTAGACAGGCGCGGGATCGGTTGATCAGGCCGACGTTGTGCCATATACGCCATGGCATGAATGAGCATAGATCATAGTCGATGGCGACTGTTAGGAATAGGCAACTTGTATTTCTCTGGGGGCCAAAGGCCACAATATATAGTACATGTACAGGTATAAATATGCAGGAAGCCCCCTAACATTTGGGGAAACTACAATATACAAATATATACATCTAACACCCCCCCCTCAAACTCATGGTGGATCCACAACACTGAGTTTGGAGAGTAAGAAATCATGCTGCGCTCTGGTCTGGGTCTTCGTAAAGAAATCCGCCAACTATAAATCTGAAGGCACATCCTGAAGCGCAACAACCTGAGCCTGCACCTGAGCACGTGTATAGAAAGCATTAACATTAATATGCTTGGTAAGCTCATGCTTGACCGGATCACGTGCAACACTAATAGCACCTATACTGTCAGACAAAATTAGAGTGGGTGTGGTAATAGAGACCCCAAAATTCGCAAGTAACCACCGTAACCAGGTCACCTCAGCAGTCAACAAGGCCATAGCACGCAACTCAGCCTCAACACTCGAACGGGAAACCGCTGTATGTTTCTTCGTCTTCCAAGCAACGAGCGAACCACCAAGAAACACACAGTAAATAGAAAGTGAACGGCGATCCGAAAGATCACTCGCCCACGTAGAGTCTGAATAGCACTGGAGCTAGAGGGAGCTAGAACGAGGAAAGAAAAGACGACGAGTGATCGTACCACGAAGATAACGAAGAACACAGAGAATATGACTATAGTGAACAGTGGTAGGAGCAGAAACAAACTGACTCAGAATATGAATAGGATAAGAGACGTCAGGACGAGTGACAGCAAGATAAACAAGACTCCCAACAAGATGATGATTACGCGTCGGATCAGGAAGAGGATCACCATCAGTAGGTTAAAGCTTAACATTAAGCTCCATAGGGGTCTCAACAGTGCGCTCATCCCCAAGAGCAGCACGAGCAAGAAGATCCTGAATATAATTTTCCTAGGAGATGTAAAAGCCATGAGAAGTGGATGAAACCTCAATCCCAAGAAAGTATCAAAGAGGACCAAGATCAGTCATAAGAAAATGATCACGAAGACGAGCCTTAACAAAGGCGATATACTCAGAATCATCACCAGTAATGATCATATCATCAACATAGAGAAGAAGAAGAGTGCGTCCACGAGTCCTGATCGCAGGGCCAGGCCGGTCGGGCTGGTAGCGAAGCCTGAGTCGATCTAGAGATTTGTCGGGGACAGGGTGAATCGATCTGGACAGGGGAATCGATCGGGGACAGGGAGTTGTCGGCCAGGCGGGTGGAGTCCCGCGCGAGGTGGCGTCGGTGGAGTAGTCCCGCGCGAGGTGGCGTCGATGGAGTAGTCCCACGCGAGGTGGCGTCGGTGGAGTAGGTCCCGCGTGAGGTGGCGTGTCGGAACCGACGAAGAAATCGATCCAGGGAGTTGCAGCTCGATCTGGATTTAGATCTGAATCCTGATCGCCCGCGTGGTGGAAGACCGATCTGAAAATGGCAAGGCAAGGCGAGCAGGCGGCCGTGGCGGCGTCGGCAAAGGCGGCGGCGAGGGGCGGTGGGTGGCGAAGTTGCGAGAAAGAGGATGGGGCTAACCTGTAGGGTCTCGTAGCATGGAAAACAAAAAATTTCTACCGCATACAAACAAACAAGCCAAGATCTATCTACTAGATTGTAGCAACGAGTCGATGGAATAACTCACCCTCGAAGATTCCAAAGTGTTTAACGAGAGCGGATTCTCGTGGGTGATGTAGTCGTACTCTTGCCGATCTCAAGCTCGCGTAGACGATCCTTCCGGCGTCCCGCAGTCGGTCACACGTTCGGTACTCGACGAAGACCTTCCTATCCCTTGTTCCATCAGGCAGCGGAGGTTGTAGCACTCTCCTCGCGATTCCGGCAGCACAACGGCGTGGTACCGGAAGTAGAGGGGAGATCTCGCAGGACTTCGCCTTAAGCCGGAGCGAGTATGGTGGAGTATGAGAGAGCTCCTCGGCGATCTAGGTTTTAGACACACCAAGGAGGAGGTGCTAGAGCTGGCGGCTAGGGTTTGGGGCACCCCAAGTCGGCGGCTAGGGCAACCCTAGGAGGCGGCGGCAGCTGCAGGAGGTGGTGGCGCCAAGCTAGGGTTTGGAGGAGAGGTACTTGTGTGTCCTAGGAGGGAGCCCTGCCCCTCCTTATATAGGTGGAGGTGCCCGGCCGTCCAAGGGAGGAGTGGAGTCCCTCCCCAACTCGGCTTGGGTGGTGCTTGCTTGGGGAGGAGGACTCCCTCCCCAACTCGGTTTCCCCTTCCTCCTCTTTTCCTCTTTCCAAATTTAGCCATTTGACTTTTCAATTTAGCTATTTGACTTTTCAAACTAGGATTTGAATTAATCCTTTATTTGGAACAGCGATGACACTTAGTACATGATGCAATCATACCAACTTGATACAACACATCCATGTACCCTTCCCCTCCGGAGTGCCGGACATTCCGGAACATTCTAGAACATTCCCGATGAAAACACCGGAAACAATCCCCAACTCCGAAATGGGACTTCCCTTATATGAATCTTATTCTCCGGACCATTTCGGATCTCCTCGTGATATCCCGGATCCCATCCAGGACTCCGAACAACATTCGGTCTCTTTCTCATCATTCCATAACTACTCAAAACAACGTCGAATCCTTAAGTGTGTCTCCCTACGGTTCGTGAATTATGCGGACATGATCGAGACACTTCTCCGAACAATAACCAATAGAGGAATCTGGAAATTCATATGGCTCCCACATATTTCTACGATTACTTTGCGATCGAATGAACCACTTACATACGATATCAATTTCCCTTTGTCTCACGATATGTTACTTATCCGAGGTTATGATCGTCGGTATCTCTGCATACCTAGTTCAACCTCGTTACCGATAAGTACTCTTTTCTTGTTCCCGTGATATGTGATCCCTTGTGAGCCAGTCACATGCTTGCAAGCTAATTGGATGACATTTCACCGAGAGGGCCCAGAGTATATCTATCCGTCATATGGATGGACAAATCCCACTCTTGATCCATGTGTTTCAACCAACACTTTCCGAACACTCAATGCCACCTTTATATCCACCCAGTTACGGTGTGGTGTTTGATGTCATCAAAGCATCCATCCGGTAAAGGTGATATGCATGATCTCATGGTCAAAGGAATTAGATTACTATGTATCAGAAAGCATATAGCACTTGAACTACTAAAATGACTTGATCTTTATGCTACGCTTATCAATAGGAGTATGTCCATCATATCATTCTCCTAACGATATGATCTTGTTGTTAATAACATCTCAATGTTCATGATCGGGAAACCACAATCATATATTAACCAACAAGCTGGTATTATATAGAGGCTTTACCAGGGACTTTAAATTAAGTTTACAAATCACACAAGTATTAATGTTTCCTTGTTAATACTATTATAGCATGAATGTAAAAATTTATCATAAACACAAAGATATAATAATAACCACATTTATTATTGCCTCTAGGGCATATCTCCATCAGTCTCCCACTTGCACTAGAGTCATCTAATCTAGATTACATGGTAATATACCGAACACCCACGACAGTTTGGTGCTGGTCATGTTTTGCCCTTGGGAGAGGTTTAGTCAACGGATCCGCCACATTCAGATCTGTGTGTACTTTGCAAATCTTTATATCCCCATCCTGGATATGTTCTCGAATAGCGTGAAAACGTAGCTTGATATGCTTCAGCTTCTTGTGTGACCTTGGTTCTTGCGCATTGGCGCCCATGTTATCACAGTAGATAGACATTGGGTCCAGCGCACTAGGAACCACACCCAGCTCTGTAATGAACTCTTTCATCCATATCGCTTCTTGTGAAGCCTCCGAAGCAGCCATGTATTCCGATTCAGTTGAAGATCTCGCCACAACGCTTTGCTTTGCACTCCTCCAGCTAACTGCTGCACCATTCAAAATAAATACGTGTCCAGATTGTGATTTAGAATCCTCCGGATCGGTGTTCCAACTAGCATCGGTGTAACCATTAAAAACGAGCTGTTCATCACCTCCATAAGAAAGAACCATATCCTTAGTTCTTCTCAAGTACTTAAGGATGTTTTTGACCACTGTCCAATGATCCACTCCTGGATCACTTTGATATCTGCTAGTTAAACTAACAGCATATGCAATGTCGGGTCTAGTACATAGCATGGCATACATTAGAGATCCTATGGCTGAGGCATAGGGAGTATTACTCATCCTTTCTCTATCTTCTGCCGATGTCGGACTTTGAGTTTTACTCAAGGTCGTATTGGGCAACATGGGCAAGAACCCTTTCTTGCTATCTTCCATTCCAAACCTCTTTAGAACTTTGTCCAAATATGTACTCTGTGACAATGATATTTGGCGTTTCGATCTATCTCTATAAATATTTATGCCTAATATGTAAGCTGCTTCGCCAAGATCCTTCATTGAAAAACTATTATTCAAATATTCCTTGACACTATTAAGAATGTCTACATCATTCCCAATCAATAATATGTCATCCACATATAGTATTAAGAATGCTCTGAGCTCCCTCACTTTCTTGTAAATACAAGCTTCTCCATAAGTTTGTATAAAACCAAAACTTTTGATCACCTTATCAAAACATTGATTCCAACTTCGGGATGCTTGCTTCAATCCATAGATGGACCGTTGAAGTTTGCATACCTTGTTAGCATCTTTAGGATCGACAAAACCTTTGGGTTGCATCATATACAACTCTTCATCAATGTCTCCATTGAGGAATGCTTTTGACATTCATCTGCCATATCTCATAATCGTAATATGCAGCGATTGCTAACATAATCCTCACAGACTTTAGCTTCGCTACTGGTGAGAAAGTCTCATCGTAGTCAACTCCTTGAATTTGTCGAAACCCTTTTGCGACAAGTCGAGCTTTATATACAGTAACATAACCATCTGTTTTCTTCTTGAAGATCCATTTGTTCTCGACAGCCTTCCGGCCATCCGGTAAGTCCACCAAAGTCCATACTTGGTTTTCGTACATGGATCCAATCTCGGATTTCATGGCTTCTTGCCATTTATTGGAATCTGGGCTCATCATCGCTTCCTCATATGTCTCAGGGTCATCGGTGTTGTCCACCAACATGACACTCATAACGGGATCATACCAATCTGGAGTGGTACGAGTTATCGTTGACCTGCGAGGCTCTGTAGCAACTTTAACCGAAGTTTCATGATCATCATCATTAGCTTCCTCTCTTATTGGTGCAGGCACCACAGGAACTTCTTCCGGTGCTGTGCTACTCGCAATTTCGAGAGAAGGTTCGACAACCTCGTCGAGTTCTACTTTCCTTCCAGTCACTTCTTTCGAGAGAAATTTCTTCTCTAGAAACGATCCATTCTTGGCAACGAAGATTTTGCCCTCGGATCTATGATAGAAGGTATACCCAATAGTTTCCTTCGGGTATCCTATGAAGACGCATTTTTCCGCTTTGGGTTCAAGCTTGTCATTTGTAACTTCTTTACATAGGCTTCGCATCCCCAAACTTTAAGGAACGACAATTTAGGTTTCTTCCCAAACCATAATTCATACGGTGTCGTTTCAACGGATTTAGATGGTGCCCTATTTAAAGTGAATGCGGTTGTTTCTAATGCATAACCCCAAAATGATAGCGGTAAATCTGTAAGTGACATCATAGAACGAACCATATCTAAGAGAGTTCGACACGACGTTCGACACACCATTACGCTGTGGTGTTCCGGCGGTGTCAATCATGAAGTATTCCGCATTTCTTCAAATGCTCGCCAAACTCGTAACTTAGATATTCACCTCCACGATCAGAACGTAGAAATTTAATCTTCTTGTTACGTTGATTCTCTACCTCACTTTGAAATTCCTTAAACTTCTCGAAAGTTTCGGACTTATGTTTCATGAAATAGATATACCCATATCTACTCAAGTCATCCGTGAAGGTAAGAACATAACGATAACCACCGCGTGATGCTACACTCATTGGACCACACACATCGGTATGTATGATTTCCAATAAGTCCGTAGCTCGCTCCATCATACCAGAAAATGGAGTCTTAGTCATTTTACCCATCAGACATGCTTCGCATCTATCAAGTGATTCGAAATCAAGTGATTCAAGAAGTCCATAGGAATGGAGTTTCTTCATACGCTTCACTCCAATGTGACCAAGACGACAGTGCCACATATAGGTCAAGTTATCGCTCGATTTCAAACGTTTAGCCTCAATGTTATTAATGTGTGTATTTCCACTATCGAGATTCAATAAGAATAGACCATCTATCAAAGGTGCATGTGCATAAAACATATTACTCATATAAATCGAACAACCATTATTCTCGGATTTAAACAAGTAACCGTCTCGCAATAAACAAGATCCCGATATAATGTTCATGCTCAACGCAGGCACCAAATAACAATTATTTAAGTATAAAACTAACCCCGATGGTAGATGAGGGGGTAGCGTGCCGACCGCGATCACATCAACCTTTGATCCGTTTCCCACGCGCATCGTCACCTCGTTCTTCGCTAGCTTCCGTTTATTCTGCAGCACCTGTTTCGAGTTACAAATATGAGAAACCGAACCAGTATCAAATACCCAGGCACTACCACGAGTACTAGTGAGATACACATCAATAACATGTATATCAGATATACCTTTCTTCTTGATGTTGCCGTTCTTCAAATCCGCCAAGTACTTTGGGCAATTCCACTTTCAGTGACCTTCTCCCTTGCAGTAAAAGCACTCAGTATCAGGCTTAGGTCCAGCCTTGGTCTTCTTCGTCGGCGTGGTAACTTTCTTACCACCCTTCTTGAAGTGTCCCTTCTGCTTAGACTTGCCTTTCTTGAATTTGGTGGTCTTATTGACCAAAAACACTTGGTGCTCTTTCTTGATCTCCACTTCTGCAGACTTCAACATGGCAAAGAGTTTTGGAAACGTCTTGTTCATGTTCTGCATGTTGTAGTTCATCACAAAGTTCTTGTAACTTGGTGGTAGTGATTGGAGGACACGGTAAATCCCCAAAGCATTAGGAATCACTATACCCAAGCTTTGAAGTTTGTTTGCGTGCCCAGACATCTTAAGCACATGCTCACTGACGGAGCTACCCTCTTCCATCTTGCAGTTAAAGAACTTTTCAGAAGCCTCATAGCTTTCAATTGCCGCATGAGTCTCAAAGATCAATTTGAGATCCTCGAAAATATCATATGGGTCTGAATTCTCAAACCTTTTCTGAAGCTCCGATTCTAAACCATACAAGATAGCACACTTGAATCGTGAAGTCTTGAGTCTTCAGTGAGGTAAACATTCTTTACTTCATCGGAAGCATCACCGCAGTGGGTCACCAGTGCATCCGAGACATAGGTCAAATTACCAGCTGTGAGGACAATCCTCAAATTGCGGAACCAATCCGCGAAGTTGCTTCCATTGTTTTTCAACTTTTCTTTCTCTAGGAACGCATTAAAATTGATGGTAGGGGCTGCCATTGATCTACAACATATTTGCAATAGTTTAAACTAAGTTTATGACAAATTGAGTTCAAATTAATATTAAAATTAATCTAGGTGAACTCCCACTCAAAACAATATCCCTCACATTGTTTTAGTGATCACATGAACCAAATCCACCACATCAACACCAATCATCACGAGAGTTGATATAGTTTCAATGGCGAACAATTGACATGTTCATCATATCTACTATATGATTCATGCTTTACCTTTCGGTGATCCGTGTTCCGAGACCATGTCTGTACATGCTAGGCTCGTCAAGATCAAACCTTAGTTTCCGCATGAGCAAATCTGGCTTGCTCACGTTGTATACACTTGCGGAATCTAACACACCCGATCATCACGTGGTGCTTCGAAACAACAAGCTTTAGCAAGGGTGCTAACTAAGGGTGAACACTTTATGACTTGAAATTCATGTGCATGAGGGATCATCTTATAATGCTACCGTCGTCTACTAAGCAATACAAGATGCATAAAGGATTAACATCACATGCAATTCATAATATGTGATATGATATGTCCTTTCTTCTTTTTGCTTCCGATCTCCATCTTCTAGCACGAACATGATCTCCATCATCACCGGCATTGCATCAAGGTCAATGACGCTTCTTCATGGTTGTCGTCCACCGGCTTCAACTATTACAACTACTTTGAATAGACACGCGGGTCTTAACATAAATTAAAAACAACCATATGGCTCCTGCTGGTTGCCAACTTACAATAAGGAACATTGCATACATCAAATATAATCACAATCATGGCCATATCACATCACAGCACACCCCTGAAAAACAAAGTTAGACGCCTCTACTTTCTTTGCATGTTTTACGTGGTTTGGGGCTTTCAATAAGTGTCGTTCTAACTTACGAACATGAACCACAACATTGATACTAGTATTGTAAATCACCCGTGTAAATTGGATCTTAACTATGCTAGGAGAAATAGGCACCCGCAAAGCCACTTATGCAATACAAGTTGCATGTCAAGCGTGGAGCCAGTCTCATGAACGATGTCATGTAAGGTTAGCCCGGGCCGCTTCATCCCAACATCCCGCAAGATGCAAAGTACACAAGAAGCAATCGACAATAAAAGCATCAACGCCCACAATGACCATTGTGTTTTACTCGTGCAACAGATCTACATATAGACACGGCTCTGATACCACTGTAGGGTTTCGTAGCATGGAAAACAAAAATTTCTACCGCATACAAACAAACAAGCCAAGATCTATCTACTAGATTGTAGCAACGAGTCGATGGAATAACTCACCCTCGAAGATTCCAAAGTGTTTAACGAGAGCGGATTCTCGTGGGTGATGTAGTCGTACTCTTGCCGATCTCAAGATCGCGTAGACGATCCTTCCGGCTGCGTTAAGCGGCGCTCCGATCGATTACGTTCGGTTTTCGACGAAGACCTTCCTCTCCCTTGTTCCAGCAGCGAGAGGTTGTAGCACTCTCCTCGTGATTCCGCCAAGACTGGCGTGGTACCGAAGTAGAGGGAGATCTCATGAGCTTCGCCTTAAGCCGGAGCGAGTATGGTGGAGTATGAGAGAGCTCCTCGGCGATCTAGGTTTTAGACACACCAAGGAGGAGGTGCTAGAGCCGTCGGCTAGGGTTTGGGGCACCCCAAGTCGGCGGCTAGGGCAACCCTAGGAGGCGGCGGCAGCTGCAGGAGGTGGTGGCGCCAAGCTAGGGTTTCGAGGAGAGGTACTTGTGTGTCCTAGGAGGGAGCCCTGCCCCTCCTTATATAGGTGGAGGGGCCGGCCGACCAAGGGGAGGGAGTGGAGTCCCTCCCCAACTCGGCTTGGGTGGTGCGCCGGCTTGGGAAGGAGGGACTCCCTCCCCAACTCGGTTTCCCCTTCCTCCTCTTTTCCTCTTTCCAAATTTAGCCGTTTGACTTTTCAATTTAGCTATTTGACTTTTCAAACTAGGATTTGAATTAATCCTTTATTTGGAACAGCGATGACACTTAGTACATGATGCAATCATACCAACTTGATAGAACACATCCATGTACCCTTCCCCTCCGTAGTGCCGGACATTCCGAAACATTCTAGAACATTCCCGATGAAAACACCGGAAACATTCCCCAACTCCGAAACGGGACTTTCCTTATATGAATCTTATTCTCCGGACCATTCTGGATCTCCTCGTGATATCCCGGATCCCATCCGGGACTCCGAACAACATTCGGTCTCTTTCTCATCATTCCATAACTACTCAAAACAACGTCGAATCCTTAAGTGTGTCTCCCTACGGTTCGTGAATTATGCGGACATGATCGAGACACTTCTCCGAACAATAACCAATAGAGGAATCTGGAAATTCATATGGCTCCCACATATTTCTACGATTACTTTGCGATCGAATGAACCACTTACATACGATATCAATTTCCCTTTGTCTCACGATATGTTACTTATCCGAGGTTATGATCGTCGGTATCTCTGCATACCTAGTTCAACCTCGTTACCGATAAGTACTCTTTTCTCGTTCCCGTGATATGTGATCCCTTGTGAGCCAGTGACATGCTTGCAAGCTAATTGGATGACATTTCACCGAGAGGGCCCAGAGTATATCTATCCGTCATATGGATGGACAAATCCCACTCTTGATCCATGTGTTTCAACCAACACTTTCCGAACACTCAATGCTACCTTTATAGCCACCCAGTTACGGTGTGGTGTTTGATGTCATCAAAGCATCCATCCGGTAAAGGTGATATGCATGATCTCATGGTCAAAGGAATTAGATTACTATGTATCAGAAAACATATAGCACTTGAACTATTAAAATGACTTGATCTTTATGCTACGCTTATCTATAGGAGTATGTCCATCATATCATTCTCCTAACGATATGATCTTGTTGTTAATAACATCTCAATGTTCATGATAGGGAAACCACAATCATCTATTAACCAACAAGCTGGTATTATATAGAGGCTTTACCAGGGACTTCAAATTAAGTTTACAAATCACCCAAGTATTAATGTTTCCTTGTTAATACTATTATAGCATGAATGTAAACATTTATCATAAACACAAAGATATAAGAATAACCACATTTATTATTGCCTCTAGGGCATATCTCCAACATAACCTTGCTCTGATACCATGTTAGGAATAGGCAACTTGTATTTCTCTGGGGGGTAAAGGCCACAATATATTGTACATGTACAGGTGTAAATATGCAGGAAGCCCCCTAACATCTGGGGAAACTAGAATATACAAATATATACATCTAACAGCGACATTGTCGGTGAAGTCCCGTACGATGATGATGAAGACGATCCGAGATAGGATGGCCGCGACAACCTTCCAAGGAAGGCGTAGCAGTGGTCTGCGGTGCGCGGCAGCCTGCCGAGGCAGGCGCTGCAGCGGAGATGGCAGGCGCACATGCACGATGTAGATCATCGATGCTAATGGTCGGAGTAGAGGCGCGAGTGGACGATGGCGGTGGACGATTCAATCCGATCTAAGATCGGTAAAAAAAAATAAAACTGATCAAGAGATCGAAAAAGAGACTCATAGGAAAGCCACGAACCCTGTACGGGTTATGCATCCCCCTGGCGGAGATCATGGAGATCGACCTCTCCGGGGGCAGCTTGGCGGAAACGTGTTGCTTGGCTAGCGTGGCGCCATAGGAGGCAAGACAAGGTTGGGGAGAGGCGGCAACGGCGCTAGGGTTTTGGTGGCGGTGGCTCTAGGATAGGATCGAATTTAGGGCCAATACAATGTAGAAAGATAAAGAGGGATAGACGAAATATGTTGGATGTATTTTTTAGTCTCGTGGACGAGTATATATAGATATATATGGGATTATCTTAGAGTACAAGAGGAGAGATAAATCCTATATCTAACTGATTTGCCGTTTGAATCGAATGAAACACATGTGAAGCCAGCTGAAGCTTACAACGCCAACCACGCGATGTCAAAACGCACTGTAGGTGACGGGGCGAAGCGCGTATATCCTAGTATAAGTAGTACACGCCAATCGCCATCGATCGACCCATCCTCCACTGGTCAGGCTAGAAGCCACCAAGACTTCTAATTTGCAGTCTTTCGCGATTCCTCCTCCCTCACGCGAGCCATTGTCGCCGTACGATGGAAGCAGCTGCCGGGGCCGGCGGGATGGAAGTGGTGGTGTTCCCGTGGCTGGCGTTCGGGCACATGATCCCATTCCTCGAGCTCTCCAAGCGCCTCGCCGCTCGTGGCCACGCCGTCACCTTCGTCTCCACGCCGCGGAACCTCGCCAGGCTACCGCCGGTGCCGCCGCACCTGTCGGCTCGCCTCCGTTTCGTTTCACTGCCGCTACCGCGCGTCGACGGGCTTCCGGAGGGCGCCGAGTCCACCGCCGACGTGCCGGCCGAGAAGATCGATCTCGTCAAGAAGGCGATGGACGGCCTCGCCGCCCCGCTCACCACGTTCCTCGCCGATGAGGCCGCGGTCGGGAGGAGGCCCGACTGGATCATCCACGACTTCTGCCACCACTGGCTCCCGCCCATCGCCGACGAACACAACGTGCCATGCGCGGCGTTCCTGACCCTCCAGGCCGCCTTCGTCGCCTTCGTTGGCCCGCGGTGGGCGAACAACATGCACCCGCGCGCCGCGACGGAAGACTTCAACGTCACGCCTGGGTGGATCCCATCCCCGCTCACCATCGCCTACCGCCGCCACAACGAGGCCGAGTCGCTGGCCAGCTTGTTCCGCACCAACGCGTCCGGCGTGTCTGACATAGACCGCGTCTGGGGCATGTTCGAGCGATGCCGCCTCACCATATACCGCAGCTGCGACGAGGTCGATCCCGGGATGTTCGCGCTCCTCAGCGACCTCCTCCGCAGGCCCGCCGTCCCCGCTGGCGTGCTCCTGCCGCCAGCCGTCGCTGATGACGGCAACCGTGGCAAAGACGAGCTCCTCCGGTGGCTGGACGAGCAGCCTCACTACAGGAGAAGCTCGGTACGCCGAGGGCATATTGCCGTCGGCGTAGCCAGGAAAACCCTCGGCATACGCTACGCCGACGGCTGCCCTCAGCGTATCGTCCTTGGCGGACCTCTCCCTCGGCGGAGCAGGCGCGGCCGTCGGCGTAGGCCAACGCCGACGGCCTGACGGCGCCCGTCGGCGTATAGACCGTCGGCGAACGTCGACCGCGCCGTCACACGGCCAGTTAACGGCGCGTCGGCTACGCCGACGGCCTCCCCCTCGGCGTACGCCTGCCACGTGGAGGCAGCGCAGCGGCCTGGCGCAGATGCTACGCCGACGGCCTCCCCCTCGGCGTACGCCTGCCACGTGGAGGCAGCGCAGCGGCCTGGCGCAGATGCTACGCCGACGGCCTCCCCCTCGGCGTACTCCTGCCACGTGGAGGCAGCGCAGCGGCCTGGCAGCAGCGGGCTGGCCCTACGCCGAGGGCCTTGCCGTCGGCGTAGCCTTGACCATTTGGTCACGCTTACCTCCTACGCCGAGGGCAAGGCCGTCGGCGTATCAAATGCACAGTTTTTTTTTGAATTTTATTGCAGCAGCAGCAGCACTCACAGCAGCCATACATCATCATCCATACATCCATACATCCATACATCATCCATACATCATCCATGCATCCATGCAATATATATTCCACACCAATTGAAACAAGATCACATATGCCATACGTGTATCAACATCAGTCATACAAGATCATCCATACATTATTCATACAAGATCATCGACATCATCACACATGCCTACAACTCTGGAGGGTGTACCGAGATCTCCCCGGTGAAAAGTGGCGACCTCTGCGAGGTTGCGTCCGAGAAGCAGCGAAGAGCCACTGGCGAGGGTAGGAGAAGTGTGAAGCTCGGGAGAACCACCTGCAGAATGGCGGAGATGGACCATCGTCATGAAGCGGTGTGATCGGCGCCCATCCGGGAGGCGTGGCCAAAGTGCGGTTCCCGAGCTCCGTTCCCTACATGTTGCCTACATGTTAGCAACTTGCGAGGCAAAGTAAAGCGATAACCAGTGGGTTCGCAAAGAACTTACCGGTGTCGATGCGTAGTAGGTCCTAGAGCTGCTTTCCTTCGATTGCCAAAATGGCATCGGACCTGGCATGGGAGGCACGGGCCCTAAATCTCTATTCTGGCCAGATTGAATATTCATCATCATGGCCTGCAAGATAGTTTAGAAGTCAGGCCGTAGTACAACAAACGGGGGGAAGTGGGACTTGTATCTTTTGCAAAAAATAAAGGTTCGGACTTACATTTACGTATTGCATGTAGATCGCAGTCGCCTCATGAAATCGACCACTTCCTTCATGTTCATAAGCACATAGAGCATTATGCAATCCTTCTCTTCCTTCGGCAACCTATATTTTAGTCCTTTACCGGCCTTGCCACCGGGAAATTAAAATAGTTCGAGATTGGGGTCATTCTTGGGCAGGTCGACATTGTAACGAGAGACCGGGTTATGCATAGTGGGAACATCATCGGGCCAGTAGGTTGTCGCGGCGTCTGCCATCTCCCGAAGGCATGTTGCTTCAGCTATGCATGCTTCAATCTTGGCTTTGTTTCCAGTTATCTTTCGAATATACTTAAACTCTCTCTCAATACAAAATTGCCAACGAATTGCACGGCCCCCAATAGTGCCTCGTCATGAGGTGCACAATGAGATGTGCCATCGGAGTAAAGAACTGGCGGAAAGATCATCTCCAAATTGCATAGCAACTCGGCTGAACTTGCAGCTTCTCAATCACCGGAGGACATATCTTAGCAAAGAGTGCGGAAGAAATGGCTCAACTCCGCAAGCACTCGCCATACTTTTTCGGGGAGATACCCTCGAACCATCACCGGCATCAGCCGCTCAATCCATATATGATAGTCGTGACTCTTGAGCCCGTTGACTTGTCCCGTCAAAAGATTGACTCCCTTACTTATATTCGAACAATAACCGTCCGGGAACATCACGACGTATTTGAGCCACCTAAATGACTCCTTCTTTTGGACATTATCAAGGCAGTAGTAGGCATGCGGCTTGAACCAATTCTTTCGACGGACAGTAGGAGGCTGCATGTGTAATCTCTTCCTATCACAAAGCTTCTCAACATCAACTCTAGCCTTGACATTATCCTTTGACTTCCCAGGAATGTTCAGGACTGTGTGAAAAAGGGACTCCCCGACATTCTTTTCGGTGTGCATCACATCGATGTTATGGGGAAGTTCGAGGTCCTTATAATACACGAGATTCGTTAAGGCTGCCACGTGAGTCCAATTATGCGTTACACCATATCCCGCAAATTGATGGCCAGTTCCCGGCGCCGCGGGCACGAGAGCACGTATCTCGGCATCAACAACTGCACCCTCGAACTTTGGTACCTCTTTTACTTCATGCACAACTTTGCCCTTCTTGAAGTTCTTTCTATCTTCTCTGAACGAATGATTTCTTTTGAGGTACTGTCGATTCGTGTCAAACGCAACATATTTGCGACCCGACTTTAGCCAAAGGAACTCAAGTCGGTGCCTGCACACTGGGCATGGCCACTTACCAGCTGTACACCATCCGCACGTTAGGGCGTACCCGGGTATGTCATGCATAGTATATTGTAACCAAACTTTCATCAAAAAGTTTCTCTTTGATGCTCGGTCGTATGTCAACGTCCCGTGTATCCAAGAGTGGTTCAAATCATCCACAATCGGCTGCATGTAGACACTCAAGTTCTTCCCCGGATACTCAGGTCCTGGAATTATCAGCGACAAAACATGGTCTTCCGTTGCATTAATACTCCGGGAGGAGATTGGCGGAATAACATACCATACACCGGCCAGCGGTATGCGAGGCCGTCGACATACCATATGGGTTGAAGCCATCTGTTGCTATCACAATTCTAACATTCCGAGCCTCTTCTGCCCATCGGGGGTATTTGTCATCGAAGTTCTTCCATGCCTTACCATCAGATGGATGTCCCATCTTCTTCCGTCTGTGCCCTCGTATTTTCCCTTCTTGTGCCACGTCATCTGTTTGGTCTCCTCGCTCAAGTAAAGCCGCTGGATTCTTTTTATGAATGGGAGATACCAAGTATCTTCTTAGCGACCTTCAACGCCTCACGACCATCCTTCCCTTTGTCTCTTTATATCTAGAGGCCTTACAAATGGAGCGACTTGTCACCCTCAAACTGTTTCCAAAACAAAAGGCAGCCTTTTGGACAACAATCTATCTTTTCATAATCCATGTTGAGCTCCTTCATGAGTTTCTTCGTTTCGTGAAAGGTTTTGGGCAGACAATGCCCTTGGGCAACATGTTACCACATGTTCTCGATTAGCTTCAAAGTGAGAACGGGTGGCGAATCTTGGCACTTGTCGGCTGAACCGAGAGATGGCATCGATGAGAAATCTTTGCACCCTCGTCAGAGGCCTCTTAGCCGACCATCATATCAAGGAAGGCCTTGGCGGTTGGCTCTTCCTCTGGTTCTAGCGGTTCCTCCGGTTCGGTGATTCCTCCCGTGGAGGTGGCGAATTCGGCTGGTCGGCATCGATAAGATCATCTAGCATGTTTCTAATCCCATCGTGCTCATTGCCATTGAGCGGCGACGCATCACCTCACCTACATCACGTTAAATCGAGCAAAGTCGACTTGCGTGACATAGTTAGACATGTACCCATATTGCGGAAGGTGTTTGTACATGTCATCCTTTCCCCTGACGATGACGCTTAGTGCAATGGCGCGGGACAAAGTGCGAACCATTGCCTTAGAACCACGCTAACTCATTCACTAACAAATGAGTGTTCCGTACCCAATCGTCTGCTTTATTAGTCGCACTAATCGGCCACTATACATCCACCCATTATCACCATCCTCTTACGCTTTGTTGGGAGACAAACAACAAATATAACATTTTATATCAAGCAGGAGATTAAATGCTTCATATTTTACGCATTCATCAACCTACATGTCCAATAGGAAAAGAGGATCCTAACCAAGCCGGATCCGTAGATTGTAAGTTCTCCTCTGGTTTCCCCGATCCAAGCAGAATTTGGCAGCACCTCGCTGCTCTCGATACACGTCTCGACAAAAGCCAAGAGGATGTGCATCCGAGAACAACGAGGGCGCCACCGAAATCCTGTCGAATCGAGGTAGAGCCAGGAGAACCAAACAACTACGAATCCGCCCGCCGATAAAAGCCATAAGCGTTACGGTCCAAAATATGCGAGACCACTAATGCATATTAAGTCGCAGAACGCTTACACTCGGTGAGATACGCCTAGGTGACGCGACAGACTTGGTGATCTAGACACAAAAATAAAACCTAGGTACAAGAGAGGCGAACAGATTCTCACCCTCGAAGCGTGATCAAATCGTAGAAGATGATTCGGGACCAGTCGTCGAAACACTCCCCATGCTCACCCTCCGGTAACTATAAACAACATACAATATACAACATATATTTATCAAATTTCATCTATTTTACTAAACATGAACTATTGTACATAAGAAAAACTACATACAAACTATAAACTACTACTACAACCTACTACTAGATACTACAACCTACTACTAGATACCACAACCTACTACTGCAAATTTCATCTATTTCATCTAGATACTACAACCTACTACTACAAACTACTAGTACATAAGAAAAACTACATACTAGACTATAAACTACTACTACAAACTAACCACAATCTACAATTAGTACAAACTATCGATTAGCTATCTAAGCATAGGAACTCCTTAATAAACTATGGAAGTGCATTAGCGATGTATTTTTGCATTGGCTATTTAAGTACATGATATAAGAAAATTCTGGGAGGGCGGATGGGCTACTCACCGGAGGCGATCTTGACGGGCGGAGATAGACGTGGGTGTGCCTGAGCCAATGGGGAGGTGGCGGGCGGTGGGGTTGGGGTGGGCGATAGGGTGGGCCGGTCTTGGTGGCGGCGGGTAGTGGGGTGGTGGCACTCTTGGGGAGGCGGGGATGGGGCATGGGGAGGCGGTGGTGGTGGCCGGGGCTATGGGGAAGGGGTAGTGGGGGTGGCCAGGGGTGGTGGTGGCGGCAGGCAGGGGTGGGGAAGTGGGGAGGTGGGCAGGTGGGGAGGCGGTGGGGTGGTGGCCAGGGCTGTGGGGGGCGGTCGCTTGGAGGGAGAGGGAGGTGGCGTGGCCCGAGCTCGGGACAGTGGTGGTGGCGGTTGGAGGGAGGAGGAGGAGGAGGTCGGGGAGGGAGGCGGTTGGCGGCTGGTGGCGACAGTGGGCGGCAGTGGTGGCCAGTCGCAGGTCGGGGTCAGGCGTGGGGTAGGGAAGAGGGTGTGGTGAGTGGGTGGCCAGGGGTGGGCAGCGGGGGGAAGGGATAACGCTTGACGGCCGAGCGTGCCGAGGGCAGCCGTCAGTAGCTAGGTTTTTTTTCCAGGGCCCCTATACGCCGACGGCCAGGCATACGCCGAGGGCAGCCGTTGGCGTATCTAGGGCAATTTTTTTTATTAAATGCACATATATCTAGAGACTAAAACATATCAAAAAAATAATAAATTCATTTAGATACACATGTGTAGGACCTAGTGTATAGATACACATGCAAGTTTTCATCTCATTCCGATGTTCTCGTGGTCTTCCTCCGGCGAAACCCTGATCTCTGTGCACACTCGGATCGTCTACCCCCCTAGACGTTCCTCGCGAGGTAGCCCGTAGCTCTCTCTTGTTTTGTGTTTGTTTAGGTCATAGGGTGATGTCAAACCATGTTGGCTCACAAGTTGGGGCACTATCCTACCGGTTTCACCTCGGGAGATTCCACCCTCATCGGGCCCGAAACCTTCGCCTCTAGGTTAGGCGCATGCATGCGAGGGGGACACATGCAAGCACCTATATATACCAACCTCTAACCACACACACACACACATATGCTAGGGGCACATGCAAGTTTTCATCTCATTCCGATGTTCTCGTGGTCTTCCTCGTGAAACCACGATCTGTGCACACTCGGATCGTCTACCCCCCTAGGCGTTCCTCTCGAGGTAGCCCGCGTAGCTCTCTCTTGTTTTGTGTTTGTTTAGGTCATAGGGTGATGTCAAACCATGTTGGCTCACAAGTTGGGGCACTATCCTACCGGTTTCACCTCGGCGGAGATTCCACCTCATCAGGCCGGAACCTTCGCCTCTAGGTTAGGCGCATGCATGCGAGGGGACACATGCAAGCACCTATATACCAACCTCTAACCACCCACACACACATATGCTAGGGGCACATGCAAGTTTTCATCTCATTCCGATGTTCTAGTGGTCTTCCTTCGCGAAACCACGATCTCTGTGCACACTCGGATCGTCACCCCCTAGACGTTCCTCCGAGGGGTAGCCAGGTAGCTCTCTCTTGTTTTGTGTTTGTTTAGGTCATAGGGTGATGTCAAACCATGTTGGCTCACAAGTTGGGGCACTATCCTACCGGTTTCACCTCGGCGGGAGATTCCACCCTCATGGGCGGAACCTTCGCCTCTAGGTTAGGCGCATGCATGCGAGGGGACACATGCAAGCACCTATATACCAACCTCTAACCACCCACACACACATATGCTAGGGGCACATGCAAGTTTTCATCTCATTCCGATGTTCTCGTGGTCTTCCTTGGTGAAACCACGATCTCTCTGCACACTCGGATCGTCCACCCCTAGGCGTTCCTCGGCGAGGTAGCCGGCGTAGCTCTCTCTTGTTTTGTGTTTGTTTAGGTCATAGGGTGATGTCAAACCATGTTGGCTCACAAGTTGGGGCACTATCCTACCCGGTTTCACCTCGACGGGGAGATTCCACCCTCATACGGGCCCGGAACCTTCGCCTCTAGGTTAGAGCGCATGCATGCGAGGGGGACACATGCAAGCACCTATATATACCAACCTCTAACCACACCCACACACACACATATGCTAGGGGCACATGCAAGTTTTCATCTCATTCCGATGTTCTCGTGGTCTTCCTCCGGCGAAACCCTGATCTCTGTGCACACTCGGATCGTCTACCCCCTAGACGTTCCTCTGACAGGGGTAGCCCGGCGTAGCTCTCTCTTGTTTTGTGTTTGTTTAGGTCATAGGGTGATGTCAAACCATGTTGGCTCGCAAGTTGGGGCACTATCCTACCCGGTTTCACCTCGACGGGGAGATTCCACCCTCATCTGGGCCGAAACCTTCGCCTCTAGGTTCGGCGCATGCATGCGAGGGGACACATGCAAGCACCTATATACCAACCTCTAACCACACCCACACACACACATATGCTAGGGGCACATGCTAGTTTTCATCTCATTCCGATGTTCTCGTGGTCTTCCTTCATGAAACCACGATCTCTGTGCACACTCGGATCGTCTACCCCCTAGGCGTTCCTCCCAGGGAGTAGCCAGCGTAGCTCTCTCTTGTTTTGTGTTTGTTTAGGTCATAGGGTGATGTCAAACCATGTTGGCTCACAAGTTGGGGCACTATCCTGCGGTTTCACCTCGGCTGGGAGATTCCACCCTCTGAGCCGGAACCTTCGCCTCTAGGTTAGAGCGCATGCATGCGAGGGGACACATGCAAGCACCTATATATACCAACCTCTAACCACACCCACACACACATATGCTAGGGGCACATGCAAGTTTTCATCTCATTCCGATGTTCTCGTGGTCTTCCTTGGTGAAACCACGATCTCTGCACACTCGGATCGTCTACCCCCTAGACGTTCCTCGGAGGTAGCCAGTAGCTCTCTCTTGTTTTGTGTTTGTTTAGGTCATAGGGTGATGTCAAACCATGTTGGCTCACAAGTTGGGGCACTATCCTACCGGTTTCACCTCGGCGGGAGATTCCACCCTCATACGGCCGGAACCTTCGCCTCTAGGTTAGGCGCATGCATGCGAGGGGACACATGCAAGCACCTATATATACCAACCTCTAACCACACCCACACACACATATGCTAGGGGCACATGCAAGTTTTCATCTCATTCCGATGTTCTCGTGGTCTTCCTTCGGCGAAACCCTGATCTCTCTGCACACTCGGATCGTCTACCCCCCTAGACGTTCCTCGGAGGGTAGCCAGCGTAGCTCTCTCTTGTTTTGTGTTTGTTTAGGTCATAGTGTGATGTCAAACCATGTTGGCTCACAAGTTGGGGCACTATCCTACCGGTTTCACCTCGACGGGAGATTCCACCTCAAACGGGCGGAACCTTCGCCTCTAGGTTAGGCGCATGCATGCGAGGGGACACATGCAAGCACCTATATACCAACCTCTAACCACACCCACACACACACATATGCTAGGGGCACATGCAAGTTTTCATCTCATTACGATGTTCTCGTGGTCTTCCTTGGTGAAACCACGATCTCTGTGCACACTCGGATCGTCTACCCCCTAGGCGTTCCTCACAGGGAGTAGCCAGGCGTAGCTCTCTCTTGTTTTGTGTTTGTTTAGGTCATAGGGTGATGTCAAACCATGTTGGCTCACCAGTTGGGGCACTATCCTACCGGTTTCACCTCGACGGGAGATTCCACCTCATCTGGGCCCGAAACCTTCGCCTCTAGGTTAGGCGCATGCATGCGAGGGGGGACACATGCAAGCACCTATATATACCAACCTCTAACCACACCCACACACACACATATGCTAGGGGCACATGCTAGTTTTCATCTCATTCCGATGTTCTCGTGGTCTTCCTTCGCCGAAACCCTGATCTCTGTGCACACTCGGATCGTCTACCCCCCTAGACGTTCCTCTGACAGGGGTAGCCCGGCGTAGCTCTCTCTTGTTTTGTGTTTGTTTAGGTCATAGGGTGATTTCAAACCATGTTGGCTCACAAGTTGGGGCACTATCCTACCCGGTTTCACCTCGACGGGGAGATTCCACCCTCATGGGCCGGAACCTTCGCCTCTAGGTTAGGCGCATGCATGCGAGGGGGACACATGCAAGCACCTATATATACCAACCTCTAACCACACCCACACACACATATGCTAGGGGCACATGCAAGTTTTCATCTCATTCCGATGTTCTCGTGGTCTTCCTCGTGAAACCACGATCTCTGTGCACACTCGGATCGTCTACCCCCTAGACGTTCCTCGGAGGTAGCCCGTAGCTCTCTCTTGTTTTGTGTTTGTTTAGGTCATAGGGTGATGTCAAACCATGTGGGCTCTCAAGTTGTGGCACGAGCCTACCCTGTTTCACCTCGACGGTGAGATTCCACCCTCATACCGGCCCAGAATCTTCGCCTCTAGGTTAGAGCGCATGCATGCGAGGGGGATACATGCAAGCACCTATATATACCAACCTCTAACCACACCCACACACACACACATATGCTAGGGGCACATGCAAGTTTTCATCTCATTCCGATGTTCTCGTGGTCTTCCTCCAGCGAAACCCTGATCTGTGTGCACACTCGGATCGTCTACCCCCCTAGACGTTCCTCTGACAGGGGTAGCCCGGCGTAGCTCTCTCTTGTTTTGTGTTTGTTTAGGTCATAGGGTGATGTCAAACCATGTTGGCTCACAAGTTGGGGCACTATCCTACCCGGTTTCACCTCGACGGGAAGATTCCACCCTCATACGGGCCCGGAACCTTCGCCTCTAGGTTAGAGCGCATGCATGCGAGGGGGGACACATGCAAGCACCTATATACCAACCTCTAACCACACCCACACACACATATGCTAGGGGCACATGCAAGTTTTCATCTCATTCCGATGTTCTCGTGGTCTTCCTCGTGAAACCACGATCTC
The DNA here is from genome assembly GCA_030063025.1 of Avena longiglumis. Taxonomy (NCBI): domain Eukaryota; kingdom Viridiplantae; phylum Streptophyta; class Magnoliopsida; order Poales; family Poaceae; genus Avena; species Avena longiglumis. Next base: position 95,356,616 of record CP125979.1, read on the forward strand.
TGTGCACACTCGGATCGTCTACCCCCTAGGCGTTCCTCGACAGGGGTAGCCACGTAGCTCTCTCTTGTTTTGTGTTTGTTTAGGTCATTGGGTGATGTCAAACCATGTTGGCTCACAAGTTGGGGCACTATCCTACCGGTTTCACCTCGGGGGAGATTCCACCCTCATGGGCCCGAACCTTCGCCTCTAGGTTAGGCGCATGCATGCGAGGGGACACATGCAAGCACCTATATACCAACCTCTAACCACACCCACACACACATATGCTAGGGGCACATGCTAGTTTTCATCTCATTCCGATGTTCTCGTGGTCTTCCTTGGCGAAACCACGATCTCTGTGCACACTGGATCGTCTACCCCCTAGGCGTTCCTCCGGGGGTAGCCAGGCGTAGCTCTCTCTTGTTTTGTGTTTGTTTAGGTCATAGGGTGATGTCAAACCATGTTGGCTCACAAGTTGGGGCACTATCCTGCGGTTTCACCTCGGGGGAGATTCCACCTCATACGGGAACCTTCGCCTCTAGGTTAGGCGCATGCATGCGAGGGGACACATGCAAGCACCTATATATACCAACCTCTAACCACACCCACACACACACATATGCTAGGGGCACATGCAAGTTTTCATCTCATTCCGATGTTCTCGTGGTCTTCCTCGTGAAACCACGATCTCTGTGCACTCGGATCGTCTACCCCTAGGCGTTCCTCGGCAGGTAGCCGGCGTAGCTCTCTCTTGTTTTGTGTTTGTTTAGGTCATAGGGTGATGTCAAACCATGTTGGCTCACAAGTTGGGGCACTATCCTACCGGTTTCACCTCGGCGGGAGATTCCACCCTCATCTGGGCCCGAACCTTCGCCTCTAGGTTAGGCGCATGCATGCGAGGGGACACATGCAAGCACCTATATATACCAACCTCTAACCACACCCACACACACATATGCTAGGGGCACATGCAAGTTTTCATCTCATTCCGATGTTCGTGGTCTTTCTTGGTGAAACCACGATCTCTGTGCACTCGGATCGTCTACCCCTAGGCGTTCCTCTGACGAGTAGCCCGCGTAGCTCTCTCTTGTTTTGTGTTTGTTTAGGTCATAGGGTGATGTCAAACCATGTTGGCTCACAAGTTGGGGCACTATCCTACCGGTTTCACCTCGGGGAGATTCCACCCTCATGGGCAGGAACCTTCGCCTCTAGGTTAGGCGCATGCATGCGAGGGGACACATGCAAGCACCTATATATACCAACCTCTAACCACACCCACACACATATGCTAGGGGCACATGCAAGTTTTCATCTCATTCCGATGTTCTCGTGGTCTTCCTTGGTGAAACCACGATCTGTGCACACTCGGATCGCCTACCCCCTATCGTTCCTCGTGAGGGTAGCCGGCGTAGCTCTCTCTTGTTTTGTGTTTGTTTAGGTCATAGGGTGATGTCAAACCATGTTGGCTCACAAGTTGGGGCACTATCCTGCGGTTTCACCTCGGGAGATTCCACCCTCATCTGCCGGAACCTTCGCCTCTAGGTTAGAGCGCATGCATGCGAGGGGGGACACATGCAAGCACCTATATATACCAACCTCTAACCACACCCACACACACATATGCTAGGGGCACATGCAAGTTTTCATCTCATTCCGATGTTCTCGTGGTCTTCCTTCGGCGAAACCCTGATCTCTGTGCACACTCGGATCGTCTACCCCCCTAGACGTTCCTCTGACAGGGGTAGCCCGGCGTAGCTCTCTCTTGTTTTGTGTTTGTTTAGGTCATAGTGTGATGTCAAACCATGTTGGCTCACAAGTTGGGGCACTATCCTACCCGGTTTCACCTCGACGGGGAGATTCCACCCTCAAACGGGCCCGGAACCTTCGCCTCTAGGTTAGAGCGCATGCATGCGAGGGGGGACACATGCAAGCACCTATATATACCAACCTCTAACCACACCCACACACACACATATGCTAGGGGCACATGCAAGTTTTCATCTCATTCTGATGTTCTCGTGGTCTTCCTTCGGCGAAACCCTGATCTCTGTGCACACTCGGATCGTCTACCCCCCTAGACGTTCCTCGCGAGGTAGCCAGTAGCTCTCTCTTGTTTTGTGTTTGTTTAGGTCATAGGGTGATGTCAAACCATGTTGGCTCACAAGTTGGGGCACTATCCTACGGTTTCACCTCGACGGGAGATTCCACCCTCATCTGGGCCGAAACCTTCGCCTCTAGGTTCGAGCGCATGCATGCGAGGGGACACATGCAAGCACCTATATATACCAACCTCTAACCACACCCACACACACATATGCTAGGGGCACATGCTAGTTTTCATCTCATTCCGATGTTCTCGTGGTCTTCCTTCGGCGAAACCCTGATCTCTGTGCACACTCGGATCGTCTACCCCTAGGCGTTCCTCGACGAGGTAGCCAGCGTAGCTCTCTCTTGTTTTGTGTTTGTTTAGGTCATAGGGTGATTTCAAACCATGTTGGCTCACAAGTTGGGGCACTATCCTACCAGTTTCACCTCGGCGGGAGATTCCACCTCATCTGGGCGGAACCTTCGCCTCTAGGTTAGGCGCATGCATGCGAGGGGGACACATGCAAGCACCTATATACCAACCTCTAACCACACCCACACACACACACATGCTAGGGGCACATGCAAGTTTTCATCTCATTCCGATGTTCTCGTGGTCTTCCTCGTGAAACCCTGATCTCTGTGCACACTCGGATCGTCTACCCCCTAGACGGTCCTCTGACAGGGGTAGCCCGGCGTAGCTCTCTCTTGTTTTGTGTTTGTTTAGGTCATAGGGTGATGTCAAACCATGTTGGCTCACAAGTTGGGGCACTATCCTACCCGGTTTCACCTCGACGGTGAGATTCCACCCTCATACCGGCCCAGAATCTTCGCCTCTAGGTTAGAGCGCATGCATGCGAGGGGGGACACATGCAAGCACCTATATATACCAACCTCTAACCACACCCACACACACACACATATGCTAGGGGCACATGCAAGTTTTCATCTCATTCCGATGTTCTCGTGGTCTTCCTCCGGCGAAACCCTGATCTCTGTGCACACTCGGATCGTCTACCCCCCTAGACGTTCCTCACAGGGTAGCCGGCGTAGCTCTCTCTTGTTTTGTGTTTGTTTAGGTCATAGGGTGATGTCAAACCATGTTGGCTCACAAGTTGGGGCACTATCCTACCGGTTTCACCTCGTGGGAGATTCCACCCTCATCTGGGCCGGAACCTTCGCCTCTAGGTTAGGCGCATGCATGCGAGGGGGACACATGCAAGCACCTATATACCAACCTCTAACCACACCCACACACACACATATGCTAGGGGCACATGCAAGTTTTCATCTCATTCCGATGTTCTCGTGGTCTTCCTCGTGAAACCACGATCTGTGCACACTCGGATCGTCTACCCCCTAGGCGTTCCTCGACGGGTAGCCGGCGTAGCTCTCTCTTGTTTTGTGTTTGTTTAGGTCATTGGGTGATGTCAAACCATGTTGGCTCTGAGTTGGGGCACTATCCTACCGGTTTCACCTCGGCGGGAGATTCCACCCTCATACGGGCGGAACCTTCGCCTCTAGGTTAGGCGCATGCATGCGAGGGGACACATGCAAGCACCTATATATACCAACCTCTAACCACACCCACACACACACATATGCTAGGGGCACATGCAAGTTTTCATCTCATTCCGATGTTCTCGTGGTCTTCCTTGTGAAACCACGATCTCTGTGCACACTCGGATCGTCTACCCCCTAGGCGTTCCTCACGGCGAGGTAGCCCGTAGCTCTCTCTTGTTTTGTGTTTGTTTAGGTCATAGGGTGATGTCAAACCATGTTGGCTCACAAGTTGGGGCACTATCCTGCGGTTTCACCTCGGCGGGAGATTCCACCCTCATCTGGGCCTAACCTTCGCCTCTAGGTTAGAGCGCATGCATGCGAGGGGACACATGCAAGCACCTATATATACCAACCTCTAACCACACCCACACACACACATATGCTAGGGGCACATGCAAGTTTTCATCTCATTCCGATGTTCTCGTGGTCTTCCTCCGTGAAACCACGATCTC